>QEYB01000533.1:0-399466 GCA_017562135.1 Dipylidium caninum
GGTCGCGGACACTGAGACTGACCGGTTTGGGAGGTAGGAGGTAGGGAGGTGGGTGGGGGGTGGGTTGGGTGGGTGTGTTCTTCGCCCACTTGGACGCACTGTGTGTCAGTTTGGGACGAGGATTTTAGTGGCCCCTAAGGCGGTGCGGGAGAAGTGTGTGAGGTAGTGACCAAGTTGACGGCAAAGGCCGATGGTGATGGCGATGGTGATGGCGAGGCTGGATGCGATGGTGGATGGCGAGGTGATTGCGTACGTGTAGGCGAAAATGCGCGCGCGAATCGCCGTGCCCGGTTAGCTCAGTCGGTAGAGGCACGAGCTCTTAACCTACGGGGCTGTGGGTTCGAGCCCCACATTCGTGCGTTTTCGACTCGACCCTGCGCAGCCACAGACGTTGCCTCGACGCCTCACATCCGCCGCTGCCGCTATTGGATGAGCGTGCAATGATGGGCCACTGTGTCGGGGCAGCCGAATAAATAGGAGGTAGAGTGGTGCGCGAGGGAGTTTCACTGGGTTCTGTCGCCCCAATCGAGGAGCGGGTCGAGGTGAGACAGGGCGCGTTTGAGTTGTTGTAGGTATGGAGCCCTTCTTCCCCGTGCAACGGACTTACAACGAGGCGTGGAGGGTTGGCGGCTCACCTCCTCTCGTCACTTGAGATTTGCGACCGAGTGCGCCTTGGGTGGCTAGCATGGTTGCATGCTAGAGGTGCTGGCTATGCTGGATGTGTAGCAGTTGTAAAAGGACCAAGGGTGGCGCGGGGGCGTGGGCATGGGCCGTGGCCGGGCGAGGGGCGAGCGAAAAGTTCTTGCGGTTCGGGGTGTATGTGCGTTATGCACGTCCCCTTCACACGCGGAAGACCCCAGTTCGAGCCTGGGTCTCGTCGAACCAGTCACCTTTTGCCATCTTCACGTGAGGCGAGCTGACAACGGCGTGACAGTGCGCGCTTCAATGTGCCAATGTTGGTGTGAGTGTGTGTGTATGTCTTTGTGGGAAGCCTCACCAAGGCGAGGAATTTCGGCAACTGCCAGTCAGGCGGTCAATATCCAGCCGGCGCGACAGCAGGAGGTGGAGGTGGAGGACGTTTGCTGCGTGCGCGAGGCGTGCTTCGAGAGAGGCTTATTTGACAGGTGGCATGAGGCAGGCGAGGTGCAAACAGGAGTGGCCGTGACATGGAGAGTTAAAGAAAGCTGAAGGGGACGAAGTGGCCGAAGAGCAGGCGCGCTGAACTGAGCGAGTGAACCGCCGAGCAAATGCTTGCATCTTCGCGCGATAGTATAGTGGTGAGTATCTCCGCCGGTCACGTGGAAGAACCCCGGGTTAATTCCCGGTCGCGGAACGGGACTTGTTGGCGTCCCAGCCAGCCTCTCTCTGTCTCGCACGCACTTACCGCTGTTCCAAAACGCTGCCACAGTCTAGTGAAACGCCCTCCCACTCGCGACTGAGTCCCACCTGCTAAGCTCTCTGACGCCCTAACGCATCACGCCCCTCGCCCCCACTCGCGCCGAAGGAGGAAAAGGAAAATGAGGCGCAGACAAGCAGGCGTTGTACCGCACCGGCAACCGCGTGGCTCGCCCAGTCTCGAACTGGACCTTCTGCGTGTTAGGCAGACCGTGATAACCACTACCACCACGCGAACCACGTGGATCGCCCACTCCCCTCTCCTCACCCCCTTTCCTGCCCCACCCCCGCCTTTCCCCTCTCTTCCCCTCTCTTTCCTCCCTCTCTTTCCGCCCTTCCTCTGGGTCTTGCGGCTTCGCATGCCTCCACCCGCTTCCTACTAGCAGCACGAACTCGCACGACAAGCGGGAGGACAGACGGGAGTAGACACTGACTTGGGGGAGCATGGACAGCGCACCTCGACGCCACATCACTGTCCTCAGGGTCGGAGCGGACACTTGAGCTGACCGTGGGGAGTAGGGAGGTAGGGAGCGTGTGTGGAGTGGGTGGTGTGGGTGGTGTTTCTCCGCCCACTTGGACGCACTGTGTGTCAGTTGGACGAGGATTTTAGGTGGCCCCTAAGGCGCGTGCGGAGAAGTGTGGTGAGGTATGACCAAGTTGACGGCCAAAGCGATAGGCGATGGTGAGGCGGAGGTGGGATGCGATGGTGATGGCGATGGTGTCTGATTGCGTACGTGTAGGCGAAAATGCGCGCGCAATCGCCGTGCCCGGTTAGCTCAAGTCGGTAGAGCCACGAGAGCAATCTAACCTTCGGGGTCGTGGGTTCAGCGCCCACATCGGGCGTTTCGACTCGACCCTGCGCAGCCACAGGACGTTGCCTCGAGCGGCCTCACATCCGGCCGCTCCGCTATGGATGAGCGTGCAATTGATGGCCACGTGTCGGGCAGCCGAATAAGATAGGAGTAGAGTGGTAGCGCGAGGCGGTCACTGGGTCTGTCGCCCCATCGAGGGGGACGGGTCGAGGTGAGACAGGGCGGTGAGTTGTTGTGAGTCAGTTGGAGCCCTTCTCCCCTGCTAAACGACTTAGTACAAACGAGGCGGTGGTAGGTTGGCGGTCACTCCTCTCGTCACTTGAGATGCCCGACCGAGTGCGCCTGGGGCTAGCATGGTTGCATGCTAGGGTTTGCTGGCATGCTGGACTGTGGTAGCAGTTTAAAAAAGGAACAAGGGGGCGGGGGGCCGGGGCAAGTTGGGCCGTGGGCCGAGGCCGAGGGTGGCGAGCGAAGTTCTGCGGTTCGGTGGTGTAGTGGTTATCACGGTCCGCCTCACCACGCGGAAGGACCCCAGTTCGAGCCCGGGTCGAAACCAGTTCACTTTTGCCATCTTCACGTGAAGGCGAGGCTGCAGCGCCGTGACAGTGCGCCGCCTCCAAATCGGCGCCATGTGTGTCGTGACTGTGTGTGTATGTTCTTTGTGGAAAGCCTCACAAGGCAGGAATTTCGGCCAACTGCCAGTCAGGCGGTCAATATTCAGCCGGCGCGACAGCCAGGGGTGAGGTGGAGGACGTTTGGCTGGTGCGCGAGGCGTGCTTCGAGAGAGCGCTTATTTGCACAGGTGGCATGAGGCAGGCGAGAGTGGCAACATGGTGGCCTGTACAGGGGAGATAAGAAAAAGTGAAGGGACGGAATGGCGAGAGCCAGAGCGCGCTGACTGAGCGAGTGAAACCGGGCCGAGCAAATGCTGGCATCTCTCCGATAGTTATAAGTGTGAGTATATCCGCCTGTTCACGTGGAAGACCCGGGGTCAATTCCGGTCGCGGAGCGGACTTTTTGTCCCAGCCAGCCTCTCTCTGGTCTCGCACCCACTTACCGCTGCAAAACGCTGCCCACAGTCTAGTGAACGCCTCTCCAGCCTCGCGACGAGCGGAACCTGCTAAGCTCTCATGACGCCTAGCGCATCACGCCCTCGCCCCACTGGCCGCCGAAGGGGGAAAATGAGCGCGACAGTACAGCAGGAGCGTTGTACCGCACCGCAACCGCGTGCTCCGCCCAGTCTCGAACTGGGGACTTCTGCGTGTTAGGCAGACGTATAACCACACACCACGGAACACGGATCGCGCACTTCCCCTCTCTCTCACCCCCCTTTCCTGCCCCACCCCCCGCCTTGCCCCTCTCTTTCCCTCTCTTTCCCCTCTCTTTCCGCCCTTCCTCTGGGTCTTGGCTTCGCATTGCTCCACCGCTTCCTACTAGCAAGGCACAACTCGCACGACAAGCGGAGACAGGACGTTATTTTGTAGTTAGACACTGACTTGGACATGGACAGCAGCACCTCACGCACCATCACTGGCCACAGCATGTCGGAGGACACTAGCTGACCGGTGGGAGGTAGGAGGTAGGGGAGTGGGGGGTGGTGGTGTGTGTGGTGGTGGTGGTTCTTTCGCCCCATTGGACGCACGTGTGTGTCAGTGGACGAGGGATTTTAGGTGGCCCCTTAAGGCGGTCGGAGAAGTGTGGTGAGGTAGATCTCTCTCTTACACTGCTGAGCCAGTGATGGCCACTTTGGCGTCGAGGTGTGCTGATGTCCATACTAGTTCCCAAAGCTCAGTGTCTACTACACCGTCTGTCCTTTGCCGCGCCTGTTCGGGTGGCGAGTTTGTGCTGCAGTAGGAAGCGGTTGGAGCATGTCGAAGCACAAGACCCAAAGGAGACAGAGGGGAGAGAGAGAGGGGAGGAAAGGGGGGACCGCCCAGTTCCGCGATCGCTCCGTGGTGTAGCGGTCATCACGTCTGCCTAACACGCAGAAGGTCCCCAGTTCGAGACACTGGGCGGAGCCACGAGGTTGTCGGTGCGCGCTATGCTGTATGGCGCGCATTTTCCTCCCTTCGCGTCGGCAGTCTGGCAAGGGGTGTGATGCGATAGGCGTCAGAGCGCCCAGCAGGTCGGCTCGTGCGAGGTGGCGAGGCGTCGACCAGACTGTGGCAGCGTTTTGGCGGCGCACTGACAGCGGTAGTGGTGTGAGACAGACAGAGGGCTGGCTGGGACGAAAAGTCCCGCTCCGCGACCGGGAATTGAACCCGGGTCTTCCCACGTGACAGGCGGAGATACTCACCACTATACTATCGCGGAGACGCGAGGTATTCGCGATTCATGCGATCATGATCGCTCGCTCACCCTCCGGGCACTCGGACACTCAGGCCCTGGTCTCTCTCGGCCACTCGCATCCTTCGGCTTTCCATTACTCTCCCACTGTCACAGGCCACCATGCGCCACTCTCTCCTGCCTCATGCCACCTGTCAAATAAGCCTCTCTCGAAGCACGCCTCGCGCACCAGCGAACGTCCTCCATCTCCACCCTAGCCGCCTGGCTGGCAGGTGGCTAAAATTCCTGTCTTGTGAGGCTTCCACAAAGACACACACACACACGCACGACACACATGGCCGATTTTGAGGGCTGCACTTGTCCTCGCGCTGCGGCCTCGCCTTCACGTGAAGATGGCAAAAGGGGACTGGTTCGACCCAGGCTCGAACTGGGGTCCTTCCGCGTGTGAGGCGACGTGATTAACCACTACACCACCGAACCGCAGAACTTCGCTTGCCACCCACCACCCGCCACGGCCTCGCCCCTCCCCACTGCCTTGTCTTTTACACTGCCTACCACAGCATGCCATCAGGCCAGCATGCAACAGCTCCAGGAGCAGTCCATCGGCATCTCAGGTGACGAGAGGAGGCGAGCCGCCAACCCTCCAGGTCCTCGTTACAAGTCATTAGCCGGGGAGAAGGGCTCCTGATGACCACAACACCCTCAACACCCTCAACACCCTGTCTCACCTCAACCCGCCTTCCTGGATTGGCGAGACAGATGCAGTGACACCTCGCGCACCACTCTACCTCTGTCTGTTCGGCTGCCCGACACAATGGCCATCAATTGAACGCATATCCATAGCCGTAAGTACGGCGACGACGGCGGATGTGAGGCGCTCGAGGCAACGCCAGTGGCTGCGCTGAGTCGAGTCGAAAACGCCCGATGTGGGGCTCGAACCCACGACCCCGAGGTTAAGAGCCTCGTGCTCTACCGACTGAGCTAACCGGGCACGGCGAGCGCGCGTGCGCGCGTGCATCTTCGCCTTCGCCTTCGCCTTCGCCTTCGCCTTCGCACCCGCAACTCGGTCACTACCTCCATGCCATTCTCCGCACCTCGCGGAGGGGCCACCTAAAATCCTCCCTCCAACTGACAAACAGTGCGTCCAAGTGGGCGAAACCACCACTCACCCACCCGCCGACTCGTCAGCTGCCAAACTGTCGAGTCATCACACTCTCCACTCTCCACTCTCCACTCTCCACTCTGCGCTTTCTACTCTCATACCCAGCCATACTTTGCGCTTACCTGCCTCCCCGCCTCCCGCTCCCCGCCTCCCCGCCTGTCAGCTCAGCGTCCTTCGACCATTGCCTAGCCAGTGATATGGCCTTGAGGTGCTGCTGTCCATTTCCCCAAGTCGGTGTCTACTACACCGTCTGTCCCCCCGCCTGTCGTGCGCGTTGTGCTGCTAGTAGGAAGCGGTTGGAGCATGTGAAGCACAAGACAAAGGAGACAGGAGGGGAGAGAGAGGGGAGGACGCAGTTCCGCGGTTCCGTGGTGTAGCGGTCATCACGTCTGCCTAACACGCAGAAGGTCCCCAGTTCGAGACTGGGCGGAGCCACGAGGTTGTCGGTGCGCGCTATGCTGTATGGCGCGCATTTTCCTCCCTTCGCGTCGGCAGTCTGGCAAGGGGTGTGATGCGATAGGCGTCAGAGCGCCCAGCAGGTCGGCTCGTGGCGAGGTGGCGAGGCGTTCGACCAGACTGTGGCAGCGTTTTGGCGGCGCACTGACAGCGGTAGTGGTGTGAGACAGACAGAGGGGCTGGCTGGGACGAAAAGTCCCGCTCCGCGACCGGGAATTGAACCCGGGTCTTCCACGTGACAGGCGGAGATACTCACCACTATACTATCGCGGAGACGCGAGGTATTCGCGATCGCGATCATGATCGGCTCGCTCTGCTCTCGGGCACTCGGACACTCAGGCCCTGGTCTCCTCTCGGCCACTCGCATCCTTCGGCTTTCCTTACTCTCCCACTGTCACAGGCCACCATGCCGCCACTCTCTCCTGCCTCATTCCACCTGTCAAATAAGCCTCTCTCGAAGCACGCCTCGCACACCAGCGAACGTCCTCCATCTCCACCCTAGCCGCCTGGCTGGCAGGTGGCTAAAATTCCTGTCTTGTGAGGCTTCCACAAAGACATCACACACACACGCACGCACGCACATGGCCCGATTTGAGGGCGCATTGTCTCGCGCTGCGGCCTCGCCTTCACGTGAAGATGGCAAAAGGGACTGGTTCGACCCAGGCTCGAACTGGGGTCCTTCCGCGTGTGAGGCGGACGTGATTACCACTACACCACCGAACCGCAGAACTTCGCTTGCCACCCACCACCCGCCCACGGCCTCGCCCCTCCCCACTGCCTTGTCTTTCCTACACTGCCTACCACATGCCATCAGGCCAGCATGCCAGCTCCAGGAGCAGTCCATCGGCATCTCAGGTGACGAGAGGAGGCGAGCCGCCAACCCTCCAGGTCTCGTTACAAGTCATTAGCCGGGGAGAAGGGCTCTGATGACCACAACACCCTCAACACCCTCAACACCCTGTCTCACCTCAACCCCCTTCCTGGATTGGCGAGACAGATGCAGTGACACCTCGCGCACCACTCTACCTCTGTCTGTTCGGCTGCCCGACACAATGGCCATCAATTGAACGCATATCCATAGCCGTAAGTACGGCGACGACGGCGGATGTGAGGCGCTCGAGCAACGCCAGTGGCTGCGCTGAGTCGAGTCGAAAACGCCCGATGTGGGGCTCGAACCCACGACCCCGAGGTTAAGAGCCTCGTGCTCTACCGACTGAGCTAACCGGGCACGGCGAGCGCGCGTGCGCGCGTGCATCTTCGCCTTCGCCTTCGCCTTCGCCTTCGCCACCCGCTCGGTCACTACCTCCATGCCATTCTCCGCACCTCGCGGAGGGGCCACCTAAAATCCTCCCTCCAACTGACAAACAGTGCGTCCAAGTGGGCGAAACCACCACTCACCCACCCGCCGACTCGTCAGCTGCCAAACTGTCGAGTCATCACACTCTCCACTCTCCACTCTCCACTCTCCACTCTGCGCTTTCTACTCTCATACCCCAGCATACTTTGCGCTTACCTGCCTCCCCGCCTCCCGCCTCCCCGCCTCCCCGCCTCCCCGCCTCCCCGCCTGTCAGCTCAGCGTCCTTCGACCATTGCCTAGCCAGTGATATGGCCTTGAGGTGCTGCTGTCCATTTCCCCAAGTCGGTGTCTACTACACCGTCTGTCCCCCGCCTGTCGTGCGCGTTTGTGCTGCTAGTAGGAAGCGGTTGGAGCATGTGAAGCACAAGACAAAGGAGACAGGAGGGGAGAGAGAGGGGAGGACGCAGTTCCGCGGTTCCGTGGTGTAGCGGTCATCACGTCTGCCTAACACGCAGAAGGTCCCCAGTTCGAGACTGGGCGGAGCCACGAGGTTGTCGGTGCGCGCTATGCTGTATGGCGCGCATTTTCCTCCCTTCGCGTCGGCAGTCTGGCAAGGGGTGTGATGCGATAGGCGTCAGAGCGCCCAGCAGGTCGGCTCGTGGCGAGGTGGCGAGGCGTTCGACCAGACTGTGGCAGCGTTTTGGCGGCGCACTGACAGCGGTAGTGGTGTGAGACAGACAGAGGGCTGGCTGGGACGAAAAGTCCCGCTCCGCGACCGGGAATTGAACCCGGGTCTTCCACGTGACAGGCGGAGATACTCACCACTATACTATCGCGGAGACGCGAGGTATTCGCGATCGCGATCATGATCGGCTCGCTCTGCTCTCGGGCACTCGGACACTCAGGCCCTGGTCTCCTCTCGGCCACTCGCATCCTTCGGCTTTCCTTACTCTCCCACTGTCACAGGCCACCATGCCGCCACTCTCTCCTGCCTCATTCCACCTGTCAAATAAGCCTCTCTCGAAGCACGCCTCGCACACCAGCGAACGTCCTCCATCTCCACCCTAGCCGCCTGGCTGGCAGGTGGCTAAAATTCCTGTCTTGTGAGGCTTCCACAAAGACACACACACACACGCACGCACGCACATGGCCCGATTTGAGGGCGCATTGTCTCGCGCTGCGGCCTCGCCTTCACGTGAAGATGGCAAAAGGGGACTGGTTCGACCCAGGCTCGAACTGGGGTCCTTCCGCGTGTGAGGCGGACGTGATTACCACTACACCACCGAACCGCAGAACTTCGCTTGCCACCCACCACCCGCCCACGGCCTCGCCCCTCCCCACTGCCTTGTCTTTCTACACTGCCTACCACATGCCATCAGGCCAGCATGCCAGCTCCAGGAGCAGTCCATCGGCATCTCAGGTGACGAGAGGAGGCGAGCCGCCAACCCTCCAGGTCTCGTTACAAGTCATTAGCCGGGGAGAAGGGCTCTGATGACCACAACACCCTCAACACCCTCAACACCCTGTCTCACCTCAACCCCCTTCCTGGATTGGCGAGACAGATGCAGTGACACCTCGCGCACCACTCTACCTCTGTCTGTTCGGCTGCCCGACACAATGGCCATCAATTGAACGCATATCCATAGCCGTAAGTACGGCGACGACGGCGGATGTGAGGCGCTCGAGCAACGCCAGTGGCTGCGCTGAGTCGAGTCGAAAACGCCCGATGTGGGGCTCGAACCCACGACCCCGAGGTTAAGAGCCTCGTGCTCTACCGACTGAGCTAACCGGGCACGGCGAGCGCGCGTGCGCGCGTGCATCTTCGCCTTCGCCTTCGCCTTCGCCTTCGCCACCCGCTCGGTCACTACCTCCATGCCATTCTCCGCACCTCGCGGAGGGGCCACCTAAAATCCTCCCTCCAACTGACAAACAGTGCGTCCAAGTGGGCGAAACCACCACTCACCCACCCGCCGACTCGTCAGCTGCCAAACTGTCGAGTCATCACACTCTCCACTCTCCACTCTCCACTCTCCACTCTGCGCTTTCTACTCTCATACCCCAGCATACTTTGCGCTTACCTGCCTCCCCGCCTCCCCGCCTCCCCGCCTCCCCGCCTCAGCTCAGCGTCCTTCGACCATTGCCTAGCCAGTGATATGGCCTTGAGGTGCTGCTGTCCATTTCCCCAAGTCGGTGTCTACTACACCGTCTGTCCCCCCCGCCTGTCGTGCGCGTTGTGCTGCTAGTAGGAAGCGGTTGGAGCATGTGAAGCACAAGACAAAGGAGACAGGAGGGGAGAGAGAGGGGAGGACGCAGTTCCGCGGTTCCGTGGTGTAGCGGTCATCACGTCTGCCTAACACGCAGAAGGTCCCCAGTTCGAGACTGGGCGGAGCCACGAGGTTGTCGGTGCGCGCTATGCTGTATGGCGCGCATTTTCCTCCCTTCGCGTCGGCAGTCTGGCAAGGGGTGTGATGCGATAGGCGTCAGAGCGCCCAGCAGGTCGGCTCGTGGCGAGGTGGCGAGGCGTTCGACCAGACTGTGGCAGCGTTTTGGCGGCGCACTGACAGCGGTAGTGGTGTGAGACAGACAGAGGGCTGGCTGGGACGAAAAGTCCCGCTCCGCGACCGGGAATTGAACCCGGGTCTTCCACGTGACAGGCGGAGATACTCACCACTATACTATCGCGGAGACGCGAGGTATTCGCGATCGCGATCATGATCGGCTCGCTCTGCTCTCGGGCACTCGGACACTCAGGCCCTGGTCTCCTCTCGGCCACTCGCATCCTTCGGCTTTCCTTACTCTCCCACTGTCACAGGCCACCATGCCGCCACTCTCTCCTGCCTCATTCCACCTGTCAAATAAGCCTCTCTCGAAGCACGCCTCGCACACCAGCGAACGTCCTCCATCTCCACCCTAGCCGCCTGGCTGGCAGGTGGCTAAAATTCCTGTCCTTGTGAGGCTTCCACAAAGACACACACACACACGCACGCACGCACATGGCCCGATTTGAGGCGCATTGTCTCGCGCTGCGGCCTCGCCTTCACGTGAAGATGGCAAAAGGGACTGGTTCGACCCAGGCTCGAACTGGGGTCCTTCCGCGTGTGAGGCGGACGTGATTACCACTACACCACCGAACCGCAGAACTTCGCTTGCCACCCACCACCCGCCCACGGCCTCGCCCCTCCCCACTGCCTTGTCTTTCTACACTGCCTACCACATGCCATCAGGCCAGCATGCCAGCTCCAGGAGCAGTCCATCGGCATCTCAGGTGACGAGAGGAGGCGAGCCGCCAACCCTCCAGGTCTCGTTACAAGTCATTAGCCGGGGAGAAGGGCTCTGATGACCACAACACCCTCAACACCCTCAACACCCTGTCTCACCTCAACCCCCTTCCTCGATTGGCGAGACAGATGCAGTGACACCTCGCGCACCACTCTACCTCTGTCTGTTCGGCTGCCCGACACAATGGCCATCAATTGAACGCATATCCATAGCCGTAAGTACGGCGACGACGGCGGATGTGAGGCGCTCGAGCAACGCCAGTGGCTGCGCTGAGTCGAGTCGAAAACGCCCGATGTGGGGCTCGAACCCACGACCCCGAGGTTAAGAGCCTCGTGCTCTACCGACTGAGCTAACCGGGCACGGCGAGCGCGCGTGCGCGCGTGCATCTTCGCCTTCGCCTTCGCCATTCGCCTTCGCCACCCGCTCGGTCACTACCTCCATGCCATTCTCCGCACCTCGCGGAGGGGCCACCTAAAATCCTCCCTCCAACTGACAAACAGTGCGTCCAAGTGGGCGAAACCACCACTCACCCACCCGCCGACTCGTCAGCTGCCACTGTCGAGTCATCACACTCTCCACTCTCCACTCTCCACTCTCCACTCTGCGCTTTCTACTCTCATACCCCAGCATACTTTGCGCTTACCTGCCTCCCCGCCTCCCCGCCTCCCCGCCTCCCCGCCTGTCAGCTCAGCGTCCTTCGACCATTGCCTAGCCAGTGATATGGCCTTGAGGTGCTGCTGCTGTCCATTTCCCCAAGTCGGTGTCTACTACACCGTCTGTCCCCCCGCCTGTCGTGCGCGTTGTGCTGCTAGTAGGAAGCGGTTGGAGCATGTGAAGCACAAGACAAAGGAGACAGGAGGGGAGAGAGAGGGGAGGACGCAGTTCCGCGGGTTCCGTGGTGTAGCGGTCATCACGTCTGCCTAACACGCAGAAGGTCCCCAGTTCGAGACTGGGCGGAGCCACGAGGTTGTCGGTGCGCGCTATGCTGTATGGCGCGCATTTTCCTCCCTTCGCGTCGGCAGTCTGGCAAGGGGTGTGATGCGATAGGCGTCAGAGCGCCCAGCAGGTCGGCTCGTGGCGAGGTGGCGAGGCGTTCGACCAGACTGTGGCAGCGTTTTGGCGGCGCACTGACAGCGGTAGTGGTGTGAGACAGACAGAGGGCTGGCTGGGACGAAAAGTCCCGCTCCGCGACCGGGAATTGAACCCGGGTCTTCCACGTGACAGGCGGAGATACTCACCACTATACTATCGCGGAGACGCGAGGTATTCGCGATCGCGATCATGATCGGCTCGCTCTGCTCTCGGGCACTCGGACACTCAGGCCCTGGTCTCCTCTCGGCCACTCGCATCCTTCGGCTTTCCTTTACTCTCCCACTGTCACAGGCCACCATGTTGCCACTCTCTCCTGCCTCATGCCACCTGTCAAATAAGCCTCTCTCGAAGCACGCCTCGCACACCAGCGAACGTCCTCCATCTCCACCCTAGCCGCCTGGCTGGCAGGTGGCTAAAATTCCTGTCTTGTGAGGCTTCCACAAAGACACACACACACACGCACGCACGCACATGGCCCGATTTGAGGCGCATTGTCTCGCGCTGCGGCCTCGCCTTCACGTGAAGATGGCAAAAGGGGACTGGTTCGACCCAGGCTCGAACTGGGGTCCTTCCGCGTGTGAGGCGGACGTGATTACCACTACACCACCGAACCGCAGAACTTCGCTTGCCACCCACCACCCGCCCACGGCCTCGCCCCTCCCCACTGCCTTGTCCTTTTACACTGCCTACCACATGCCATCAGGCCAGCATGCCAGCTCCAGGAGCAGTCCATCGGCATCTCAGGTGACGAGAGGAGGTGAGCCGCCAACCCTCCAGGCCTCGTTACAAGTCATTAGCCGGGGAGAAGGGCTCTGATGACCACAACACCCTCACACCCTCAACACCCTGTCTCACCTCAACCCCCTTTCCTGGATTGGCGAGACAGATGCCCAGTGACACCTCGCGCACCACTCTACCTCTGTTTGTTCGGCTGCCCGACACAATGGCCATCAATTGAACGCTCATCCATAGCGTAAGTACGGCGACGACGGCGGATGTGAGGCGCTCGAGCAACGCCAGTGGCTGCGCTGAGGTCGAGTCGAAAACGCCCGATGTGGGGCTCGAACCCACGACCCCGAGGTTAAGAGCCTCGTGCTCTACCGACTGAGCTAACCGGGCACGGCGAGCGCGCGTGCGCGCGTGCATCTTCGCCTACACGTCGCCTTCGCCTTCGCCTTCGCCATCGCCTTCGCCACCCGCTCGGTCACTACCTCCATGCCATTCTCCGCACCTCGCGGAGGGGCCACCTAAAATCCTCCCTCCAACTGACACACAGTGCGTCCAAGTGGGCGAAACACCACTCACCCACCCGCCGACTCGTCACTGCCACCCATCACACTCTCCACTCTCCACTCTCCACTCTCCACTCTGCGCTTTCTACCTCATACCTACTTTGCGCTTACCTGCCTCCACCGCCTCCCCGCCTCAGCTCAGTGTCCTCCGACCACTTGCCTAGCCAGTGATATGGCCTTGAGGTGCTGCTGTCCATTTCCCCAAGTCGGTGTCTACTACACCGTCTGTCCCCCGCTTGTCGTGCGCGTTGTGCTGCTAGTAGGAAGCGGTTGGAGCATGTGAAGCACAAGACAAAGAGACAGAGAGGGGAGAAGAGAGGGGAAAGACGCAGTTGCGCGATCCCGTGGTTCCGTGGTGTAGTGGTCATCACGTCTGCCTAACACGCAGAAGGTCCCCAGTTCGAGACTGGGCGGAGCCACGAGGTTGTCGGTGCGCACGCTCTGCTGTATGGCGCTCATTTTCCTCCCTTCGCGCGGCAGTCTGGGGCAGGGGTGTGATGCGATAGGCGTCAGAGCGCTTAGCAGGTCGGCTCGTCGCGAGGTGGCGAGGCGTTCGACCAGACTGTGGCAGCGTTTTGGCGCGCACTGACAGCGGTAGTGGTGTGAGACAGACAGAGGGCTGGCTGGGACGAAAAGTCCCGCTCCGCGACCGGGAATTGAACCCGGGTCTTCCACGTGACAGGCGGAGATACTCACCACTATACTATCGCGGAGATGCAGCATTTGCTCGGCCCGGTTTCACTCGGCTCAGTTCAGCGCGCTCTGCTCTCGGCCACTCGTCCCCTTCGCTTTCTTTACTCTCCCACTGTCACAGGCCACCATGCCGCCACTCTCGCCTGCCTCATTCCACCTGTCAAATAAGCCTCTCTCGAAGCACGCCTCGCGCACCAGCCAAACGTCCTCCATCTCCACCCCTGCTGTCGCGCCGGCTGGATATTGACTGACTGGCAGTTGGCTAAAATTCCTGCCTTGTGAGGCTTCCACAAAGACATACACACACACACGCACACACACATGGCCCGATTTGAGCGCGCACTGTCTCGCGCTGCGCCTCGCCTTCACGTGAAGATGGCAAAAGGTGACTGGTTCGACCCAGGCTCGAACTGGGGTCCTTCCGCGTGTGAGGCGGACGTGATAACCACTACACCACCGAACCGCAGAACTTCGCTCGCCACCCACGGCACCCCACGGCCCACGGCCCACGGCCCCGGTCTCGCCCCTCCCCACTGCCTTGTCCTTTTACACTGCCTACCACATGCCAGCATGCCAGGCAGCATGCAACCATGCTAGCCCCAGGAGCACTCGGTCGGCATCTCAAGTGACGAGAGGAGGTGAGCCGCCAACCCTCCACGCCTCGTTGTAAGTCATTAGCAGGGGAGAAGGGCTCCAATGACCACAACACACTCAACCGCCCTGTCTCACCTCGACCCGCTTCCTGATTGGGGCGACAGACAGTGACCCCTCGCGCACCACTCTACTCCTATTTATTCGGCTGCCCGACACAGTGGCCATCAATTGACGCTCATCCATAGCGTAAGCACGCGGCGGATGTGAGGCGCTCGAGGCAACGTCTGTGGCTGCGCAGGGTCGAGTCGAAAACGCCCGATGTGGGGCTCGAACCCACGACCCCGAGGTTAAGAGCCTCGTGCTCTACCGACTGAGCTAACCGGGCACGGCGATTGCGCGCGCATTTTCGCCTACACGTACGCAATCACCATCGCCATCACCATCGCCTCGCCATCGCCTTCGCCTTTGCCGTCAACTTGGTCACTACCTCACCACACTTCTCCGCACCGCCTTAGGGGCCACCTAAAATCCTCGTCCTCAACTGACACAACAGTGCGTCCAAGTGGGCGAGAACACCACCCACCCACCCACCCACCCACCACACTCTCCACTCTCCACTCTCCCTACCTCCCCACCGGTCAGCTCAGTGTCCTCCGACCACTGCTGAGCCAGTGATGTGGCGTCGAGGTGCTGCTGTCCATGCTCCCAAGTCAGTGTCTACTACACCGTCTGTCCTCCCGCTTGTCGTGCGAGTTGTGCTGCTAGTAGGAAGCGGGTGGAGCATGCGAAGCCCAAGACCCAGAGGAAAGGGCGGGAAAGAGAGGGGAAAGGCGGGGGGGGGGGCAGGAAAGGGGGGTGAGAGAGAGGGGAGTGCGCGATCCCGTGGTTCCGTGGTGTAGTGGTTATCACGTCTGCCTAACACGCAGAAGGTCCCCAGTTCGAGACTGGGCGGAGCCACGCGGTTGCCGGTGCGGTACACGCTCTGCTGTACTGCGCTCATTTTCCTCCCTTCGGCGGCAGTGGGGCGAGGGGCGTGATGCGTTAGGCGTCAGAGAGCTTAGCAGGTCGGCTCGTCGCGAGGTGGCGAGGCGTTCACTAGACTGTGGCAGCGTTTTGACAGCGGTAGTGGTGCGAGACAGAGAGAGGGCTGGCTGGGACCAAAAGTCCCGCTCCGCGACCGGGAATTGAACCCGGGTCTTCCACGTGACAGGCGGAGATACTCACCACTATACTATCGCGGAGATGCAGCATTTGCTCGGCCCGGTTTCACTCGGCTCAGTTCAGCGCGCTCTGCTCTCGGCCACTCGTCCCCTTCAGCTTTCTTTACTCTCCCACTGTCACAGGCCACCATGTTGCCACTCTCGCCTGCCTCATGCCACCTGTCAAATAAGCCTCTCTCGAAGCACGCCTCGCGCACCAGCCAAACGTCCTCCACCTCCACCCCTGGCTGTCGCGCCGGCTGGATATTGACCGCCTGACTGGCAGTTGGCCGAAATTCCTGCCTTGTGAGGCTTCCACAAAGACATACACACACACTCACACACACATGGCCCGATTTGAGCGCGCACTGTCACGCGCTGCAGCCTCGCCTTCACGTGAAGATGGCAAAAGGTGACTGGTTCGACCCAGGCTCGAACTGGGGTCCTTCCGCGTGTGAGGCGGACGTGATAACCACTACACCACCGAACCGCAGAACTTCGCTCGCCACCCACCCCGGCCCACGGCCCACGGCCCACGGCCCCGGTCTCGCCCCTCCCTACTGCCTTGTCCTTTTACACTGCCTACCACATCCAGCATGCCAGCACCCTAGCATGCAACCATGCTAGCCCCAGGCGCACTCGGTCGGCATCTCAAGTGACGAGAGGAGGTGAGCCGCCAACCCTCCACGGTCCTCGTTGTAAGTCGTTAGCAGGGGAGAAGGGCTCCAATGACCACAACACACTCACCGCCCTGTCTCACCTCGACCCGCTTCCTCGATTGGGGCGACAGACCCAGTGACCCCTCGCGCACCACTCTACTCCTATTTATTCGGCTGCCCGACACAGTGGCCATCAATTGCACGCTCATCCATAGCGGCAGCGGCGGATGTGAGGCGCTCGAGGCAACGTCTGTGGCTGCGCAGGGTCGAGTCGAAAACGCCCGATGTGGGGCTCGAACCCACGACCCCGAGGTTAAGAGCCTCGTGCTCTACCGACTGAGCTAACCGGGCACGGCGATTGCGCGCGCATTTTCGCCTACACGTACGCAATCACCATCGCCATCACCATCGCCATCACCATCGCCATCGCCTTTGCCGTCAACTTGGTCACTACCTCACCACACTTCTCCGCACCGCCTTAGGGGCCACCTAAAATCCTCGTCCCAACTGACACACAGTGCGTCCAAGTGGGCGAGAACACCACCCACCCACCCACCCACCTCCCTACCTCCCTACCTCCCCACCGGTCAGCTCAGTGTCCTCCGACCACTGCTGAGCCAGTGATGTGGCGTCGAGGTGCTGCTGTCCATGCTCCCAAGTCAGTGTCTACTACACCGTCTGTCCTCCCGCTTGTCGTGCGAGTTGTGCTGCTAGTAGGAAGCGGGTGGAGCATGCGAAGCCCAAGACCCAGAGGAAAGGGCGGGAAAGAGAGGGGAAAGAGAGGGGAAAGAGAGGGGAAAGGGGGGGGGTGGGGCAGGAAAGGGGGGTGAGAGAGAGGGGAGTGCGCGATCCCGTGGTTCCGTGGTGTAGTGGTTATCACGTCTGCCTAACACGCAGAAGGTCCCCAGTTCGAGACTGGGCGGAGCCACGCGGTTGCCGGTGCGGTACACGCTCTGCTGTACTGCGCTCATTTTCCTCCCTTCGGCGGCAGTGGGGCGAGGGGCGTGATGCGTTAGGCGTCAGAGAGCTTAGCAGGTCGGCTCGTCGCGAGGTGGCGAGGCGTTCACTAGACTGTGGCAGCGTTTTGACAGCGGTAGTGGTGCGAGACAGAGAGAGGGCTGGCTGGGACCAAAAGTCCCGCTCCGCGACCGGGAATTGAACCCGGGTCTTCCACGTGACAGGCGGAGATACTCACCACTATACTATCGCGGAGATGCAGCATTTGCTCGGCCCGGTTTCACTCGGCTCAGTTCAGCGCGCTCTGCTCTCGGCCACTCGTCCCCTTCAGCTTTCTTTACTCTCCCACTGTCACAGGCCACCATGTTGCCACTCTCGCCTGCCTCATGCCACCTGTCAAATAAGCCTCTCTCGAAGCACGCCTCGCGCACCAGCCAAACGTCCTCCACCTCCACCCCTGGCTGTCGCGCCGGCTGGATATTGACCGCCTGACTGGCAGTTGGCCGAAATTCCTGCCTTGTGAGGCTTCCACAAAGACATACACACACACTCACACACACATGGCCCGATTTGAGCGCGCACTGTCACGCGCTGCAGCCTCGCCTTCACGTGAAGATGGCAAAAGGTGACTGGTTCGACCCAGGCTCGAACTGGGGTCCTTCCGCGTGTGAGGCGGACGTGATAACCACTACACCACCGAACCGCAGAACTTCGCTCGCCACCCTCGCCCGGCCCACGGCCCACGGCCCACGGCCCCGGCCCCGGTCTCGCCCCTCCCTACTGCCTTGTCCTTTTACACTGCCTACCACATCCAGCATGCCAGCACCCTAGCATGCAACCATGCTAGCCCCAGGCGCACTCGGTCGGCATCTCAAGTGACGAGAGGAGGTGAGCCGCCAACCCTCCACGCCTCGTTGTAAGTCGTTAGCAGGGGAGAAGGGCTCCAATGACCACAACACACTCACCGCCCTGTCTCACCTCGACCCGCTTCCTCGATTGGGGCGACAGACCCAGTGACCCCTCGCGCACCACTCTACTCCTATTTATTCGGCTGCCCGACACAGTGGCCATCAATTGCACGCTCATCCATAGCGGCAGCGGCGGATGTGAGGCGCTCGAGGCAACGTCTGTGGCTGCGCAGGGTCGAGTCGAAAACGCCCGATGTGGGGCTCGAACCCACGACCCCGAGGTTAAGAGCCTCGTGCTCTACCGACTGAGCTAACCGGGCACGGCGATTGCGCGCGCATTTTCGCCTACACGTACGCAATCACCATCGCCATCACCATCGCCATCACCATCGCCATCGCCTTTGCCGTCAACTTGGTCACTACCTCACCACACTTCTCCGCACCGCCTTAGGGGCCACCTAAAATCCTCGTCCAACTGACACACAGTGCGTCCAAGTGGGCGAGAACACCACCCACCCACCCACCCACCCACCTCCCTACCTCCCTACCTCCCCACCGGTCAGCTCAGTGTCCTCCGACCACTGCTGAGCCAGTGATGTGGCGTCGAGGTGCTGCTGTCCATGCTCCCAAGTCAGTGTCTACTACACCGTCTGTCCTCCCGCTTGTCGTGCGAGTTGTGCTGCTAGTAGGAAGCGGGTGGAGCATGCGAAGCCCAAGACAGAGGAAAGGGCGGGAAAGAGAGGGGAAAGAGAGGGGAAAGAGAGGGAGGAAAGGGGGGAGAGAAGGGGAGTGGCGCGATCCCGTGGTTCCGTGGTGTAGTGGTTATCACGTCTGCCTAACACGCAGAAGGTCCCCAGTTCGAGACTGGGCGGAGCCACGCGGTTGCCGGTGCGGTACACGCTCTGCTGTACTGCGCTCATTTTCCTCCCTTCGGCGGCAGTGGGCGAGGGGCCGTGATGCGTTAGGCGTCAGAGAGCTTAGCAGGTCGGCTCGTCGCGAGGTGGCGAGGCGTTCACTAGACTGTGGCAGCGTTTTGACAGCGGTAGTGGTGCGAGACAGAGAGAGGGCTGGCTGGGACGAAAAGTCCCGCTCCGCGACCGGGAATTGAACCCGGGTCTTCCACGTGACAGGCGGAGATACTCACCACTATACTATCGCGGAGATGCGCATATTGCTCGGCGATCCGGCTTTCACTCGGACACTCAGTTCAGCGCCTGCTCTGCTCTCGGCCACTCGTCCCCTTCAGCTTTCCTTTACTCTCCCACTGTCACAGGCCACCATGTTGCCACTCTCGCCTGCCTCATGCCACCTGTCAAATAAGCCTCTCTCGAAGCACGCCTCGCGCACCAGCCAAACGTCCTCCACCTCCACCCCTGGCTGTCGCGCCGGCTGGCCGCCTGACTGGCAGTTGGCCGAAAATTCCTGCCTTGTGAGGCTTCCACAAAGACATACACACACACTCACACACACATGGCCCGATTTGAGGGCGCACTGTCTCGCGCTGCGGCCTCGCCTTCACGTGAAGATGGCAAAAGGGGACTGGTTCGACCCAGGCTCGAACTGGGGTCCTTCCGCGTGTGAGGCGGACGTGATTACCACTACACCACCGAACCGCAGAACTTCGCTCGCCACCCTCGCCACCCCACCACCCGGCCCACGGCCCTCGCCCCTCCCCACTGCCTTGTCCTTTCTACACTGCCTACCACATGCCATCAGGCCAGCATGCCCAGCTCCAGGAGCAGTCCATCGGCATCTCAGGTGACGAGAGGAGGTGAGCCGCCAACCCTCCAGCTCGTTACAAGTCGTTAGCAGGGGAGAAGGGCTCTGATGACCACAACACCCTCAACACCCTCAACACCCTGTCTCACCTCAACCCCTTCCTGGATTGGCGAGACAGATGCAGTGACACCTCGCGCACCACTCTACCCTGTCTTGTTCGGCTGCCCGACACAATGGCCATCAATTGAACGCATATCCATAGCCGTAAGTACGGCGACGACGGCGGATGTGAGGCGCTCGAGCAACGCCAGTGGCTGCGCTGAGTCGAGTCGAAAAACGCCCGATGTGGGGCTCGAACCCACGACCCCGAGGTTAAGAGCCTCGTGCTCTACCGACTGAGCTAACCGGGCACGGCGAGCGCGCGTGCGCGCGTGCATCTTCGCCTTCGCCTCACCATCGCCTCACCATCGCCATCGCCTTTGCCGTCGGTCACTACCTCCATGCCATTCTCCGCACCTCGCGAGGGGCCACCTAAAATCCTCCCTCCAACTGACAAACAGTGCGTCCAAGTGGGCGAAACCACCACTCACCCACCCGCCGACTCGTCAGCTGCCAAACTGTCGAGTCATCACACTCTCCACTCTCCACTCTCCACTCTGCGCTTTCTACTCTCATACCCCAGCATACTTTGCGCTTACCTGCCTCCCCGCCTGTCAGCTCAGCGTCCTTCGACCATTGCCTAGCCAGTGATATGGCCTTGAGGTGCTGCTGTCCATTTCCCCAAGTCGGTGTCTACTACACCGTCTGTCCCCCCGCCTTGTCGTGCGCGTTGTGCTGCTAGTAGGAAGCGGTTGGAGCATGTGAAGCACAAGACAAAGGAGACAGGAGGGGAGAGAGAGGGGAGGACGCAGTTCCGCGTTCCGTGGTGTAGCGGTCATCACGTCTGCCTAACACGCAGAAGGTCCCCAGTTCGAGACTGGGCGGAGCCACGAGGTTGTCGGTGCGCGCTATGCTGTATGGCGCGCATTTTCCTCCCTTCGCGTCGGCAGTCTGGCAAGGGGTGTGATGCGATAGGCGTCAGAGCGCCCAGCAGGTCGGCTCGTGGCGAGGTGGCGAGGCGTTCGACCAGACTGTGGCAGCGTTTTGGCGGCGCACTGACAGCGGTAGTGGTGTGAGACAGACAGAGGGCTGGCTGGGACGAAAAGTCCCGCTCCGCGACCGGGAATTGAACCCGGGTCTTCCACGTGACAGGCGGAGATACTCACCACTATACTATCGCGGAGACGCGAGGTATTTCGCGATCGCGATCATGATCGGCTCGCTCTGCTCTCGGGGCACTCGGACACTCAGGCCCTGGTCTCCTCTCGGCCACTCGCATCCTTCGCTTTCCTTACTCTCCCACTGTCACAGGCCACCATGCCGCCACTCTCCTCCTGCCTCATTCCACCTGTCAAATAAGCCTCTCTCGAAGCACGCCTCGCACACCAGCGAACGTCCTCCATCTCCACCCTAGCCGCCTGGCTGGCAGTGGCTAAAATTCCTGTCTTGTGAGGCTTCCACAAAGACATACACACACACACACACGCACGCACGCATGGCCCGATTTGAGGGCGCATTGTCTCGCGCTGCGGCCTCGCCTTCACGTGAAGATGGCAAAAGGGGACTGGTTCGACCCAGGCTCGAACTGGGGTCCTTCCGCGTGTGAGGCGGACGTGATTACCACTACACCACCGAACCGCAGAACTTCGCTTGCCACCCACCACCGCCCCACGGCCTCGCCCCTCCCCACTGCCTTGTCTTTCTACACTGCCTACCACATGCCATCAGGCAGCATGCCAGCTCCAGGAGCAGTCCATCGGCATCTCAGTGACGAGAGGAGGCGAGCCGCCAACCCTCCAGGTCTTCGTCACAATTTATTAGGTTTCATTTACCCACTATCCTTCTAAATGTTACAGTGCCTATAGCGGATGATCCGGAAGCAATGCATAAATCCGGCGATCGTTCAGGCCTTTCTTGCTAGCGTGGAATTAAGCGTTATGCTCTCTTTAACGCGGTGGAGAACGCTCGAATGAGCTGAAAAGCCTCAATACCCTGCACTAGCTCATCCATTTCTCTCGATTATACAAAATCACTGACTCATCGCCCCGCACTCTCCTCATATTTCTTCGTCCGCCTAGCGCGGTTGGCCATCAATTACTTTCTGCTCATTCCGCGATGTTAGCGTCATTCCAATTTTATCGTCTTTATTTTCATTTTTGTATATATATATATATACATATACATATATATATTGTACACAAATTTTGCGATCTTATTAACCTCCTCTGCTTCCTCTGAATCCTCTACTTCCGCGGAAGGGTTGGCGTTGCGGAAATCCACCAAATCCTCTTCCTCCGCCGCCTCTACCGCCTCTACTATAGCCACGATTGTTGAATCCACGGTTTCCTGAATTTTACCATTGTGTTAACAATATTTATCCAATTGATCAACACATCCCGCGTTGAATCATTAAAATGTCTATTAATAATTCTAGCTTTAAAAGTACTTCCTAATTCCGATATTCATTTAAATGAATTTTTTTAACGTACCGCGACCGCGACCTCCTCTATCTCCACCCCAGCTGCCGTTAGAACGTCTTCCACTGGAGTCTTTTTGATGGTTTATTCCTTTTCCTATAAATTTACGTGCGGTAATAAACACGGACGTCGAAACACAATGACAATGAAAGAAAATATCCCCACCCCGTTTCTGGCGGCATGGGATATACACAAGCACCATACTGACCTCTGGGTGCGCCGGCATTAATTATCCTTTCCAGTGTTAGCAGTTTCATATTACTAATGTACAACTAAGCACAATGTTAGCGAGTGGACATAGTTACCTTTAATCCTTCTTTAAATGATTTCGCATTGAGATTATCCCCAAGTTTGACGGAAAACATCTAAAAATTATTTGACTTTATAAAAGACTTACGCTTTTCTTGATAGGTCCGAAGATGTCGTCTACTTTCCCTATTTCCTCTTTATTTTCCAGATATATAGGGGCGTTAAAAAAAGGGACTCTCTCATTAGATAATTTGCAAACCAGTTCGTCTTGACAAGGATGAGACACTTCCCCTACTAATTCAACGGTTTCTGGGTATCCTTGATCGAAGCTCCGATTAGGAGCGCCACGACCCCTAAAACCTCGCCCACCTCGGTGCCCATTTGAAAATCCCCTGCTCATAGCTGACCTGAACACTCTTCACTGCAGACTAACATCACTCAACATCAAGACGCAGTAAAACGCAATCTGTTAAATTAAAGCATATTGCGCGTATAAGTTAGAAGCAGAACTATTACTTTGCGTTAAATAAAAGGATAACGAAGTTGCAGGAAATATAAGTGGCTTATTTATGCAGGGATGAATTTTATAAGTAGCAAAAATTTTCTCACCCCAATTATTTCCCTTTAACACATATTATCAGTTGTTTCCACTGCGACATTTGATATATGCAATGCTGCTGTTGGGCATAGTCATGCCGCCCAGAAAACATAGGTGCATCTCAAACCATTATGCGGCTTTTAAGTCGATGGTGTACATACCGTATCGTTGATGTAATTTCCTCCCTTCATGCATTTCCTTAACATGGTCTTTACCGGCGTATCAAGTTTACTGGAAGGCACGGCCGGCCGGAGAAACACCTTAGTGAAGACAGTGCCCTTCAGAAGTGATTTTAAATACTAAGAGCAGCAAGTACTTCTTGGTTCAGTCCCGGCTTTTCCCTTAAACTAATTTTTTCGTGGGATAAAGACTCGTCAGGTATTACACATATACAACTGAAACGATGATGTTCTATTTTGTTAACCGTTTTGTCACCAAAATTTATGCTTGTGTAAAAAGGGCGCTCAACTTGCGTGACTTTTAAGGGCATACCTGATTAGATGTATTGTTCTAATTTATTGCCTGTATTATTTCTGTTTATGCGACTAACCCACTTCGACACTTGTGCCTGGTGTGTTCTCTTCGTCCACGTCGTTTTTTACCCGAAAAGAGCCTGTCATCTACTTTTCTACGTCAAAGCACCTAATCAGGTCCTTACTTCTACTTAATATACTGTTAGTAATCCCTTTCGTCGCTTTCCTTCGGATTTCGGATGTCTCCTATCACGTTGGGCTTCGTAGAAGCGGAGACTTCATGGCATCTTGTTTCACACCTCTTCCCTGATAAAGTTGGTGGCCGTCCAGCATGGCTTGCTCTTAGCAATCTACCTAAGAACATTCAGTGCCCCCACTGTCAGCATCCTATGGTTTTTTTGCTCCAGATCTATTCTCCTATAGATGGTCGCGAAGACTGTTTTCACCGCATGCTGTTCGTCTTCATGTGCAAAAATGGCATTTGTTTCCAGACTCGAAAAGAACCTGAAACTTGTCCGTTCCGTGTCTTTCGGTCTCAGTTGCCAAAGAATAATCCTTTCTATAGGTAAACTATCTTTGTCCTTATAGCAAGGCAGTCTGGCACAAGTTTGTCATTTTTTTCATTATTCAGTGCAGACCCTCCCATTGATCAGCAGAATTTAACAAAGAAGATATGTTGTTTTTTTTCCGGTCTGGAAAGGCTCCCGCAGCCGTCTTGTATCAAACCTTTGTCCAATTTGTGGGTGTCGAGCTGCTAAGTGTTGCATCAATTGCACGAAAGCTTATTACTGTTCTAAAGAACATCAGGTTAGGTTGTTATCTTTATTGGCTTGTTAACTTTTGAGTGCGCTTTTTATACGGCCGTAAAAAGTTTTAGCACCAGTTACATTTTTACTAAAACCAACTTTTTCTACATATTTCCCGCCTAACGCAGCAAAACGTTCATTAACTTATCAGAATTAATTTTTAAAATTATTGACGCACGGCTGTATCATTTTTCAATTTTTTCACAACCTTGGCGAAGGAATACTACTCTATTGAGCACTTCCCCGACGTTCTTTTCGCTTTTCTACATAAAACTAATTTTAATCATTACTGATAAACTTACCTCTTTTTAACGCTTAACATTGTTTTATATAGCGTTGAACATTTTTGCCATTGTCTTCATATCTTGTTCAGATTATTCCTGATATCAATAGTTCTCCCATTTAAAACGCCATTGATTTGCTTTTTTCTTGCTATTCTCATATCGCATGGCTCCTTTTTGATGTTAGTGTCATTTGAACTAATCTCCTCACATCAAACTTGGTGCTAACCTTTGGGAACTTCATTAAACCATTACTGCTTATCGGTTGATTTTCTCAGCGAAGCTAATGTCATTTGACGGATAACCCACCCCACGCCCCTTTACATTAAAGAGGACGTTTTTTTCGATCATTTGAAGCATGTGCAGGTAGTGTAATGAAATTATATATTAACGTTAATAGTTTATTGAAAGCGGATAGTTCGAAAATGGTCGATTTCTTACATATTTTGTATTTCTCTCAAGTTTGGTTATTATCCTTGTTGTTAATGCATTTGTAAGTCCATCTGGTCCTATCAGCCGCTTTTGTTGCGTCTCTAGAGGGCAAACTCTGGGATAGAGTGCACTTTTTGTCATAATCCACCGTTTTTACCTTAGTGAAAAATAGTCATACAGTAACCACCACATGAGTATCTAATTTTTTGCTTTATACTTAGATTATTCATTGGAAACAAAGTCATAAAGCTCATTGTCCGAATTACGACTATTTGACAGAAATGTTTCAACCGAACACTTTTCTCCTTCCTGAATTCTCGCTTTCTTCGGAGACTTTTGAAGAGGAAAGCGACAACACAGCTGAAATCCACGAGTCGGATGAAGAATTTGACTTAATTGTGGAAGATTCCGAAGTTTCGAAGTATGTAAATTTTTCCTTTTATGAATAAAAGTCTTTTATACTACTGCGTTTGGGAAGCCGGTAGGGAAAAAAATATGAATACTGCTTAATTAAATAGTAGCCGTGACCAGTTATATTGCCTAGTTTTTACCAGTTATATTGCCTAGTTTTTGTTAGGATGTTCGTAATTTTCAGTACAATTTCCCACATATGTTAGTCTTTTCACTCGCTGATATATTAATCGTCCCTTTGCATTGAGACCCGTTTTGTTAATCTTGTGCTGCTTCACCAAATCCCACTTTGGCATTGTTGCTATTTCGAGCTTAATTACCTTATTAGTTTCCTGAAAAGGTTAAATTATAGAAGCTGCCATACTGTTGAAGTCTTTATTATGTACTTTTAAGGAATATCGATAGGAACGAAAGCAGTAATCTGCGTAATTTTGACCACAATCTTTTTGCCCAGTGCTGATAAGGAAGAATTCTGTGCATTGGAAGAGGTATCACGAAAAGAAACTAAACAGGAGCGCTTTTTCACACGATTCAAACAGATTTTGATGAAAGAGCCTGATCAGGTGACCATTGCGTTTAACTATTCTTAAACTACTATTTTTGTTATTAATCACAGTCGCTTTTACTGTCTTCCCTAGGTTGTTCGCTTCAATCGTGGTGGCGCACCGCTTTGGGCGACTTCCACACCTATAGCACCGCCGGCATGTCCAAAATGTGGTGGAAAGAGAATATTCGAGTTCCAGGTGAGCTTTATTCCCTGACTCCATGGAATAGATAAATAGATATTTGTATCTTTTATCTCATTTCGCGGTAATGTCCACTTTTTTTGACTGACTATCCCATATTTGTGACTGGCATCATCTTTTTTGAAAAGTTATTTTCGATATCAACTGCTCCTGAAGTCGTTGGGTGTGTTGTTAGGGTTTTTAGTTTTTTCATCTCGGTAACTTGGGCTCAGGCTTGACTCTCGGAATAGATCATACAGTTTCAAGCGATATTAATACCACGACATAACTTGATGAGAAGCCTATATTAATTCATACTACCTACTATACGTAAATAGGCTGGAGTCCTAATTAATATATTTTCCTAATGAGTTCTTGATTCATATTATGAAGTGGGTTTCATGTGGGGTAGGGTTGTTGATTTTCAAGTCATTAATTGGCGTTTCTCTCAGAATTGATCCTCTTAAGCACAATCATCCTGACGCTTTTTGATAAGAGCACTGAATGAAGTACTAAGGTACGAAGATATGATAAGTTGACATCTCTTTACGGCATGAAAACCAATCTTTATGGCTGAGCAACAATCCGTTGAATTGCTATCTTATTAATTGGTTCCATGGTAGGTTACGCTGTTCGGTGTCTTATAATTAACTTTGACATTCGTACGGTCTTTAAGTAGAAATTAAGTCCTAGATTAAGTCGGCTATACGTGGATCAAATTAGCCTAGTAAAGTGTAAGTTCGAATTTCTAAGCGCTTCACAGATGTATTTCAACGATTTCGGTTTAAATCCATTTTATGTTTCGATATTGGATTTTTTCGCATGCTTTCCTGAGAACTAGCACTTCAAAGGTTACTGTTTGGTTATTAAATTTGTGCTCTCCTTCGAAAATTTTCCTGGAATCATTCCGTTAATTTCCATCTTGCAAATAGCATAGGAGTTCGAATTTGACGAGTTAATACTTTATATGCTGCTCCGAAGATGAAGTACCGATCTGGAGACTTAATTTACTACTGAGAATGTGATTACCATGTTTGCTCTACTTTCGCAGATCACACCGCAACTGCTGTCATACTTAAAACTGGACAAAGTCAACGAACCCTCACCGGACTTTGCTACTGTTTACATATTCACTTGCGAGAGTTCTTGCCCTCTGGCGTTCTCTAATACTCAGGACGCCGTTACGGAAACATACGCGGAGGAATACATCGCTTTCGACCCGGTCCTATGACCTCAGATTTGGCTAACATTTTTTGAATTCATATTCCATTATGCAATAATGGTGACTGTTGTCTGTCGATCGTTCTCATGTCCATTCTAAAAGACCAATTTTGCGGTCTGTTTTGGGGAAGCATCACTGGATTTCATCACTTCCTGTGCGTGCATTTAAAACTACCTATCTCAGGTCTAAGATCGGTAAAGTGTGGGTAAAGCTTTGAAGGTTAGTGTGGTATTTCGTAGCGCAACATCGGTAACGAGGATTTCTGTTCGCCGATGGATGCCATGCATTTACAGCGAAATATGAAGACCTCCATCAGGGCATAAGCTCCCGTTCTCGACGTATGTTAGAATAAAAAAGGAGAGGAATCTGTATCGGTGTTTGACCATATACGTTGAAAATTAATTGAAATAGATAATACAAGAGTCAACGGTAAAACACTAGTTCAGTTTTCGTAACTGGGTGGGGGCGATGTCACACATCATCATCGTCGGATTCGTCGCTGGAACCTCCGCGAATGGTCTTGGTCGCGCGTTTAAAATGGGCTTCCTTTTTAGTCCCCAAATCTGGTGGCTGACTGAGGTCGCCACTATAGTCGACAATACCTGCTACGCCCAATCGCCACTCGAGCATTTCGGTGCTGAAATTGTCGTGACCTCCGAGATCATCGAACCCAATGACCCTCCCCACCACCTTTTCTTCCTTAATAAGCACCAACGTAGGCAGAATGCGGATTCCGAGACGAGACACAAGAAAAGGGGATTTCTCAACATCCACCTTAATGAAGCGACATTCAAGATGACGTCGAGCAAGGACGGAGAGGTGTTTGTCAAATATGGCACAGCGCACTGTGGTG
Source organism: Dipylidium caninum (assembly GCA_017562135.1). Taxonomy (NCBI): domain Eukaryota; kingdom Metazoa; phylum Platyhelminthes; class Cestoda; order Cyclophyllidea; family Dipylidiidae; genus Dipylidium; species Dipylidium caninum. The sequence continues at coordinate 28,427 of QEYB01000533.1, forward strand.
GAGCGATAGAAGTGGGTACAGACGTTGGCGGATTGTTTACAGACAGTGAAAAAATCCTTCTCTGAAGGCAGTTCTGAATAGATACCATGGCCGTTGGCGAGCCACTCCTCCCTCTTACTAGCTTTCTCCTTTAATTCTGCTAAACGCCGTTGGCGAATTTTCTCCAAGTCATCTTCATCCATGCTATCCAGTTTGGCGATTTCCAGATCAACTGCATCTTCGATAACTTGTGCGGCTTTGCAGAGTTGTGCCTCGATTATCTTCTTGGCGTGAGAATCGCTGAGGCTCATCACGTAGAACTATTTGTAATACAAGAGAAGGTTCTTAACCGCAGAAAGAAATAATAGAATGGCTGGGTGTAATATTCACAAGGAAACTCATTATCATCGACCTAAAACTGCAGTAAAAACGAAGAATCAGCCATGTATAAACGGTCCTTTCCAATAAATAATCCGCGGTTGAGGAAAAAACGCATAATGACACAAAACACGGAGGCACACTCAAACCATGAAAGCTGTCATTGAGAACCCCTACCACCACTCCTTTTATATTGTGCGCTCACTAATGTGAAGTATCCATTAGCAGCAACCCTGAACTGGTTAATAAGGCGCGCCTTCATATCACAAACTACAACACTATTCTCTCAAAATTATTAGCATTTATTGGCCATTTTAAAAGTTTTTCGAGATGTTTGCCATCATAAATGCACTGAGTGGCGTCTGTCTGCGAGTGCGCAAATATAACGTTTACTAATTCGGTAAGGGGCCGAAGGATGTTCTGCGAGGAAGTACGTTCTTAACCCTTAATAAGGAAACCATTACGTCACCACCCACCGCTGATTTACACCTCAACAACCTCCGAGCTTTAATAAAATACTCATTTCTTTTTCCCTTTAGTATGCCTATGCATATCAACTTGCAATTGCCACTTCGGCATCGAAAGCGACACCAATCTGTCCGTGTGAAAAGGATATCAGAGAGCCCACCACCACAGCTCCAACAGAATATCAGTTTAGAGCCGCAGACCACTAACACCGGAAACTAGTCTCGCATTCAACCAGACGAAGAGACGCGCCGCCCGCCGCGTGGAGCGCGACCACCCCCGGGCAACGCAACCGCCCACGCCACCTAGCGACGTCCACTCACACCCATACCGGGCACGCTAAGACCCGTACCCTATGCTGAGGCACCGACCACCACTCTAGCCCCCCATGCCGAAGACCCCACCACGACCCTACGAGCAAAGTCCCCCGGCACCCGCCACCAGTACCTTGGCCCGAGCGGTCGACGCCGCACAACCTGCCGCAGGGTTCCCAATTGCCCAAGGCTGCCCTAAGGGTTACAGCCGAACTCTGCGGCAGACGTTACCTAACGCCCGAACCACCAGACATGGAAACACATAAAAATGCATTTATTTACAAGCACATAAGCACCGTAGACATCCTCGGCCGACAACAAAAAGGGTATAAGTCCTCTCCCTGACAAATACTATGAGTAAGTCGGCTTGAGAATAGTCTTGGCGGTAACAGAATCAGGGAAAAGCTGATTATACGTTATTAAGGGCACATAGGCTGCAGTAACCAAGCGCCCGGAAAAGTATCGTCCATGTAACTTGTTGACGCACTGCGTCGCTATAGCGATGCTGGGACATTTGACATAAACATTGCCTTGAGCACTGGTCTGATCCACAAAGATATGCAAAACACCACCAAGAAGAGAACATTCACTGATGACGTCGTCTTTGATCTCCTCAAACGTCGTGTGAGAGGCAACATGTGGATCGAACATGTTAGAGAGCATGAAACATTGAGTGCAGACAGGAGGGGCCACGGCTGAAGACGAACTAACCTTCCCAGCTATGCCTAAAGTGGGGTTACCTTGAAGTTGAGCCAATGCCGCCTTGGGCATTTCCAAGCCGGTACCCTCAGCTAGCTTGGCCATCAGCGCAAGGCGCCCCGTTGTACCGAGATCAACACCGGTTCTATCGGCCTCTTCGTTGTCCAAAGCGCTCAAATTTGCATAGTCACTTCTTTCTGTCACATAATTGACCTTGACATCGAAATTCAAAGAGTTACAAAACTTACCTTCATCGCCCTTCCAGCTAGATCGAACCCGTTGAGTTGATCTAACGCTTTTCTCGCATCGTCACCATTACTGTAAGTGACAAATCCATAACCCTGAGAACGGTTAGTTTGTGGATCTTTGATAAGTTTAATGTCGTCCAACTTCCCAAAGGGTTCGAAGATGCCTCGTAGCATCTCCTCCGTAATGTTAAAGTGAAGAGAACCAACATACAACTTCATAGGTCCTCTGGACGACACCGGTCTTCCATAAGCAGCAGCCATAACGGATCCCCCAGCGTTAGCAACACGGTTCTTCTCAGCATGACTTTGCTGGATCTGAATAGGGACTCCAAGAAGTTTTGTACCGGTCAAGCCAAGTGCCAACTGTGCGGATTCAACCTCGCGAAACTCCACGTACGCAATGCCCTTAGAGCGCTTAGTTTTACCATCTATGATTAAACGGACATCCCGAATTTTTCCAACTGATGAGAAGAAATCCTCAAGATCTCTCTGCCTAATACGTGCTGATAACTGCCAGACAAATACAGTTCTGGCGTCTCTTTCCTCCGGAGAGAGCTCAGGACTAAAGACATGAAATTACATTAACATTCCCACCTTCTCGGGCGTGGCTCTCCATTGCGATAAAAACGCTTAGGACCCTTATCATCTGAGTCCTCACGCCCTCGGTCGAGGGGCATTTCATCCCGACGCGGACGCTCGTAACGAGGGCGATCAAAGTCCCACTCTCGTCGCCTGTCATAATCGCGATCTCTGTCGCGCCTATCGCGATCACGCCTTCGTTCAGATCTATAGTCGTCTCGGTCTCGCCTACGATCTGAACTTCTGTCACGATGTCTACACATAAAATAAATAATTAAGGGAATAAAACTAACCTTCGGCTATGATCCCTAGATCTGGACCTAGAGCGATCACGATGGCGCGAGCTGCTGGACTTATCGGCGGCGGAATTCTGTGGGACGACATCAGAAGAGGGACACAGAGAGCACGCACGCACGCACGTACGGGCACAAACAGGACAGGAGGGCGAGAGAACCGAACAAAAAATTAGTGCTGGACTAAATACACATTGGTAAGCAAAAACCAACTTATAACTACATGAGGAAAGGGAATTAGCCAGACGCCCGCAACGACGTCACCGCTGATGGATACTTCCGAAAGTAATCTAATAAAACAAAAAGCGGATTTCAGATCGATTAACCCACAAAGGCACTGAGAAACAAAATGGCACTCTAAGGAGCTATCTAGACTACGGTTTCACGTAGGGCAGTATACGCGCCGAGTCCCGGAAAACTACATCGGTTAACGGGGACATCACGTTTGCCCACGATTGTCATAGGCTTACATTAGAGTAGAAGACGAAACATGGGGAATATGGATGACTAACCCTCAGCGGTTGGAAGAGAACACAAGAGGAAAAAAAACGGCCTTTACAAATTAACAGTGCTGATCCGCAGAATTATTCAAATTAAAACAGAACCAGACATACCCCTTTCTCAAAGGGAGCCTCAAGCATGGCCTCCACATCGATGTCATCCGCCATCACCCGACGCGAATATCCGTTGGAACAAGACGGAAATGGCGAAACCACGCAACCAAACAAAACAAAAGTTCGGGCTAAAAGCAGAAGTTGTTAACCAATAGAAGCAGATTTTTATGTTGTTCGTTATATATACCTAAGACACCCATCATTATTAAATTGTCCATTTTATTGAATAACGTCAGGTTTGAGGTTGAAGGAATCACAATGGAAGTTCGAAGTTTTACATCCACAGAATGCAAACACGTCCACATACCGCTGTATTTTGAGCACTTTTCTCAAATTTCCTGTTAAAAATGACGGTTTGTAAGCATTTACTATTGACACGGAGATGCCGGACAAATTCTCAGGCAGTGATCCTCGTTATCTTTTAGCCAACTGTATCACCTTATCTATGTCACTTTACATTAATCGTCTTTTTCATTTATCTCTCACGCAACGGATTTTATGTTGTTATCTCAAGTGTGATTGAACCCCTAGTATTTCACGCGTTCGTGACTTTCGCAATTTACTTAGTAATTTGTCATTACATCAATTGATTTAAATCAAACAGTTTTCCCATTTATGGACACAAATGTGCACATCACAGAAAGGAAGGCGCAAAGAAATTGAAAATCAACACACCTTTATATGACTTTTTAACTTCCTCGAAAAGGTAAGGGGGGGGGGCTGAAAAATGAGAAGTCCGATCTATTCTTACACTTATCCTCTCTGCCCCCTTTTTCTCAACAAAAGACTTCAGAAGTGGCTATTGTGTGTTCTCGAATCAGTTTTACAAGCAGTAGACAGGTAAAAATACGCGCTTATTTTTGTTTATACCAGCATCCGCCTTGGGTAATTTGAACGAAATAAAATGGAACATTCACATCGACAACTTGCCCAAAATGAAATCGTTTTTGTTGGAACAACACCAAAACTTCTATTGAATGAACACCTAATTGTTACTGGTATGAGATGCAATGTATTTGCAAACCAACATCGCTGACCCGGTTATGACTATGAGATTAATTCTTGTCGACTCTTGGAGAAAAAACAACCTCCTTTATCCCAGGGTTCCGTCCCACTCCATTCCATAAAATAACCACGTTAGTTTACATAACGGAAAGACCTTGACAGAATTTGTAAATTACAAAGTAGCGAGGATCCAAGTGCTGAAATGAAATAACCGCGTCAGGCAAGTATTTACAGTGTGTAGATGGTCTATAAACTTTTAATAATAAAGCAATGGCTTTTTCCGTGATATTCAGTGACTATAGTCTACTCTATCAAACTTCGGTATTCACTTCGGAGCAGAAGTACTCGTAAATTTTGGTCATGAACGCTATTAAATCGTATCACTTGGAGCACATCCCAATCAACCCTTTTCCTCTACAGAATGAGGAAAAGAAGATAATTTAGACCAAAATAACAATTATTTACACCTCCGAGGGAACAAAAAATGATCCAAGCTACTTATTCAACTGACGTAATGCTTATATGAAATTGATCTGTCCTTCGTTTGGCCTCACCTGACTCCACAGAGAAGATACCAACCGGAGAGAAGAAAACTGTCGCTTGTCTTAAGAGGCTGAGCAAAACGGCAAGCGGCTCGTGAGTAATTGAATGTGTCATTATGAGTATGCAGTACGAAGGACTTGAACACTCAGTGTTTCTCTCCAAAGGAGCGACACAACAAAATGGGAGTCAGTTTGATAGCGCAGCGCCTCTTCCCATATTCTGAGGCAACTCAGTCACAGCACCTTGAAAATGGCAACTGTAGATTTCCTTAACAGAGTGGCAAAAAAGACTGTCATTGGGAAATCTATCGTTTAAAATTATTATTTGTCCTAGAACCGGAATCGAATAATGATTATTTTGGAGAAAAAGCCTATTTATTTGAGGCTTGAGTAAAAATATTTACCATGAACTGCTCGATACAGGGTTGTGTATGGCCAGAGGGCAGGAGTGTCAAATCCTCGAGTCAGTCCTTTGGTAGTGGAGTGCCGATGAATAATTCTTTAGTTGAGCACGAGATTCTCATTTAGTCATCGAGAATAAACTAAAGGCCGATTGGACAGCGGAACAGTCTACGTGATGATGATGATTATGATTATTGTTATAGACAGCTTTAGCAGTGTTCACGTTGGATGTGTTTTTAAGGCCTTCCTCATAATGGTTACATTGATTAATCAGTTGAACTCTTTACTAATAGAGAATGATTTAGTTTTAGTCGAAGACTTCGCGGAAAGGGGAGTAGCGCAAAAGTAGGTCACAGGGAAGGCAAGGGGACATGGGAAAGAGTCCAAAACCGAGTTAATTCCTGAATGAGATGTACGCTAATGTGGCGTTCACCGGCTAGCGTGTATTATGTTCGGATAGGATAAATGTGGAGGTTAACACAATTTTTTCCCTTCACTCCGCCTCCAAAGTTGCAGTGCCCGGTGATGACGCTGCAAGCATAGAGCCGTCATTGCTGCCAAGAGGCCTTTGACGCCAACCTCTCTGCCAAACCGCCCAGGCGAGAGTAGAAATCAGTGCGCTGCCAGGCGTCATCAAGTATCCCATCCTTCATCCATATTATTATTCACAATGAAAAGTCACATCAAATCCGTAAAGTTGGTGTCCGTTTTTTCAAAAAAAGGAGAAGGAATTGCTCTTATCAAATCTCTCTTCCATACTATACATTCACCGCGTATTTCAAATTCCTCGACATTTTTGTCACGTATTGCCAAAAATGCCACTATTAGTGCGTCTGCACCACTTTGTAGGGGAGTCTCATTTCGCCCAGAGAAGGTGAGGCGTTCTCCTTCGGACACATAGGCTCTCCAAGTGCCGGGAAGTGAATTCACCTTTGGGGAATGTCGCAACACCCTTCTGCCTTTCCTTCCGCCTACTTTGTCGCTGTATTGCACGTAATCCTCGCTTTTTTGGCACTCACTATCTGTTCCAAGGTCTGATTTTCGTGGATAGAATTCTTTGAGACTACCATAATATCGGGAGGAAACTTTCGCGTACACTCATATTACCTTTTGCATTAATGAGGCCAAGTGAATTAGTTGTTGGTTCAGTGCAGTAGACTAATTTAGAAACTACGCAATACCGCAGCGATGTTATTGAGGGGGATTAAATAAAATGATAAACATCTTTTGGTGTTATTTTTATGAATAAAATGCACTTTTCAGTTATGGAAAAAGCCTACGCGCTGTTTTGTAATTTAGACACGCCCTGTGGGGTAAATTTGTCAAACAAACGCAAAAATCAAGGCACTGAGATAGCAGAAAGGCTAAGTCGAAGGAAAAGAGAGGCAGCAGCGTAAAAAATGCACTGGATGGGACGCACCAAATGGCCGCCTCATATAATCGTGGAATAAAGTGGGACAGCACTTCCGCCCCGGTGCGGCCTGCCTCCTCAAGCCCAGGAGGTGAGAGGACCCAGAAAGTCGACCCCCCCAGCCCACCGAGAGTAGAGGGTGTTCCTATGCTCTTCACCCAAAATGGCTATGAAATCTTCCGGCCCTCTTTGCCGAAAATAATTCTCCTTAATCGTATCTTTCGATGCCATTCCGGTAAAGCCGAAACACAAAGGTAAGGGCACTTAAAGGCAGGTAGCCTTGTGACTGAAGTAGCTGACTTCGGATGTGCTTCAAATCGCACAATCGTCATTATAAAGGTAGGGACTCATCTTACTGTGGGAGGACAACAGATTTGTCAGGTTCCCTTTAAGATTTAGCTGAGTAGCATAAAAATTATTCTCTGATTTACTCATCATCTACTACCAGCCTACCGGATAGGAAGTATGAGGTTGACAACTATGAAACAGTTGTTGAATACAAGTTGTAAACAAAAAGCGAAATTTTTTGACAGTATTTATTATATTCAGTCGAAATGGCTCACATTCACGTCTGAGACTTTCGTCCAACGGTTGGGCAAGTTATCGCACCATATGGTCGCCATAATTTTCATTTGACCAGATTTCGGCTCCGGCGTGTGTCCTGCAGTGGGTGTATTCTTCTCGCCCCATTTGCTTCTTCCTTCTCCACTGTCGCACAGACTCCACTTCTCATCGCAAGAGACCATTTGCTATGAATCGGTGGCACTCGAAGCTGCGCACCTGCTCTTGCGGTTGGTCGGTCGGTCGGTCGGACGGTCGGCCGGTCGGCCGGTCGGCCGGTTGGTCGGTGGGTCGGTGGGCCGATCGCCGGCTGTTGCCTCAGTCAGTGCGGCCGGCTCGTATGAGTCCACTTGGTGTTCTTCTTCATCATTTATCCCATGCAGATGTTGCAACACAGCCCAGCCCTATGTATGGCTACTTCCTATTCCCTTCACAGCCAAATCGTCACGAGTGGTTTTGGATGGGTGGATCGGATTCCACAGTGATCGTCCTTTATTCTTCCTCCTCATTGCCATAATGGTCCGGTGGTTTTTACCGAGGTGAGACGCCTTGACGATGCTCAAATTGGCGGAACGGACTTGTTGGGGCTAACATCAGCCGAGTTCTTCATTAGTAAATCCATCTCCCATCCGAATGCCTCATTAGTGTTTCTCGAAGCTGTTTGAGTTGCGCTACGATCCAATTTGAACTCGTACAAGTAGATGCACAATATGACGTTCTGTTACCATCTGGTTTCGGCAGGTGCACGTTACGAAGTCTTTCCCTTAGTAGTAGCTGAACACAGACTAAACAATAAAGTCCTTTTGAGAGGGGTCGCGGAACCCGTTTTACGCCTCCTAGTGCCTAACTGATCCCTAATTGACTTAGTGCAAACGGTCGGAGAGCGGCGTTGCTCCTTCTTCTTTTTACCAACGAACCTACACAAATGTGCACACACGTGAGTAGTTACGGCATAGATGGTCTCACGCAACGTGCCGGCTTTCGGGCAGCTGCGACAGACCATATCTGGTGGCAACAAGGCTCTTTTTCAGTCATAGGCTCTACACACTCCTGAACGAAGTGAAATATTTTCGACCAAGTTGGAAATATACAAGCGTGTACATTCTAGCAGTCCATTTTGCACCATTCACGAAAGCAATGAAGAAATTAATGCCACCTAAAAAAACAACTATGACGAGCACACCTTTACAGTTGGGAAATGAAATTGTAAGATATCAGTCTGCATCAGGACTCCGCGCACCAGGAGAGTTTCATTAGTGCTCTCGGTAATGTTTCATCCCGAGCGTCAAAGAAGCCAGAGTGGCAACGAACGGATGCTACAATTCCCAAAGGCACCCAACTATGCCGCGAGGTGCCATTGGCCGTGGTGGCAGTTAGGCCATTTTGTACTCATTTAGCTTTATCTAGATGCATGCTCAAAGAATCTGTATCCATAGAGCATTCTCGCGTTCTGTAGGCACGTCTTTCATCGTCGTCAGAGTATTTCTGACCTTAGGCAGGTGGACTCAAAGTCCTCTTCTACTTTGCTACCCCAAAACTGTGAAAGTAAAATAGACGCGTAGAAGGATAGGCAAGTGAAGTCCAAATATAATCTACTTTTGACGAGGAGGAACCTCAATTGACTGTCCACTAAGGAATAACGCAGTGCCTTCACGACAAAATCATTTCACACCCAATCGAAAACTCATAATTCCAATACAAATTGTTCATCCATGCGGCATTACAATGTATCCAGCAGTTTCTCACACCTCGGCCTTAGCAGCCCGTTAAATAGTCTCCTCACTGACGACGCTGGGCAGAAACGCAGAAGGCGAAATGCCAATCAGAGGGTGTAAATTACGCCTCCCCCCCCGCCGGCTCCTCCCACGGCGAACGCCTGGCTCGATTCCTCCTGCCCCCGGGGATATTGTAAATGGGAAGGGAAAAAGTAATTTAAGTGGTGTCGAAATATGTAGGGCTTACAAGAAAGTTCTGTCCGTTTCAATGACATCGCTTCAACGCTTTAAACATGTTTCTTTTGGCGCATGTTTGGCTCTCTATTTTTATCGCTTCATGTATACATATTGACGTAGCAACTTACCTACAACAAAGTTGATTCATGATAATCAGAAATGTGAAACGATAGTGTAGTCAGGGCTACTGATGAAGTTCATTTAGGCGACACAGGAGTATGTAGAAATTTACTGAAGATGTTTGGTAAAGACTATTTCTGAGAGGACACAATTGGAAAATTTTGAACCAGGTGATGGTTTGGACCTTTCTGTCGAGCCACGTTGTGCGCGAGCGTCTTTGATCGCCGACGCCGTTGTTAAGACCATGTTGATGCAGGAGCCTTTTCTGACAACTTCGGAGATCACAAAAAGGCTTATTTTAGCTTAGAAAACTATTTCGGACTGTAGTCAGAGGATAGAATTAGTGTGAAAGTATTTGAGACGTGTGTCACATGTATGAACTCGGAAGAAGAATAGGGAGGACCGAGTCTTCATGTGCACATTTTTCTGCTTGCTCGCAACAAAATTGAGTCTTTCTTTAATCTGATGAAAACTGGGCATGAAAAGTGGATTACCTGCGAAAAATCGTAAGGCAAGGGGCAGACTGGGAGACCGGAGAACCTACTCCTTCCACCTCTAAAACGCATTTTGCCCTGAAGTAGAGAATGTTGTGGCGTGACTGTGGTGGGACACTCGAGGACCAAGGCATTATGAGCCTGTGAAACCGGGCGAGAAGCCCACTTTGGAGAAGTGATGTCAGCAACTGGGTTATTCGAAGACGGTAGTCCAAGGAAGGAGGCGGGCAATGCTCAAGGGGAAGGACATCATACGGCAGCTTTGGGAACCCGTCAAAGAACTGCAGAAGAGGGCACCCTCCGACTATCGTTGGTTTTTCCCTTACAAAATTTTTCGAAAGACAAAATACTCCAAAGGAAAAGAAGATATCAACCGAGCACAGTTTAAATTTCTCTCATCAAGAGATGAACCATATTTAAAAAGTGAAGTATACAAAATGCCCTCGCGTTGGCGAGAAGGCACTGATAGCAATGACAACCACATTATTTGATAAAATTTATTAATATTAATATAAAATACTTTGATGTGTTTTATTTCATAGAGGAAGAGAACTTTCCGGCAGGCCATATATATTGGAGATCAGAGAGCGACATTCCCAGACGAAAAGACTTTCTGCTTATGAAATAATTTTCCCCTTGTTAAATGATGCACCCTCAAAATAAAATCCCTTCTCCCCTAGCTACAGCGCTTCACGAATATCATCCCCTTTTCTCCATTTCTTCGTCAAAATTCATTTTGAGGCCACCTTTCACAAGAAATAACCCTGAACGAAAGCTCTACAACTTGGCATCGGTATTTCTGCAAGGTCTTATTTAAAAAAATTGGAAGGAGATTGTAAAGAGACTTCTTCAACTAAAAATATGTTACGCTAAAGGAAGGACCGTTTGTTCGTTTTGTTTACAAAGGAAAGAACGAAAATGACTTATTACTTTTTCTCACGATCCTCAACGCTCATATTGTCAACTCATGAGTAGATTCACACATCCTCGGGACTGATGCGAACACCAACTGGAGTGTTCGGTGGCTTCCACAACTGCCTCGTCAAATTTCCACTCAGTAGTTAATGAGATAGGACAGATGCAGTGGGACAGGACAGGAGTTCAATCACTTAAATTAAACTCGTACTCGAAAGAAGCAGCATCCCCACTTTAATTGACTAGGCTGTTTAAAATTTTACCCAAAGCCATAAACGTCTGTGAATACCCACGAGCGTCGAGAGGTATACACCACTTTTCGACAGGCGTTTCGGGTCGCTGTCCAGCGAAGCCGACACCACTTGCTGCGGTGGTGTGAGGAAGAGACTTGACTCTCATAGGGGTGGGAGAATAAAAAGAGAGCCGGACACTTAAGTATACACGTTGCCGCCCGTAGTCGGTGGCCACGTTAAAAGTGTCTAATTACTGTGCTTGTCGAGGAAATTACCAAATGAGACCTTAATTTTCCATAATCTGAAGGCAGTTTACTTAAAAGCTACTACAGCAAGCATGGGGAAATAAAAGCTTTTCAGAGTCGATGAGCAGGAGGGGGGGGAGGGGAAAGCGAGGGGGAGGTGGGCAGCACTCCCGTTGTCTGCGCGCGCGGTCAAGTGACATTACGTGGGCGTCAGCGACATCGCGCCGTGGATCGCTGTAGGGCTTTGCGGCCCAAAAGCATAAAACAATTGAATGTCGTGAAATCGGCAGTGTGGACAGTTCTAATACGCACACACAAGACCCACCCTTCCACAAACTGTTTTTGCCAATACGGTTGGCAAAAGAGTTTCCCTAAATGGTAGCCTCATAGAGTGTTAAGATTCTCCTCCCGCAACATGCGGGCACTCCGCCCTCCAAGTGAATTTATTCTCCTCGATACACCAAAAAGTCCCACGGAAAGGCAGTGAAATCGCGCTCAAAATGGCTATTAGCAGAAACGGCGTATGTCCATTCGCAGCGTCCCAAAAAATAGACTCTTCTACTGGCCAGGGACGGGGCGCGATCGTAAAATCCACTTCCCGCTCAGTTCTTCAGCCATATGTTATTGAACAAACAAAATGCATGACTTTACAGTGGCGGAAACCTTAAAACTGCAAGTAATCACATAAATAAAATGGAAGTTTAAATGCCCCATTCAGTCGAGTCCAGGAGGCCTACAGATGCGGTGCCTGTTAAAATGTAGATGGACGGCTTTGAGGAACTGACGCCCATTGAATAGGAGGCAATGGGAAGTGCAGGAGAGTTGGAGAGGTGGGTGATTCAGTTCAAACTGCTGCCTCCGAGGGCGACTTTGTGGCGATAGTAGCTTTAACAACGCTTAAAACGTCTTCCGTCACGAGGGTCTCCCTCAGCCTCCCCATCATTCTGCATTCTGCAACCGGATGGGAGAAGTGGCGGATTCAAAATGCGAACACAGGCCTCGAATAACATGAAAAGCTGGTGTGCAATTTGAGTCCATGGTACTTCGAGCATAGCAATGGTCACTTGCTTTCGAGGCGGCGATCTTCTGGTTCTACCTTTTAATATGCGGGGAGGACGTATGCAATTGGTGCTTTAGCACCCATCAACTTCACCTTAGCGCATACCGTCAGGTCTGACGAAACCGCCAGAAGCACTTGAAACAAACCATAAATCGGCCTTTCTTTGTTGCAGGTTTCCATGCACGGTTAAGCTTAAAAGCGAGAGAAAATCCCTCCCTATTCAATGGTTTCACAACTAAAAGTATTGCCGGGAAACCGCCTTACACGTATTGATCAAATATTCATAAGAGTGACTCTTCACGGTGAGAGAGGAAGCATTTTCTGTGAGGATAGTAGCACAAATCAAGCGTCCCAGCGGTCAGGGAACCGCGTGTTTCATCACCGCTGCTTGCCGACTTCGTTTCTGTCGAGAAAAATGACTTCATTGGAGGTTGCAGGCGCGCCCCGCAGTGGCCCATAGCCCGGAAGGCTCTTACTGGCTTTGGGAACTCGTCAGAAAGTGTACGTGGCGGTGGAAGGCAATTTAGTTGGGAAGGCCAGTTCAACTTGCGCCCGCGTCATTAGATTACCCTATTTGCATTCATCGTCTCTCTTAACTTTCTCATGGCTCACCGAGGTGAGCCTCTCCGTGACCAGTTTTGACTGAGGAGAAGGTGACAGATGCCGGTGATATCCACAAATCGCAAACCTGAACGGGACGAGCTTTATATGAAGCAAATGTGTGCGAAGTTAAAGCTATAGACTGGTTAGGAAAGCCAGAAGCTTTAAAAAATCGTCAGCGCGATATTAAAAGGTGTCCGGCGTGCATCTCTAAATCATTGTATTAACGGAACAAGCAAGGGAGATATTAAACTTCCCATACATTCCGTAAGTGCGCTGCACCATTAAACACCAAATGAGTGAGTGTGCCAATCGCCATGGACGACGATCTTAAAATAGGGTGACAGGAGTGCCGCCTACAAGGAGGACGATGAGGAGGAAGAAAAGGAGGCGGTGATCCAACACGCATCGCCCGTCACATTCGATTCCGACGCCCGCCGCTTAGCCGTGCGCCGATCTAATTAGACGGGACAATCGAAGCAGAGGAAGTTAGTTGGCAAGACCGCGCAAAACTCTTACTTCTAAATGATCCCTCCGTCGTCCGATTTGAGACGGCAGAGATGTTGCCACCTCCCGCCTCCGGTGGATGCACAATTATATGAGATAATCAGCTCCTTTCGCCTTAATTCATCCCATCAGACCGTGAGTCACAGGGCGAGGCGACGTTGTAATGCACTTTAATGCTTCTTTTATGTCCCACATGTATATAAGTGGTTTTAAAGTAACCATCGTAACATTTGAGTATGCTATTACAGTGAGGTAATAACCCTGAGGTGGCCAATTAGTTGAGTGTATAAATAGAAGGGCGCCCGCTCACAGAAGTACGGTAGAATGCAAGCCCTGAGACGCTGGCAACAGCAGTTGTATTCCGGGTTTTTGGATAAAAAGGAAAAAGTAGGAATGAGAAGACAGGAACACATGCCTGCCGTAACGGAATCTGCTTGAAGTCTGCTGGAAGTCAGATGGCCAAGGCCAAGGTGGGGATCACCAATGGGGTAAAAGCGATACCCTCAAGGTGGGCGACTCGTTGTAGTCCCACTCTGCGAAGCGACACACCGAGAAGGATGGCTGGGATAATGGTTAATGCTTTGCGACGTCAGTAGACTTAACTTGGGCCATATATACCCATGCCTCGACTCGCCATAACCATGAACGATGATTAAGGACAATTTTACCTCGGAAAAAGCGACCACCATGTGGAGTGGAGAAATAAACAGCGCATCAAATGGCATATTGCAGCTGTATTTGCTCTGCATGGTCCGCCTTCTCCCTCATGCCTGCGCGGGGTGCAAGCACTATTGTTACTCGCTTTATTCCCCTCCTATTTACACAGCCAACTGATGAGTTACGGTGCCTCTGAGGATTCGACCCCATTCGGTGGCCATGCTCGTAAGTGCTGAGGGTTCGGTACAATGCGATGCGGGTGAGAGCACCCACAGCCTTGCGCCAGCAAACTCATTCAAGTGGAACGAGTGTTGCGTATGGGGGCACAAGTGGTGCACTCTGTTCCCACCAGGAGATTGTCGTCATCCTGTCTGCTCTTCCACGAAGGCGGAACAAGCGGAGATGCTATCGCCGAGAGACTAGTGCTTCCAACGGCAGATAGAATATGGAATTTACTTGGGGATAGTATGTCCGGCATAAAGGCCTGTTTTTCACACATATTGATAAGTTTTCAAGGCGATAACATAGAATTAGAGGATTCCCTCCGGTAGTCCTTTCCGTGATAAAATTAAGACTTCTCAAAATTCTCGCCAATTTCGGTCGTCGCAAATGTCTCATAAAAAGAACATGCCATTGTCCTAAAGTTGAATGGAAAGAAGGAGAAAAAGTCAAAATGCCCTCAAATGTCTCGCGGTTGCGTCAAGGTCAGACAAACAGTCCTCGCCACGCTTGTCGGTTGATGGGAAATTAAATTAGTGCTCAACAGCTACCTCAAATGGAAAACGTTTGTTCAGTCCATTGAATCAAACAGCAGACGCCTTGAAAACCGCACGTCTATACGCATTTAATGCCTTTATTGCCGGAAGAAAGTCGTCCACTTTCGATGACCTCCGCTTTCTGTTGAACCCACCGCGCGGCATTAATGCATTCTCTGGTAAAGTGTGACTAGAACGCCTCAGACACTTTCGAAGAGGCGACTTATCACCGGAATAACTGAGAGCACTTCACTAAGAATGTCTCCTCATCATCCGGAATTCCAACAACCCACGTCTTCAAGCCACAGGCGCTGTCAACGGGCGCTAAGGTTTCACTTCAAGTAAAAAATTGACAATCTGTCAAAAAACACCGACTTTGCTTCTGAAACGACTGTCATCGTCAAAAATTGTTTTGTACCGGAGGAGAGGGAGTAGGTGGCAGAGGCGGAGCTCTTTCGAAAATTCACTTTTAACTAAAAGCTTTTGATGATGCATCAGGCGTACAAAGTGAGAGAGAGAGAGAGAGAGAGAGGGAGAGTGCCAACGCTACTGAACGACTGCCAGACACTCATGCGTCTTTAAATGGCGATAAATCTGCCTCCTCCGCCTTCCATCACTTCGTGTGAAGCCATATCCGTCCTCGTCTGATTAACCAACAGTTGAGGCGAGCCTCGCTTCCCCGTCCGAAGAGGAAAAGGAAAGACCCTCAGTTTGGAATAATTTGGACAAACTAGGTAATCAGAGGTAAGAAACGATATTTCGGTTAAAAAAAAAGCGGCAAAATCCAACATCATTCCTGCGGAAATGAGATGCTATTTCTGGCCTCCGGGCGAAGTGCTAAGCTAATGTGGACAAAGTGGGAGGGAGAGAAGCGAGTTTCTGCCAAGTTATCCATAAGACGCAACGATTAAACTGATGGCGATCTGGACTGACGTGAGTCAAATGAGAATTTATGTGTGACCATTAGCTAGTGCCATCAGCCATAGAGAAGAGGTTTGTGAGATTGTGGTGAGATGACATTCTAGAATAGAAGGCGGTCTGTCTCTTAGCAGTTCAGCTCCTCCTCCACCCGCTTCCGCTTTCCCGATCTCCGTCATTTGCGTGCTGGACGCTTCTTTATCAAATGCGTAATTAATATGTAAAATCCTACCTGGTCCTCCCGCTTCCCTTCCTCCGCATTCCCATAATTTACGGCCAAAGCATAAGTAAAGAGACCACTTGCCTTTGCACACCGGCGGTAGGTCAGGAAGTATCGGAGTCCAGTGACCTATCAAGGGGGGAGATTTGAGAGCGTGTGGGAGGTCTTCCCATGCAGAGGACGCAGCCAGACTCCCTCATCCCGCACTGAAGTCCACGGTCTATCACCGCAATCAAACCGAAACCCGACTCGTTGACGAAACAAATTAACCAAAAGTCATGTGAAAAGGATGCTCTGGTAACAGACATTTCGTTTGGCACATCAAACACGAATGATCTGTGGGCGCTGCGTAACGTGGTGAGGTTTTATGCCAGCACGCAGTTGAAGTCGGGGGGTAGCAGAGGAGACGACAGTAGTAGCAGTGGGCAAGACAGAAATGCGAGTTGACTGTACAAGTGGCGTCAGCCCTGATCTCGGCGTTGGTACTCGCCCACGTTTAAAAAGCTTCGCTCCTGGAGTCCGAGAAGTTTCAGACGTCGGCCAAGGAGAATGCGAACACTTACAATTAAACTTTGATGCACCCCGGGTCGGCCGAGACAGGCTTCGGCGGTGTTCCATCGAGGTACTTTAGTCGTGCGAAGCGGTTTTTCCGTATAGAAACAGGCAGTGACTGCAATATAGAAAGTTCACGTACTGCTGATGAAGTTTTAGGTTAAATGGCTACGCGTAATTAAAAAGCGCTATACTTTCCAAAGTCTAAGCCGAGACTCATACGCTTTTCGAAAGCCACTGAGAGAACCGAAACCTTGGGATTAGACTGACATGGTGTTCAGCGATTTACCGAGCAGTCGACTTCACCACACGGAGGTGCAACGGTGCTAAAGGAAGGCACAAACGCCCATGTGGCCGAAGCTCATGTGGCTAATTTCACCCCACCTCGATATCTGTGCTGTCCCTTTGTAGCAACAAGGCGGTTGTCAGTGCTTGTAGAAATCAAGTCACTTTGCGCTAACCGCCCTGATAGCAGTATTCCAAGGTCCACCCAGAGTCTGCTCCGCCAGCGGTTATTGGTGAGCCACTTTAAACACTTATGGAGGCTTTTAGCGGACCGTAACCGCCATAGCAGATAATATGAGGTAAATAAAGATATTGGGAGCTCAGAAGATAATTAGAACAATAAACAATATCAAGATTAGCCCGCCTTAGCGGGGGCTGAGAGGAGGCATTAAAGTGACAGAGCTTTAAGAGGCTCCACACATCCAAGGCGGGTGTGGCACTCGTTTGGACTCCAACCGTCAGGGTATTACTTATCCCGAGGAGATGATACTACAATGGTGTTTCGTATAGTTTCTTTGGAGCTGTTGTCGAAGTTGTTTCATCCGACTCCTCGCCCCACAATGGTGACTCCACCTTTGCCCAGCCCGCTCATCACTTACAATTTGTCAAGGGAACCACGCTCTACTTTTATCCTGTAATGAAAAGAAATCTCTGCACTTTTATCTGCGCTCGTTTTCAGTCTTCACGGTTTCACCCACTAAATCAACCCAATGACCTGTTTCTGCCACTAGTGCTAATGGTCGGCCTAGGCTCAGTACTTTTACGAGACTGTTGTGCGCAGACTAGGGGGTTCTCCAGTTACTGCGGTGAAACTGCAGAGCTCCCATGTGTGGAGGGCTCGTGGACGCTCCTTGTCAGAGCAAAAGTCCCCATCAACTGAAAGTGACGCCCTAAAATTTACCTAGAATGACAAGACGCGGGGAGTCACATCAGTAAATGGGCATCTCTACCGTGGAAGTGGCCACATCGGAGAAGTTGGAGTAGGCAAGGCTCTCAAGTTACTGAAACCCCTTTGGGAAGGAGAGTATGGTCAGTGTACAAAAATGCACATTTGCAAGGTCTTGAGCGGGGAGGACGAAGACCAGCAGATAGCCGGACGGTGTTGTCAGGACACCAGACGGGTGCGCATCGACGGGGCCTGAGTTTCGTCGGGGAGACAGCATGGATGTAACGCACACTCTCGGATAGAGAAAGCATTTAACACTCTGCTACATGCCGTTTCCCGTTCGGTGATTAACCATAGCTTTTGATTTCAGCGTATAGGCGGGACAAAAAGAGTGTATTATTCCTTCACGAGCCAATTGCTTCGCCACCGTGGCGAGCTCACTCCTCCGTGCGCACTCACCAAGGGAGCGCAACACTTTAACTCCTCTCGAGCCGACAGTAGGCTTTGACGATAGCCAAAGCTTGTTGAAGTGTAATTGCGGATAGGGGCAAGCGCAGGGGAAGAATACGGAATTTGTAATCATGTTCCCCTTTCTGCCCGCCTAATTCAAATCTGTCGTTGGAAGGTGGGCGCTTGATCGCCTTGGCATGGGCTACTTCGTGCCAAGACATTTGGTGTGACGCTCAAAACGTTTCGACGCTGAAATGCGGCATGAGTGAGCAGCCCCACCGGGTGCACTGAGATCTCTTCACTTTGTTGGTAAAACAAAAGGTCGCGCTAAATTTTCCTTCTAGACTGCAGTGCAATTAAAATTATTTATAGCTTGTATGCGCTACGAAAGGGCGGGGATCACAAGGATCCTGACAAAGTCGAGTTCCCGCCAGAACTATTTGTCCATTAACTCGCTGTGTGGTTATGCGTACACTCGTATTGACCGCACCAGAAATCATGAAAATAATTTTATCCTCCTGCGCGTCTACAATTAAGAATTTGTCTCTCAGACACCAATTAATCATTACCTCGAAGTGGAATTACGGAACGCAATAGTGGTGATTTGCGAACGAATTAAGGCATCTTTAAAGTCCGGCCCTACAATTTACGCGCTTCAATTGCCCAACCGGGAGGGCACTGGCGGTCTGGACCGCTTCGGTCGAGACTGTTGCGGCATCCTCACCCAAACCTGTACGACTCCCGGGCGCTCGTGATCGCCGAGAAGCGTGTGGACTGCCATCTCGTCCACGCGGTTCCGACACGTGAAACCCCTCACCTAGGTAGAAGTACAACAAATGCTTAAACTATACTGCGCTCGAGCGGTCAGAAGTGGGCGGAAATGAATTCGACGTCTGGGGCGAACAGAGCCCAAGTTAATAGGGGTAAGACAAGGGCGACCCGATTGATTAGGGTCCTCCGGGCTAACACTCCCCAGAAGCGGCACTTCTGCGAGCGTCGGGTTGGGCTACCACTTGCCCAGCAAGAAGAAACCTTCCGTCCGCAAGAACCATCCTGTTCGCCGCATTCCGTCCGACCTCCCGTCAAGTGCACCATCAGCCAGGCGGCCAATCCGTTGGAGGACTGGGCAATGGGATGATCCTCCACAGATCCCACCGACTTCTGAGTCGTCATGTCCGGTAAGCCAATTAACTAGATGTGTTAAAAACGGCTTTTAGGTTACTCGAGAGTCGAAGACAAGTGAGTTGCTCCTTTTCTTTCTCGCTTCTGACTGAATGTCTGATAAACTTAACAGGGAGAAAAAATTCACCTTTCCGTTTAACGAAAGGGAGGATTTATTTTCCAACGAAATTTTCCATAAAATCTAGGGTCGGTCATTCTGTATATATATTCCCATAAGCCGCCTTTTCGTTTGCATATTTCCAGAAGGAATTATTGAGATTCATTACTTATTAGACACGGTTTCACTTGGTTTTGCTGACCGACCTCTGATTGCATGACCATGGCAGTTTTAATTACCCAGACTTCCAATTAGGTTCATTCTATTTTGCTATCATCTCTTTATAAATCGCAGAGAGTAGAAGGGCAAAATACTCCTAAAGTTAAAGAATGAATTATTTCTTTATCAGTACTTTTAAATAACTTGGTTACCGAAGAATGCCTTTCTTCCTCCTTTAGATGTCACACTCGTTTCCGCAGCTGAAGAGGTTTATACCCCGTGACATCCTCTCATGGCCTACCCTACTTTTGCGAGCACCAAAGGAAGAAATCGGCGTCGTAGGACCCGATTACTCAGTGAAGCGCTGTAGACGTGGAATGAAAACATTCGTCCGAGTGGGGTTTGCTGTGGGCAGTGGGCGGAAGCACTGACTATTTCGCAAAAATGTCATGCACATTTTGTTGCCACGCTAAGGTTTTGGTCTTCAAGGGAAGCAATTAGTCTTCCCTCTTCCTGACGAGTCTTTTCTCATCACGCATAAAGACTGCTTGAGGCTGTCTTCGGTGGGAAGGGCTTACAGGCAGTCTCCCATTGAAGGAGGTAAATTTTATCCCTGAGTGTGTACTCTAAGGTCATTACAACCAGTGGAGGAAGGAGGACCTGTTGAAATGCTAAGCCTTCGAACCAATTTGTGGAAGTAAAAGGTTCGGGGGAAAACGGAAAATTGGTATCATGATAGGCATAGTGTACAACAACGGACAGAGGTGATCGAATTGCCGTCGAGACCATGAGTATCACGCCTCTCATCGGAGTAGCTGAGGGTAGGTAGCACTTTCCTGGCCGAAGAAACTCCGCATCGTCATCATCGGAGGGCGGAGCGTTCCAAAAAAGTTAAGGGGTTAATGGGCTAAGGAGGATCGAAATTTCGTGGTCAAAATGACGCGACATTTACTCATACCAGGTGGCGAGTGGGCGGAGGCGGTGGAGGCAGCCTTCGAAGACGACCCTCAAACTTCTCCTGCCTGCACTGTGGCAGTAAAAACGTAGGCGGCCGTTCTTGCCGCTAACTAACGCTCCAGGCTTTGGGAACTGGTTCGGAGTCGAGAGTTTAACAGAGAAGTCAGTGCTCCACTCAGGCTATAAGCCGTGTAGGAGAGGAGCACAAGGAACACCATTTCAGCCTTCCCTTCAGTTATCTGTCTCTGTGGTATAAATAACTACCTCTTTAAAAACCCTCCTGAAGGCGGGAAGGGCTGTAACGGCCAAGGGATAGCAGATTAATCGTAAGTGTTAACGAAAGAAACTATCTCTGGAAGGAGGATTAGGAGACAGAAAAGCTATCGCCGGTTTCGTCAACGAAGGCTCACTTCATCAAACCCTAAATTCTGCAGCACGCCACTTAGAAAATGGTTGTATGAACCCAAGCGCGTAAGGATGCGAGGTGCCGGCAGACGATGAGCAAAAGACAGTTGTAAAGAAATTAGCTGCACTTCACCTCGTGAGCGCATAAGGCGGAGGACTTGAGTAATCAAACCTTGGAAGACTGGCTTCTGAGCAGAGAAGTGTGTCTGCCATCTTGCCATTAAGCGATGCTCTTTTCCCCGTCTCATCCCCAACAGAGATGGACAAGATTTTGTCAACTTCAACGACACTTAACTGCCAAAGTGTGTGTATTAGGGGTAGTGTTTTCTGGCGGGTTTTCGTGCACATCACTTCACATTTGGCGTCGAGGGGTCCCTTTTGGCATATAGTTCGCCTTTTTTCGTAAAAAACTTCACTTTTTTATGGAAAATGGCGTCACTTGTAGTCTCATCTTCATGCATTTCCGTAAATTTTAGCCCTTTGAGACGTTTGCATATAAAAATTGTCGTCACCATCATCGGGTGTGGAATGCAGGTGTGGCGATAAATTGAGTACTTGGACGTAAATTAACGATGAAATAACTACCAAAATGAGGTTATCTGTGGTGTCGCATGATCCATCTTCTTACCTTCAGTGCTCCGCTGTCAAAAACTACAGCCACGCAAGATGAGGAGGAGGAGGAGTGTGGGGAGAGGAGGAGGTGCATGCGTTTTCTGTACGGCAAAAATTCCGTCGCGGTGATGATAGTTCTGCCAAGACGCACAATTCTGTTTCGAGAAGGGCTTCCGGTTAATCGGAACTAAACCAAACAGCTGGCTCAACCATCTCTCCTAGATACTATTACAATAATGCCTAAGGTAAACTGCCCCTAACCAATGGGAAGAGGACGAGCGGAGGACACTGCGACCGATGCTAGCGCCAAATGTACGGCTGAGAGGCGGTTGTCCACTTCACTCGAGCTTCAGGTGGCTTTCATAACGCACTGCCGTGAATTTGGCAAAAAACTCCAGTCATCATCAACAGCAGTGTTAACAAAAGGAAGGGGACAAGCGTTAGTGGACAAACTGACAGCCCTGAGTGGTAACCACTATTCTGCAAAGTGTGTTTCTACACTGGATAAATCCATTCCAGATAGGGCAGTAAGAGGCTTCTGCAGATGGTGCGGAAGGCCGCCTCTCCACGCCGCCTCTCCACGCCCCCTCACAGAGGGCACAGGGAAGAGTGAACGCCGTATGTAATTGCCTCCAGAGAGAGCACAGCGATGTAAATTTTCACAAGAAGGGATAACTTGAGTGTAAATAGTCAGCCCGAGGGAAAGAGGGCGGGAGGCATGATGTTTGTGTCCGCGTGTGTCTGTGTGTGTATTTGAATTGACTGAATTTGTCACGCCACGCACTTAGGGCGACACATGGAATCCACCCATATTTTTGCCTGAATGCATTGGTACAACCGCCCGAACATTTTTTGAGCCAACTCTACCTCGACTCCCAAAAAGATACTTTCTTTTGCTTAATTTGACTGCTTAATTATGTACTCACGTCTGATGAAGTGCGTCGTCTCACCGCGGGGGAAAGGAAGGAGACCGGCCGACTTTTGCCGTCGATGTGCAGAAATGCTCATTTTGTCGACAGTATTCACCAACCACTGGCAAAATAAACCGACTTTCGCTCTCGAGGATGAAAGCACTACTCCCGATAGGTGAGCGCGTCAACACGCTTCCCCCTAAGTAGACACCGCAGGTCAGTCGACTGTCACTTCGTTCTTGTCTCCAGTCCCGCGAAGGCCACATGCTCCCTTCTGCGCCCTCCTAATCCGCCTAAAGGTGTAATTTGGGGGAAAGACGGTCATTAGCGTTACGGAGTGTCAAAAGCTCGTGAGTGGCACCGTGAATAGCTGAAATGGTGGCTTGCAACGCAGGTTCACCCGCGGACAGGAGTATTAGGTTGGAACATGCGAAAAAATTCCCGCTGACATCTAAAAGTGTCTACCATAGATCGGGCAAGTCATAAACTCCTCTCTGACAATCAGCTTCATCTTTAGACGTAATAAACGACCCAAGTCTTTCGTGCTATCAATTCGCTTATTATACTATTTTCTCGCATAAAAATAAATCGTAATTACGAAGAAGGAGATAATCGGTCGCGCGTTAGAACGTGGGACGAGCAGGGAGGAGGTGGTGAAATGTCGCCTTGTGGAGAGGTTATTCAACCTGTCAACAGTCATGGGTGCCTGCTGTGGTCGCTCGGCCTCGTCATCCCGCCGTGACATTGCGCTGCTCCCAGTGAGCACTGCTGCTGTTGCTGCTGCTGCTGCTGCTTCTTCTTCTTCTTTTCCCCTTCCTACTTCTCCTCTCATGCACGACGCCGAGTTCACGGCAATGAGACTCCGCCGCTCTTATTGGCTCCGCCTGGTCGTTTTATAGGAAGGAGGGAAGGAGGAAGGAGGGAAGGAGGAAAGGAGTGATGGCTGATCACTGCTTGGGCATCGCGCCATATGGCCGCCATAATTTCCATTTGACCAGATTTCGGCTCAGGGGTGTGTCCTTCAGTGTGTGCATTCTTCTCTCCCCACTTGCTTCTTCATTCTCCATTATCACACGGATTCCACTTCTCATCGCAAGTGACGATCTGCCATAAAACGGTGGCACTCGAAGCTGCGCACCTGCTCTTGTGGTTGGTCGGTCGGTCGGTCGGTCGCCGGCTGTTGCCTCAGTCAGTGCGACCGACTCGTCTGAGTCCACTTGGCGTTCTTCTTCACCATTTATCCCATGCAGATGTTGCAACACAGCCCAGCCGTATGTACGGCTACTTCCCATTTCCTTCAGAGCCGAATCGTCACGAGTAGTTTTGGCTGGGTGGATCGGATTCCACAGTGATCGTCCTTCATTCTTCCTCCTTGTTGCCAACATGGTCCGGTGGTCTTTGTCGAGGTGAGGCGCCTTGACGACGCTCAAATCGGCAGAACGAAATTCTTCACTAGTGGATCCATCTCCCATCGGAATGCCTCATTAGTGTTTCTCGAAGCTGTTTGAGTTGCGCTACGATCCAATTTGAACGCATGTAAACGGTGTTTTGCTTATATGTGCTTTCGGCAATCAATAAAATTAGGATATAAACACGAAAACTATAACAAAGTGTGCAAGACGAACGTATTTAAGATTTGTGCACATTACAATATATTTCTCTCAGTAGCATCTAAACTTAGATTAGACAAAAACACTCATATCATATTTTCCAGCCTAATAATCCGTGAAATTATGTGAGGAAGAAGTGATGCCACCATGTGATGGAAACTGGGAGATATGGAGACCCTGGCGGCTTTGTCTGGTCGCCTTCTATGCTTTTAACATCCCCCGGCTTTTGCGTCTGGGGAGGGGGAGTAGGGTGAACACTTTGCTAAAATAGTTTTGTATCGACAAAAACGTGACAGATTGGAGTTTCAGGGAGAGGAAGAGAGGACAAAACTCCGGAGCGAGACAAAGGAAATTAAATTAGTAGGTTTTGCACAGCACACCCACGGTATTCAGTTGGTCGGATAAGTCGTTCAAGTTTAAGCCGTCACTAGTGAATGGCGGGGGGAAAGACGACAGCGTGAGCGACTGATTCTGTTGCCCGATGGACGTTTAAGCAGAATTTTACAATTCCACGAGGGCGGTTGTGAGGAATACGAGGGTGAAAATAGCGACTGCAGGTGGGTGTAAAGCTTGTTCGAGCACTTTAGTGTGAGGAAGAAGTTCGAGGGGGATTTCGGCGAGCGTGAAGTGTTGGAGGGACTTGGCAGTGCCAACGTCTACGTCACAGAGTTGACCGCCGCGCGACCACGCATTTAGCAGCAAGGCTGGTTTTAAAGACACGGTGACTCTTTCACCGCCAGCGGACGCCTTAAGGCGACCACATCATCGACCCGGCGATATGATCAGATCACTTTGGGACAGTGGCAAGGATGAAAAGCACACACTCGACATGTCTATTGCCCGCATCTGACATACCAAAACAGGCGTGTTGTTGTCCTTACACTTTAAACATGGGAAAATGAAGACCTGGTCAAGCCTCGACTACGACAAAATGACATGCTTGGCAGGCAGATCGTCACGTACTGCCTGCCACGATGGCATAGTCGGAAAGGTCCCGTACTTCGGGCTAAGGTGACTGCCCCTGCGGAAGCGAGCGAGTAAACACGTGGCGCTCTCGCCGACGGGCTGGACTTTTGAGGGGAATGCGGAAGGGAGTGGCGAGATGAATAAATTTCTTTGGAAACATGAGCCATGGGCATACAGAAGTGCATACATAATAATATCTATATACAAAATAATAAAATCCTCTAGCGACTTCAATTTGGCGTATCTAAAAGTCATCATTTGAGCGACTCTTGATGCGTCCCTTAGGATGGTACTTGTCGCGCCACTTGATGCAACAACAGCAGAGGACACGGTGGAAGCCGGTTCGGTAGGTTTGATTCATCCAGGCATAAATGAAGGGGTTGTAGCAGGACGCTGAACTGCTAAGCAACACGACGAACGTCCACGCGATGGCGAGGTCACGCGAGCCCCAGTTGACCACGGTGCCGTAGAGGTAGATGACATGGCGTGGCAGCTGGGATATGGCGTAGAGCGCTGACACTGCGATCATCATCTTCACCATCTGCCAACGAAGGGGAAAACGGCGCTTATAGACGCAGGATTAAGACAATTAGTTGTGAGCTGCCCTCTATTTTCCGCCAAGCTTTTCACTTTCATTAGTTGGACAATTCGGGACAGGACAGAGGAAGCCGTGAGGAAGAGTCACATATCCTGAAATTTTCAACGGAAAATCGAGCTTGGAAACATTTTCTCAGACTTCCCAAATTAAGACACCTTCCAGTTCTCCTGTAAATGAAAAAATTCCCAATTGTCTTGGCACAAAACTAAAGCCGTCATTCAGGTCGGGATCTGATGGGAGGTCGGACAGGCTCTCTCTGTCCTCACAAACGCTTTGCCTTGCTGCGGGCTGTCAGCCACTCGCTGGAGGAACGGAGTGTCCCGTTTGCTCGAACAGACTCCCGCCGTCTCGGCCCCGAGTGACCACCCAGGGCGAGATTTATCCTAGTTTTGCTTAACTTTCCTCGTTTTTCCACCGGCACAAACACTGCCGCCTCCGCTCATCCATCATATACTCTCCTCAAATTACACAAAAGAATGTGTGGAGTTAAAATCGCACGTCTTCACTACAGCGGGCACTAGATTTCCTCTACGGCGTTTTTGCCGAAAGGATGCTCGACTGCCCAGGGCAAATTGCATGATTCCGCACCAAGGGAAGAGTTTGTTTTCACCGAGCGAGGAGATATTTCCGGCATTAAATAAACCTACTAAAGCTCATATTGGTCTTTCACCGTCCTGTAAATAATTTGATTCAACCCGGGCAGGAAGTGACTGAGTAGTTAACGTGGGGGATGATAATCTTTCAAGCTTATAACAAGTTGAGAAAAGACATTGTTTACGGACAGATTAGACACCACTTCCCACTAGTTACATGAGAGTGAACTTGCGTTCGATGAAGACGCAGTCGCCTCCTCACAGGGAAGGCACTAAAATCCGGGAGGACTTGGACTGGGTGGATATAAAAGTGGCGCAATTGGTCTCTCCGCCGATGCAAATAGATCTGGACGATAACCGGAGCGATGACAGCGGTAAAGCGAAAGTAGCGCATTCGTGACTTAATGACGGCTTGATCGTCCACCCACCGGTGACTCTCCAACTTTATCACCCTCACGTTTGGAAGGAAGAATACCGCCTTCCGTGGTATGATCAACTTTTTGTAGATTGCAACTTGTTCAGCCCTCCCACTTCCGTAAGGACCCAGAATGCTTCATGCGTGGGCGTTGAAGAAGAATGTGTCGCGTATAGCCAGAAGCGGGATGACAGCCCTAATAATTATTCGTCAGCCTATTTTGCCTCTTATGGGGCATCGTTCTTCGCTTCCACCGGTCACCGCCGCCATGCAACTGACGAGAGTCTTCAAATGTGAAAGCTGTAAAAAGTGGTGAAGCAGATGGCCAGCAGGAGTGGCAGTGCCCCTTTACGTGGAAAGTGCTGCGCCCGAGTGTCATCCAAGAGAGGCACTTTAGGAGACGCCATCCTTCGTCATTGGCCACTTGGTGCCACCGAAACAGAACGACATGATTCTGTCTCCCCCCGGCCCCGTCAACGACTAAAAAGTGGCTCCACCTCGACCCAAAGACGAATTCTTTCTCAATTGAACCTTTACTATTATGAGATTATCATTCTCAATGGGTGTTAAATCCACAAACAGTAGCGATTAATGATTGTTTATGTCGGGACCGCTTCAAAAAATGTAGTATATAGGAAATCACATGGCTGACAGAGGGGAGTGGCAGTTGTCCAGATGAACAACAACTCTTTCCACCCCCTACTCCTCATTCAGCCGTGCGACTATTTCCTGCCGACTTTAAATGCGAAAGGAAATTGCGAAGGTGTAAGTAAATCCCAAGTCGTTAGGTGAGCAGGAGGACCCTCTGGGCACCGATGAGGCCGCCTACGACGCCAAGCAGGATGTCGTGAGGGGAGAACAGGAGGAAAAACGACAGACCGTCTAATCTGTGGCAAATCATCACGGAAAAAGCATTAGACGGAGATGGACTCACATCGATGGGAGTAAGGAAATTTCTTCTACGAGATGCAAGATCTCAAATAGACCGCCGTACAGAGAAACCCAGTTCTCGCGGCGTACGTCTCACCAGCCAGTCCCCTCCCATCCAACTTGATCCGCCGCGACGTCAGCTTTCGACGGCAGTCCGCTTTTCGCCGCTTCGCTGATCGGCTAAACTAACGTCTTTTGTTATTCACTCAAACCTTCAGGAGCCCACTCCGAAGTGTTCAGTCAATTTGGTTGAATTGGCGTCTGCCAGTGGACAATGCTGCTCCCCATTCCACGTCGCGGAGACACGCAAGCCACGGGATGCATATTTAGTTTTTCGCTTAATTACTCGCAAGGATTGACGGTTTATTCACTCCGTGATTCGCTTTCCTTCCTCTCTTCCTTCCTTGAATCACCTCTTTGTTAATAAGGCCGACTTATTTGGACTCTGGCATGGTGGAGGACCTAAAACCCCACCGCAAACTTGCCTTAAAGTAAAGCCACCGTAAGGATATGTAGCAGGCACAAAGGAGCGAAAATTAAGCATAGCTTTAAAAACTGCAAGGGTTCGTTTACTCCTTACACGATGTACTGAAGAACACGCTGGCTCGAGTTAAAAGAACTCGGTTATTTTAGAATACATCTTTTCCCAATGTTGAGCCAATTTGGCCTTATGAGGAGATTTATGGAGATCTGAGAAGCAAGGGGAAACAAGCGCGTTGGGTAAAGTCAAAAAAGGCGGCTCGAAGCAAATGTGTTGGTTAAAAAGCGCCCACACAGTCGAGCGACTTCGCCAGCCCTGAGCATTGTGATCTGCGTTTACCTCTGGACCAGCGGGGAGCAACAAGCGGCCCTGAAAGGGGGGCTGTAAAAAGCGGCCAAACTTGCGTGTTTTCGTCCTGCAGCCCCTTTCGGTTCGTATCGAAAACAATTAAATTTGCATCAGTTCCCCAAGAAATGCTTTAACCTTTACCCTCTTCGTGCACTGCTACCTGGCTGGAGAAGAGCCTCACCAAAGTTCCCGTTTCCTCTTACATTCGTTAGCGGCAAGATGGTTCGGCATCTCCTTTTATTTTCGGACAGTTCTAGTCAAGTCTTAAAAGTCGGGATTCCGCTTTCACCGCATTTTCGGTAAAGTCTACTTTTAGATGTTACAATTCGCGACTGCTTAATAGTAGGAGTTCTCTGTCACCCTCCCAAGGCGGACCTCAGTTAGGAGTCTGTCCAGTTTATAGCAGCTTGACGAAGCCCCGAAAGCAGCCGGTACGAAGGAGATTAAAGGGAGACTAAACATGTGCACGAATGTCGCCGGACGACGCCGAACAAATTACAAGCATGGGGCTTATGAGAGTAGAACAACAAACACAGGAGACCTTAAAGCAAATTAACTTCTTGCCTGTAATTAAAGCAAAACCACATCACCCACCTTTCGCTTAGACTTGACTGCCATTCGACTTCGACAGGCCGAGATAGCGCCGCCCGCCTGAGTGGAGTTAAGCTTCCAACAGATCACTGAGTAGGAGCAGATGAGGAGGGTGAGAGGAATGAAGTACTGCATCACCATGAGTGTGGTTGTGTAGGCCTGACTGCGATGGGCGTCCCACGACTCCTCGCAGCGCGCATTCGGCCCCTCCGGCAGGAACCCCACCACCGCCAGAGGCGTCGCCTGCACACAGGCAGTGAGCCAGAGGACAATGATAATGAATTTGGCCCTTCTCGGCGTCAGCAGTCGTCGCCTCTGCAGGGGTCGAAAGACGATGAGGAAACGGTCGCAGGAAATGAGGACGTGTGTGAAGGCTGTAAGAGTGACCGTCAGGCATTGGATGAAGGGCACCAATTTGCACATTGTTGCTCCGAATGGCCAGTGATTGAGCCAAATGTCCGCAATGGCCGTCATAGGAATGACGGCTAGAGTGGTGAGGATGTCGGTCACACTGAGGTTGAAGAGGAAAATGTTGGTGACTGAGTGTTGGAGGTAGCGGTGTATGACGTAGCAGACGAGGGAGTTGCCGAAAAGGGCGATTATCATGAGGGGGATGTAAGGCAAACTCATGCCTAGCTTCATGCCTAAGTTGAATATTTCCACGGTTTCAGGATGAGTGATGTTGGGAGTCTCCGTCTCCTTCGCCGATTGTGACGTATCGAGCATATTTGGACATGTAGTAAGGGCGAATAGAGCCGATTAACTCGTGAGGGTGATAGTTCACGACTTCGTTGTGGCTCTGTGCCTCGTAAGACTGTGTTTGCAATTATCAGCCAATCAGATGTGGACAAATTGAGGTTGACTTTGGCCAATCACCTGAAATTGCAGATAATTCGCTATTTGATGATTCGCACTGATAACCTTAAAAAAAAAATAGGGGAGACGCTAATGCTCGGCCATTTCATCAGCAATAAAAGGGGGACTTCTGGTCTTCAGCCGAACGCCAAAATAGTGCGAAAGACCCCTTTTATTTGACGAGTGGCCACCATTCAGAGTTAACAATTAGAGGCGCTGAATGTATTCGGTCGAGTCTCTAAATCCCCACCCACAATTACTGCCTTTGTCAAACCGTGGTATTTTTGGCTTCGCATGTTCTCTTTGAGATCACTGGCTATTTATAAATTTTTCAGGAGTTTAGTGAAATCCCTTTGCCACTCAACAAGTGGTAACCATGGTGATGGCATAACAGAACGTAGAACCCCTCTCCTTCGAAAGTTGCTGTCTCCTGCTGGCCATGCGCCTGTTCGCCTAAACCCGCCGATTTCCACGGGTAGGCGCGAGTCGAGCAGACTCCAACTGAGGCGTGGTCGCACCGACCTGGCCACCGGAAGGGCGGACGGAACGGCAAGGTCTGCGAACCTCGAGGAAAGGTGTGGCAGGTCCTGAGTCACGTGACACGGTCTTGACTGTCCGAAGTCGCTGGTGTGCACGTGAATGCGAACATGTGCTCCGAGGCGCATCTAGTTGGCAAGTCAATCACTGGTGGCAGCTTACCAGGTCTGTGAATGACACTGCGTCTTAGCGTCACGCAGGCTGTGCATGGAGGGAAAGGAACAGGCGAGGTGGGAAGCCATGTGCCTCTTGTGAGAGGAGGGGAGGAGCACTTAACCTTCTCCCACGTATGCTCCTTCGATTCGTGTTTGATTGAGAGCAGAAAATTAAGTCATTTCGTTAAAATTCCAATGGATATGCCAGATCGAAACAAAAATTAGGGTTGAAAATTCTGGTCATCCGGCCACCATATCTCCTCCACCGCAAGTGGAGAAGTTGCTTGCTCACCCTGAACTTTGTTATTAGACAAGAACCCTGCGGGGACCGGGTGGGGTCTTTTTAGCCCCCAGGGCGTGGCTCAACGCTGCCCGGCGTCCGGCACAATGTGCAGGCATCTCCGGTCGAGATGTGCAGTAAACAAATGCGGTCATTGGCAAAACATGAAGGGCACTTAATGAAGTGTCAAGGTGAGGAATGTCGTGAGAGTGGAACACGGCGGGCGACGGACCTCGGCTCCTCTTAGTCCCTATGTAGATGAGTGCGAAGGTGGACAAAGTAGCCATGAATGAGAACCAAACCTCGGACCCCGAATGGACACAAACTGCGCGTTTTGCGTTTATCTTTATGAGACAATCGCCACCGATAAACAGTGGGCAACTAAAGGGAATGTTTAATGGGATGCTGTCTCTGCAATATCACGATGGTTTTATACATGTCGGCAGGAGCGAAACCGCGTCTTGAGCAAGTTCCAAAGGGGTGACGAAGTGCTGCTTGTGCAGAATCTCGGAGTGCTTCTACAACAATCTGTGCACTCAGTGAACCGAACACGTCGACTACAAGTGCCGTCTTTGAATGATTCTGGGCGATTTACTTCATCCAGAGACGCATAAACAGATAATAATTTGGAGCCTCGCTTCCCCAATTTCACGCCTCATACTTCAAACGCATTCCATTCTAGGGCCGACGTATAGCCCTGTCGGTAAAATTTATCTTCCCAATTTGCTTAGACGCCTTTAAAGAACGATTAATTGGCCTCGATCACGTGCAAACCTTTCATCTTCAATGCGGTTTTCCACCTTCACTCTCCTTCAACTTTAGCCTGGACTTCATCGCGGGTATTCGTCTTTTGCGAGTTTACAACTTCCATTCATCATTCGTGGCCTTTTTCGGCCTGGCCCATGTGTCCGTCTCCTTTGTGTGGCAACGACATTTTAACCCGACGTAGGGTTCACTTTCTCCATCTCTCCCCGCGACCAAAGGAGTATTTTCCAAAGGAGAGTATTTTGGAAAATGGCCACTTGCCCCGCTCATCATATACTCGGCAGCCCGAGTGGACTGCTGCCACTCAAGCGTCTCCGGTCACTTTTGAGTGTGCAAACTTCGCAGTGCATGGGGACAAAACAACTGGAGGAAAACCAAGCTGACCTTCCACGAGTCGGTACGGCGGGACTAATTTTGTAGTGCTTCATAAGTCTTGCTCATTGTCCACGGATGGATGCGTGGCATTTGCCGAAGGCGGAAACCCTTATTTAAAGGAGGAGAAATTTTCATGAGCACTGGCCTGGAACATAAATTCGCCTTTAAATTGAGTTTAGTTGTAAGTTGGATTTCCTGGGGCAAATTCGATCTCCTTACTGGTGGCCGTGATTACTAACTGCCCGTTTTTTCCTCCGCGACACTTTTCCTCCGCGACACTTTTTCCTCCTTCGGCTCCGCAGTCTCCGTTAAATTGCCTGTCCTTGTCACGGTGGCCACAGCAAAGGCAGGTTGTCACGACGCACCAGCGCAAACGTGCTTTTGAGACGAGAGGCACAGGAAATCCCCGCGGTTATTCATTAATTTGCTTAATTTTAGCCTCGATAGACCATTAATCCGTTGGGGACGTCTCTCGCAAGAACGTGAGCATCCTTTTTGTACTACGATGTTGCTGGACGTAGCGAGAAAACACCCTCGTGCCTGTTTATTCGTTGTGAACATTCACGAGCCCGTCACTCGTAGTGCTCAGGTGCGAGCGTTTTATGGGCTAGAAGAAGCAGCGGAATGGAGGAGTGTGAGAAAAAGAGCATGAAAGGAATGCGCTAAAACTAGATGCGATAGAGGCTTTGCCGTGTGTGAAAGGCACTACAAAAAGATTATATGA
This sequence comes from Dipylidium caninum, assembly GCA_017562135.1. Taxonomy (NCBI): domain Eukaryota; kingdom Metazoa; phylum Platyhelminthes; class Cestoda; order Cyclophyllidea; family Dipylidiidae; genus Dipylidium; species Dipylidium caninum. Next base: position 61,312 of record QEYB01000533.1, read on the forward strand.
CATTTGAAAAGATTAAAAGCGTAGAAATCGTACACTTTCTTCCTATCTTCGAGAGAATCTGCCATTGGGACTTCGTGGGAAGAGCTCCTGCAGGGGAACAATTTAATGTTGATGTCCTAAAGGATGGCAAATAAATCCTCTCAAATATCGCTGGCACCTCAGTGGGCTTGACAAATATGAAAGGAGCCCGAGTTTCTACAGAACGGGCCCATGGGGCCGCAATGACGGTAGGGAGGGACGTGCAGGGTACCGCCAATAGAAAACCGCATTATTTATGCCTACTCGAGCCAAAAACCATCCTCTCTGTGAGTCGCGCATGAAGCAAAAAGATATGGCTCAAAAAAGCGCCACCACACAGGATCTGGTATTTCACTGCGTGCAATTGTGAACAATAAGAATGTCGAATCAGTGGAAAACACACTGGAGAACCACCGACCAGGGGCCCGTAAGGAGGTGAATCTCGGCCGTAAACGAGAGGGAAATGCTGCTCTCCCCCGCGGGGCGGAGACGGCCCTTCTTAAGTGACACGCCCTCCAGAGGGACCGAAACGGCCATCGTTGATTGTGGGAAAGGAGGCGAGTGCAAACTATGAGTTTGCGCATGAGGGATTCGCGGATGAGACCATATTTCCTATGTCAGAAATTGAAGTTGCACTTCAAAGGTTACGGCAGCATGGCCACATCGCATCACGCCATCGTAAGCGAAGGTAGATGAAAAAAAGCGGCACAAGATGTTGATAGCAGTGCTTCTGTTCCCCTTCGAGTGCTCGCTTCGCTGTCATGGTGGATAGTAGGTGAGGAAAAGCAAGGTGGTCATCATGAATGTGAACTTTTTATCCTTGCCCTTTCCAATTGCGGACCTTTTCTTCCCTTTTTAGCATACAACCTCAAGTTCTCTTACAAATGCGACATTCTACGATACTTTTCTCGGTATGTCCCCAAAATATTTGACTACGATCCTGTTGCGGGGCCCGTTTCGCTCAGCCACCCACTGCCTAAGGAATTCAATTTACTGAATTTTGCCCTCCCACGTGTATTTTATTGGCCGAATTCATCGTATGAAATCTGCATATTTGAATGCCCTGATGCATAACAGATGGGAGGAGGCGGTGACCTTTCCTCCCTCCTTGGCTCTGCTCCACACTGCATGGGCAAAGCTCTCAGCGCCCAAACGCCACGCTGGCACGTAAACCCTCTCCGGCCCCGCCTCCCGCTCATCAACGCGTCAGTGCAAAATATTGCGTGTTTCTGGAGGTTGGAGAAAAAGAACGCCCTTAATTGTGGAAACGTGTGCTTCGAATTTTTGGACATCTATTTCGCAGCATTTGTGAAAGTGGACTCCTTTTCTTCACTTTCGTGTTACCTTCTAAGCGAAACGGTGTTTGATCGTGACACTGACTAATCTGACGGTTCGCACCTTGGAGGCATTAGAAATCGGCACACTTTTAAAGTTTCACGCCTGACTGCCCAAACGCCAAAATACACTTCACACCTGTCTGCTTGTAATTTTGACACCGGGAGGACTTGCCACGTTGGCCTTCCCGAATCCGTCGCCATGACCGAAGTGGTAGCTCTCTGACCTCCGCAGAGGTCGTTAGCAACTGATCTGCCCATTTTCCTCTTTTTACATCTTTGTCTCAGCTGAAATAAACGGTCTACCGTAACACGTCACGGCAAAACAATGGCACAGTGAATGCTTGAGGCAGCCTTTGCAAGGCACCTCTTATTTTGTACACAACGACGCTTTAACATTCTCACTTTCGTAGGCCCGATGGTCTCTGTGGGGTTTGAGTGAGAAAACCGTGAATTTAACGTCAAACCTCACTCTCACGTCTCGTTGGGAAGCAATTTTTCGGGGTCTTGGGCTTTCAAAGAGTTTCCAATTGACAAGAACTTATTAATCGCCCATCTGGCAACGCGCCCAAGTGCAATAAAGTTTCGGGGGATGAAAGAAGTTGACTTTCTGGGACACGGTGGCTTGTTTTCTGCACTTCAGAAAATAGCTCAAACCGCTTAAATTACGCTTTGTTTGGAATGGACTGCAGTCAAATGGACATTCTGGTCAACGCGTGTATAGTTAGGAGAAATAACGTTAGAGCGAAAACGACGGCTGAGCGGCAAAAAGACTCCGTGCAACATGCCCACAGGGCTAATCGCTTCTGTTCGCGGCCGTCCCAAGTCCATTTACACAGGGCTGGCCTCCTCCTCAAGAAATTTTAACCAGTAGGCATTTCCCGCTCCAGAAGGCTGAAAAGAATAGCCGAGTGGCACACCCGATCCGATCAACAAGTTTCACGAGGAAACTTACTTACCTTTCGAAGAGCCGCCTCGAGAGTCCCGGGGACCCTAACTTCCACCCAGGCAAGTATCTCAGACTCATACAGTTGAGAGGGTAGACGCGGAGGGTGGGTAGGGTAGGGGAGGGTCGAACTTCAGCGCAATAACTTCGTTGGCCTCGTCCTCACTTCCGCCGTTCGTGTGGCCGCCAATCCTCAATGCGCCTCTAAAGGGAAATTTGAGGGAAGACCTGCGATGCGCCATAACATGCCGCCTGTTCACATACGACGCATGTCACCAGGCGGGAGGCCACGTGGATGATCCGTAGGATGTCCTAAGAAGAAAGAAGTGGACTCGTCTACGCCATACTCGGACCTTTTTATTATCATTAGCAAAATGTGGGAGAGTTATGAGGCATTACTTAATGCAGGTTAAGATCACGTCGGACGCCATCAGTCGCGAGCGGGGACTAACGCGTTAGAAGTAGAGGGGATATGTGCCTGAGGCGAGGAATACGAAGAATGCCGAAATCATCGTGGAAACTGTCGGCAAGGGCCCCGCCCCAGCATAACGTTTTAGTTACGTAAATAATTTACGAACCGCGAAGTTCCTCTCCTAGCCTGAGAAGTTACTCCTTACATTTTCCATACCGCCATTGTCGTCTTCGCAGATAGTGTCACCTGATACCCAGTCTTGAAATGCAGGGCGGAGCAAAACCTGCCACGGGGACTGACACATTCCGCGTTAGGCTCTCCTTGTCCCTCTGCTACGCACGTCCGCATCGCTGGGGCGGACCTGAGCGCCATATGGCACGTCGGGGACATTTAGAGCCGCCTCACCCCGTACTGCTCACGGTCGTCCTTATGCTCAGATGCGGAGCACAGTTGCCAAAAGAGAGAATAGTTTTAGGTGGACACATTAAACGCCTCCATTTAATAGCGTACTTTAAGTGCTCTCCCACTCCGGCCCGAGAGTCTTGCCCGAGGTGGCAGTGCGCCAGGCGGAAGGAGAAATTATACAAACGCACGCGATGGTTGACAGACCGCCTCACGAGAGTGCAGATGTCTAGTCTCGTTGAGCATAAGAGTGAATGTAACACAGGCAGACGTAAATGAATTCGGCTCGCATGGATGGTGCCGAAGTCGAGATGAGAGACCGCTCAGATACACCTGGTCCGAATGTTGAAAGGCAAACCGACCGAGCGACAGCCGCGTGAAAAGTGAAACCCTGTCGGCCGGACATGTCGGCGACGTTGTGAGGGCATTTTGGTCGCCTTTGAAATTGTGTGGCGTTCGGGTCCCCAGACGATGGAACACAAAAGAAACCTGAAAGACTCATTGCGTAACTCCTTGAATAAAATAAGTTGGAGCAGTGCCCGAAATTATCTGACGCTGTAGTTATGCTGCTTGGAGCCAACCCGACCAGACTTTCTTCCAAGCTTCCAACATAACTCCGCATGATGTGTGGAAACGAAAAATTGCTTTGACGGTACTAAAGAACTCGAAGGCGTAATAATCGAGGCTACAGCCTTCACTCGCTTTGTTGGCTCATCACCGATGGATCCGCTTCCTCTTAAAGTCATCTCGCCCTTTGTCAACGGTTTTTGTCAACTCCCAGATGGAGAGCGACTGAGACCATCAGCTGTTGCACTTTATTTCCGCCGTCATCGGCACGCATCGCTGGTCTTGTCACTTACTCCAGAGGACGAGCAACCTCCCGCCCCATGATTCAGCAACATGTTTAGAGGAGCGATTGGCGCTTGATTCGCATCCCATGCCGATAGTTCCAAGAGAGTACTGAAAGAACCCTCACTTCACTTTCCCATTTGCCCACGGACGGACTTCTCCCGCCCAACACTATCAGAGCCGCCACAAGTGCTGATACATGAACTACCTCATTCGTCGGCGTGTACTCTCTATACGAATTGGGGAGTGATTTGTTCTACAATTCGAGTCTACTTTGCACTGTATCTACACGTCCGCACCTGCGAGGTTTCATGAAACCGAGGCCCCTCAACCCCGCACTCACACCTAAAAACACGCGGAGTTATGCAAGCTCAGAAATCGCCACCCCCCCCCCTTCGCCCCAAATGGAGGTTTGGCGAAGCAGAACTCGGGAGAATAACTTGTAAGCAGCCAGACCCATATCTTTTAAATCGAGCTTGTCTTTAAGACTGCGGTGAAAACAGAGAATGGAGGATCTTTTAGGATGTAAAGTAACCGTCGAAGTGCTAATTAAACTGCCTATTTAATTTTGAATGAAGGCTTACTTGGTGAGGCGGAACGCGAGGCGGAACTCGTATAAGGAACCGCGATGCTAATGAAATTTCCTCCATGGGAAAAGAGACAGGGGAGTGAAGAAAAAACCTTTCAATGACAAAGGGACTGTGCATGGAAGCGCGGTTGATTGTCAAAAGGTTAGATAATTCTAACACTTCCTAAGAATGATTTTGTTTGTAACTTTTTCTCTGTTCCATCCTGTACCGGCCATCCTGAGTTAAATCGCTGAAATTATGCCTCGCGACTTCATGACGAGTGGATCCTGGGCAGAGTCGCTGCCCGAACCAGGATCGGATGGGCCCCGAGGTCATCCAGAAATATTCCTCGCGATAACAATTAGGCTTTTGGCAAGGCAACTAAGTTAAACGAGACAGAGGGACCGTTTAGAGTGCCAGTGGCGGAGCAGCCCAATGAGGACCTAAACGAATGGCCATTCCCCGGACTCATTGCTGGCACACGCTGCGACAGATGTCAGTACAAGCAAAGAAATTTGTGGTTAGGAAAGAGAATATCCACTTCCCAGACTAACGAACAGTCTGTTTTGCTACAGTACGCAGAAAGGTCACTTGAAAATTCCCGCGTGTAGTGCCTCACTTGAATTTCACGAGAGCAGCGGTTTGTAAATCCGTTGCTTCTTCCCTAGAGATAATGGGGCACTTCTGTTCAGAATGAAGTGCTTGAATGTGGGTGGCTCCAAAGTTGAGGATTATTTAAAAGGAGGCCTTTTATTCAGTCGCGTGATTGGGGATAAAAATTGTTTATACCAGAAGTACGTCTCTGAGGACTGATGCGGCCTAATTAGATTTTGCCCTGCAGAAAAGAAGTGTTGAGAATAAGGAAAGAAGCCAGAGAGCAGCCATCCAGCCCGGTAATGCTAAGTCTCAGGCAAATCCTTTTGTTCGTCGCAGTAGCCGTCTAGCGAGGAGGGCTAATTACCCTTCATCGGGCAGCGAGTCTTTCGCACCGTCTCCTGCTGGTGCTTCTGGCCATTAGTGACTTGTCAGTCGGGTGGCAAAAGGTGGAGTTGGCGAGGGGAAGTACTTTTAAAAAAAAAAAAAATGGTCGCTTTAAATTGGCGCCTTCAAAATTTGAACCCTGCCTCAGGAAAAGTCTTTGAATCTAAACACCCACTTTCCAATTTAACCTGGATGCATCCCGAGGCGCATTTTATGCTATATATCCTCGGCCCTAACCGAATGAAATGAAGAGAGTGGTAGAAGCTGTTCGCCCTCACACTCTCCCCCTTAACACAGAGGTTTTCGACGCGAATGACTCGTATCATTCACCTTCATTCTGGCCACCACAACTAAGTGCGGTTAGAATGTGCACTTCTGACGGCGTTCCTCCCAGACGTAATACCCCGACCCGAATCAATCCATAAGGCATCCTCCATACATATTATTCATCATTTCAAAGGGAATTAACAAAGCGAGGCGATCTCCAAACAACTTTGGGCTCGTAGCAACGCCTCGCGCCAAGGATTAGTTGGATCACTGATTACTATTGAATGCGGGATTTCATCGCCACACACTTCCCACCCTTGAGGGGGCACTGATTTTGCACTATTCCGCAATGGCCGGCAATGCGCAGGGCGTAGGAGATGGGGAAAGCGAGATGAGAGAACTCTGAGTTAATAATATGACCGATATAAAAGTAACTTAGTTTGCATAAACTGCAAGTGCCAATTGACTCGTGACGAAGAGGAACGCTGGGTGCATACGTAATTAGCTGAGGTTCATGCTAAGAGGCAACACGTACTTCGCTGTGCCACGGGCAGGCCGGTGAGAGGTGAAAGTGCGCGTCTTCGTTAAAAATAGACTCCACTCCACCCTACCAGCGCTGGCGACGAACAACTCGGCTGCCCGTGTTTCCGTCAGCGTCTCACAAGCTCTTGCAATTAGAAGTATCTCCTGGTGTTGAAAAGAACCCCCAACTATCTTTAATAACTAGTTTTTGAAAAGCAATTATACGCCAAGCAAAACACAATATAAAACACAGGACAGAATGTCAACTGAAACAAATCACGATCCGTCAGGATCAGGGGTGACGGGAATAGTCGAAGATCTTCTTTTCAGTCCTCGACGAGGATGTTCCCGTCTCCGTCCCGGCCGCAAGCACGTTCATCCACCTTCCCCGTGGACCTCGAGGAAGGGATGCTGAGGCAAAGACCTCAGCTACGCTTTGGTTGCCGGGACATTACCCCCCGTGTGGGCGCCGACCAAAGATAGTCCCCCGGGGGGTGACTTCTGGATTTAGTTTAGGGGAGGGGGGCGTGACAAGCCCTCAGACCCCGGCAGTCGCCACTAGGAGGCGCCTCGATCTGCAACTATGACTTTAGAGTAATTTGTGAGAGAGACATGGTTACTCCTCACCTGCCTAGAAGCGTTGGAATCCTCAGCCGCGCCATTTCCTCCTCTCCCACGACCAGCCATAGGACCTGGAGTGGGCAACAGGAATAGGAATTCCTTAGTGCTTACCAAGTCAGGTTCGAAAATCGTACGTTAACAAAACAGCTGCACAAGAACCGCAAAAATGGGGAATAATTCCTTCTAGAGATTTTATAAGAGATTAAACGTCGAGAAATTTCTCCTCATTCTTCTCCCCACATCCCAGCATGTCTGCCGGACCATTTGTAGATCCGTGGGGATAGGGGCGAGGGGAAACATTCATCCAGCCGAGAAATCCACGAAATAGTCGCACCAGCAACGTGTTTAATTTACCACTCTCTATTTCACAATACCCAGCGATTACACCACTTTTTCGGGTTTTGATATTATCACATTTGACGGGTTTTACCGTCTTTAGGTAGGATTTGCGTTGTTATTCTCCGCTTTTGTTGTCGCCCGGTAATAAGCTTGTAGGTTTAGCTCCGGTGATACCAGCTCCCCCCCTCCACCCCCTCCCCAGCAGCCACGGTGAATTAGCGAGAATATGAACTGCAGCAGAAGCAGAAGACGCGATTTGTGGCTTACCGCAATGCTGCTCCCCCTGGCGCCTAACAAACAAGCAAATGTGTTCTCCGGCGAACTGTTTAGCGCAAAGGAGTCGCCGGCTGTGGATCGCAACTGACCGCTACTGGGTTTTATCAGGTTACTGCTACTTCAGGCACTACTCGCTGAGATGAGCGAAAATAACGACCTGGTGGTGTGAAGATATCGGGGCAGGGCAACTGGTATCGCCGACAAAAAGGCTCGTCTCAGTCTCCACATTCGACCCAGTTTCGCCCCGCGGCCGTCCACAGCGCTTCCTACAGGTCGGATTCAAGTTCACGTAGGCGAAGGGACTTCGTGAAATCAGTTTGAACCGCGCCAGTCATGGCCAGGAGCGGAGAGCTTCACCTAAAGGCCAATTTCATTCAACGTAAACACGACCACAAAGGCGTCGAACACGCTCTCCTCCCTTCACATTCCATGATTTATGCTTCTTTTAAGGGTTGCATTTGAAAGCTACCCAGAAGAAGGCCAAAGCGTTGTTGTCGTGCATATTCATGCAATGTAGAGAGGCTATTAATAACACCGTCAAGAGCAGACATGGTATTCTTTCTCACTGTCGCATGCTACTCAAAGGCGGTCTCATTTGAACATACCCGTGGGTCGGTGCAACGCCCAATGTCTGCAGTTAACCCCACTCCGACTTCAGAACTGCCTCACAAGGGTAAAAAGACATAAAGTAGCTCTGCCGATGGCCACATCAAGGAGTGCGGTGCACACATTTGCGGGAAAAGTGAGTTAGTCTACGTCTTCACAATTCCCTTCGCTCCTTAACCAGGACCATTTAAGCGGCGATAGGATACTTCACCCACGAGTTTCTCCTCGTATAGCCAAGGTGAAGGACTATCTCGTTAGAATTAGGGTTTCTCCTAGACCGTTGATGGTTATAAAATGCGAGCCTTCATTGGCTCCGTTGCCGCGAATCGCATTTTTTGATGACAAGTGACAGTCGATCCCCTCCTTCTCCTCCCTGCAACAGAAGCACTCAAAGAGTGAGAGAGCCAAGCCCTCGTCGTCGATGCCGTAACGACTGAATAAACGCATTTCGCGTGAAACCGCTGCACCCACATCTGGCGCTTGGACTCCGCCTTATCACTAGAATAAATGGGTCGCTATGTGTTTACCGCTCTTTTATGCCGGCTTGAGCACTGAACGTCTCCACCGGTGTCCCGAGCCCCTGTCTCTGTGACACGCCTCACCTGACTCCCGTCCCTCGCCTGCTGGCCCGTCCGCCGCCCAGACGACAATACCGATGCCTCGAGTCACAATAATTCTGCAACTTGCCCAACTTCCCCGTGCAGTTTTGATGGCTGCGGGTGGCTACTCAGTTAACTTTCATCCTCAAAGCAGAGAGATAAAAGTGTTGGTCAGCTAATGACCTAACGCAGAAACTGCTTTCAGCTCGTACTTTCACGTCTTTCACCTATTATAATATGTCTTTCGGTAAGGGGACGAAAACGCCCACTTTTAGTAGGGGTCAGGCTTTGGTTTTTCCTGCAGGATGTTGTGCTGCGCGGCAGCACCGAAAACGATACACATCGCCTGTGGCGCACCTTAAACAACACATCCCCTTCCATCCCGCGAAAGGCACGCATTTTAGCTTTAGTGCCAGTTCTCATCTGAAAACCTTTTGAAAACCGCTGCGAATGGCTCCCTACAGCGAAGGGAAATCTCTTTAAGTGGACATGAGCGAAGGCGGCCAACCGCGTAGGAGGCCTCACTGAGAATCACTTTCGCGATATCTTGTGAGCGTGATTCCGCATGAACCGACAAGAAGACGTGGTTTACTTTAATTTCTTCAAATTCCCCAATACACACTGCCTCGGAATTGTCGACTCATCCACCACTGCCACAACGTCTCTTATGGCTTCCTAAAGACTTTCCAGCAGGGCTATCGTCTAATGGTCAGGGGGGGGGGATTTTGCCTCGCCCAAAGTGCAGTCTGTCTCTGCCGGCGAGGGCAAGAGGGCAGAAGCAGCGCTTCGTGCGCGACGGGAGCGCACGAGTTCGTAGAGGCCTTTAATGACCCTCCAAATGTCCACCCGCCTGCACACCAGTCAGCATACCGCCGACCGCAGCCTTCTCCCAACTACCTTCCACCTCCTTCCCCGCCCGCTTAATGACGCAGGGCAATTTCGTCGCCGAGGACGGGGCTGCATAAAGAGGGACCCGATGGGTTTTTTTGCCTGCGTACACACCAGACGCTGGTGTGTAGACTTACATATGGATGCGCGTGGAGAAATATGCGTCCGTGTATTTGTGTCGCGACCTAACGGTAAATACGTGGTAAGCAATAAAGCCGTGCGGGTGACTTCCGACGGGACTCAGTCCAAGTTGACTGGCACACTCGCCACCAGTGCCCATGAAGAAAGCAGCTGAGGCTTTTGGGATGCTTTGACGCGCCTATCAGAGCACTGTTTATTGTGAGAGCGAAGCTCATCATCCTTTTCGCCCTCGGACTTCGCATCGCCTTCATAATCACCTCTCTTGGCATCGAAAGGTTGCGTGAACCAGAGGCTGAAATGAAATCTCAAGGCGGACTGCGTGTTCTCTCACGTTCGCTACTTTTAATCTCTAGTTAGTGACCCAGAGGCTCGAAGATTTTCTACTGCTCATCTGAGCTGTCAAAGTCTCATCGTTAACGCCAGAATATCCTAAATTTGATGTTAGAGAAGGTGAGAAATTTGCGATCTTGGAGGCCAAGTTTATTGGCAGACGAGGGGTTGGTTACATTTTTTCACCATCATTTCCGTTCATATCCCAAATTATAGCAATCCACTTTCGACAGGACCGCCCCCAAGAAAGACTTTTTACGTTTCGGTCCAGTAAGACCACAACTGGCGCCGCTATCGCTCCGCCGAAGGGTACTTCGCCTCGACAGTCAGAAGGCTTCGCAAAGTGGAAACCTCGCTCAGCCGGGGTTTAGGCACAATTCACCTTAACCATCGTGGCCTAAAGCCACTCCATTTTATTCTTAATGACTCAAGAGGTAAAACTTACCCACGAGGTATGTTTTGCAGTCACAACCTTGAAGGAGTTAAATTCTGCGCGGTCTTTTTGGTACTCTGAGACAGTCGCTTGTCTCCCAACCGAAATGCCGAGACATTCAGATACACCGACCCTAGTGGTCGGGACAGCAGATTCCGAAGCCGATTGGGGTAATCGCCGCGTTTTATTGTGGTGAGAGGTGAGTGAGTTCTACCACTTCGCGTCCGCTCCCCTCGACACGGTCAACTTTGTGCTCACAGCGTCGACGAAATTTGTGGGAAGTTATAAATGCTTCATGCCCACAGCCTACTCGCGTTATGGGGGGAAGAAAGGTGGAAAAGGGCCCGAGTACCGCATGCCGTCAGCAACAAAATTACATCCCTTCACAATTTCGGGTCATTTGGAAGGTTTTCGGATTTTTTTCACCCAGTAAAGCTCTCCCAACGTCTGGATAATCATAGGGATATCTTCGTTCTCCTCGGGCGGTCTGCTTAATAGAGGTTTTATGAGGAATCGACCCTACTCTAAGTCGCCCAACCCATTGGGCTCTGATGCACTTGCTCTTTAGCTGCTCAGGCTTCATGAAAGTCTAGAAAAGCCACCTGGACGCGTACGTTTATTCATAATGGAGAAGAACTCAAAAATCGGTTCCAACGACCAAGTCCAACGCTGAGACGATCTCTTCTTGTGCATATGGCGACATTTTTCGGTGTTTACCTCGGCCAGCCTCTGGAAAATGAGCATGCCACAACCGTGGACAGAGGAGACTTGGACTGTGCTCGTCATGGAATGATATCATATCGAGGATTTTCATTGTAAGCAGTAAAAGGGGTAAAAAGAGTTAGGGTTGAAAAACAGGACGACTGAAGGCCAATGCTGTGGCGCAAGTTGGCTGACACAAGGGATAGCTCAGTAGCCAAACATCCGGTCGCCCTCCAGAACTCCCCCCGTAAAGAGTCACCTCTGACACCAACTACCTCAGCAAGGTTGTGACATTCAGCAGTTCTGACGACATTCATCCTACTCTGTTCTCTTCGAAGTTGACACTCTTCCCCAGATTTGTTGGATACTCTGGTCGGGGGTCGTGGGTATGGCGACGACAATAAGGAGCAGCGAGAACGCGGCTGAAGAGGCGAGGGAGGTGGGGGAAAGAGAGTTTATAGACTGCCTTTGTCGTGGTTATGGCGCACACTGGATGCGTCGACGCTTGGTAAAAGGGTCTCAGAGCCGCTAGCAAAACTTGCCAGTCCCGAGGGAGAACGCGGTGCCTTGCGGGTTTAACGACTTGGGAATCAACTTGCTGCTTTGCCATCCATGTCGCCATCAGCTAGAAGTTTCTTACAAAAGCGATGAAAATGGAAGGAATGGGATACTCGCGTTTTCTGGAACAAAAAGGAGCCTGTCAATCATAATGCGAGGGAAAAGGGGAAAGGGGTGCTGAATAACTATCCACTGCCCTCTCTGTAAATTCCAAAACCAGCGACAATTATTATGGACATAAGTAAAAAATTTCGTTTTTTTTCCAAGAAGCCAAAATTAATTAAAAAGTCTTTATACGCATTAGAATAGTTTTGAATACCTGCGCCTTGTAGCGGACCTACGACCCTCGCCTTGATACCGTAAGGCGTTAGGAAAGGGGCCAAATGCACAATCTATTCAACTTGTGGCGGGTGCCCCCGTCGCTTCGCCTTATCAAAAACCTCGTCGGTGTTCAAACGGAGTTGCTATCAGCTTGAAGACGTGACCCCGAGGTCATTTCGCAGATGGGCGCAAGTGTGGGAACTCATAACGAGCGTCTTCTGTCCACGAAAATCTCAAGACATTCTTCTCCGCCACTAGTTTGTCCAGCTCAGTAGTCTGCCCACCAAAAAAGGCTATGCCGAGCGGGTTGCAAGTCGTTGGCCCAACTCTCCCATCGCCGTACCCCATTAGCTGTCGCTATGGAAGCAGGCACACGCCAATTTTAAGTTTTCCTTACAATCACACTGCTGCAAATGGTTTCTAATATTAGGTTGACAACTATGAAACAGTCATTGAATAAAGGTGGGGAACAGAAAAAAAAATTTTTTGACATCATTTATTATATTCAATTGAAATGACTCACATTGGTGTCGGCGGATTTCCACCAACGGTTGGGCAAGTCATAAACTCCTCTCTGACAATCAGCTTCATCTTTAGACGTAATAAACGACCCAAGTCTTTCGTGCTATCAATTCGCTTATTATACTATTTTCTCGCATAAAAATAAATCGTAATTACGAAGAAGGAGATAATCGGTCGCGCGTTAGAACGTGGGACGAGCAGGGAGGAGGTGGTGAAATGTCGCCTTGTGGAGAGGTTATTCAACCTGTCAACAGTCATGGGTGCCTGCTGTGGTCGCTCGGCCTCGTCATCCCGCCGTGACATTGCGCTGCTCCCAGTGAGCACTGCTGCTGCTGCTGCTGCTGCTGCTGCTGCTGCTCGTTTTCCCCTCCCCACATTTCCTCTCATGCACGACGCCGAGTTCACGGCAATGAGACCCCGCCGCTCCTATTGCTCCGCCTGGTAGTTTCATAGGAAGGAAGGAAGGAAGGAAGGAGGAGGGAAGGAGAGAAAGAGGGAAGGAGGAAAGGAGTGATGGCTGATCACTGCTTGGGCAAGTTATCGCACCATATGGTCGCCATAATTTTCATTTGACCAGATTTCGGCTCAGGGGTGTGTCCTTCAGTGTGTGCATTCTTCTCTCCCCACTTGCTTCTTCATTCTCCATTATCACACGGATTCCACTTCTCATCGCAAGTGACGATCTGCCATAAAACGGTGGCACTCGAAGCTGCGCACCTGCTCTTGCGGTTGGTCGGTCGGTCGGTCGTCGGTCGGTGGGTCGGTCCGGTCGCCGGCTGTTGCCTCAGTCAGTGCGGCCGACTCGTCTGAGTCCACTTGGCGTTCTTCTTCACCATTTATCCCATGCAGATGTTGCAACACAGCCCAGCCGTATGTACGGCTACTTCCTATTTCCTTCAGAGCCGAATCGTCACGAGTAGTTTTGGCTGGGTGGATCGGATTCCACAGTGATCGTCCTTCATTCTTCCTCCTTGTTGCCAACATGGTCCGGTGGTTTTTACCGAGGTGAGACGCCTTGACGATGCTCAAATTGGCGGAACGGAATCTTTGGGACTAACATCAGCCGAGTTCTTCATTAGTGGATTTTCTCTCTCTCTAAAATGCCTCATTAATGTCTACCAGAAGGTGCTAAAGGGTTTAATCCTGCTCATCTGAGTTTATCTTGTCAAATTGTAAAGACACTAGGTTAATATTGCCACTGTCGCTCGATTTATTAAATACGCAAGAACTTGAGCCAATTTCTGCCATACTTTTTACATATTTATCCAAGTATGCATTACACGCGGTGCGCCTCGTGTGTGGCGCAAATTTTTTATAAAAATTGTTTACCCGAGACCCGCTCTACAGCAAGGTCTGTTGTTCAAAAATGCACACTCCTATCCTAATGGCATTTCATGTTTTCTCGAGGCACCCACACAAACTATCAATACCACTTAACAGATGACTTTGCACCTCGCCGTAGGACGCTGCTTAAAGCCCGGAAAATTGTCATCGCACGGTAGAGACAATTCATTACCGTCAGGAATCCGGACATTCGTCACTATTTCTCTTATATTCAACCATGTCGTCGAGTAAAGTGAAGGTGGTGTGGAAAGTAACTGAAATGCGTACCTCGTCCTATGGCCTCGTGAGGCTGATAACCTCGCACCAAAAGGTAAATAAATAGTAGTTTTGCGGAGAGATGACCGAAGTGTTTTTCTAACATGTATATTTAAAAAACTAAGACACTCAAGTTTACTCCACTAATTCACATTACATATTTCGCATGCGTAAGCCTCATTTCTTTGACTGGAGTGAACTGAGAATTGTTTTACTTGAATTTACCTCATCAATGTCGGTCCATGCAGTTAGAAAGTGTCGTACATCCTTACAAATAAGCATTTAGGGCGAAGACTTTTTCATTCCCCGACAAGTAAGTTTGTTGAAAAGAGAGGAGCCCATTTCTGTGGACCTTTCCTAGTCCGCATAATCCCTGTGCATACATTCCAATAATTCCCCTCGTCAACGCTTGTGAGAAACACTAAATGCGCCGTAGTTCTCTGTGAAAACGCTAACGGACGTTGGCATTAAACGCTTGAAGGATAAATGCGACCTGTTTCAGAATAGACACACGATTGAGAGTACCCCCACACAAAATCATTTATTGAAATGAGGCAACGTCTTCTACAAGAGAGATTTGAGTTCTGACCCATTCTCGACCAAAGTATCAGCATGGGGTGCCTCCTCCTCCGTCACCAGAATATTCGCATTAAAAGAATGTGTCTAGATTTTAATGGTCCTTTTACGTGAAGTGACAAGGTGGAAATTTACAACACTTTCGCCTATTGTTGAGATTATTTGGGAAATTAAAAGCGCATTTAGCCTGAAATCATAAAAGCGGTCTGACCGTTAGTCTTCAATTAATGGTTATGTCAGAACGATGACCGACCTCTCCTGCCCATGAACATAGTTAGGAAACCATAAATCCCGTTTGTGCATACTTGCCTCTTATTCACTTTCTATCTAATCGTAGGGGGAAAGATCCATGTCCACATCGGTTTTCACCACCTAGGAGAACATATTTAAAAAATCGGTTTTCTGGACGTGGTAACAGAATAACCGGTTCCATTGTCGCCGAGCCACATATCATTTAAGCTAATCAGATAAGCGCACAAGGCGCAGAAATAAAAGTCCCAGTGTGGTGGTATTGTCGAAAAACCGAGCCAGTAAGCATTAATCAAGATGCATAATAGGCCATTAAAAGGAATGTTGGCTTACTGCGGGAAGAAGATATACTTATCTGCTTGTTGAAGGAGGTGTTCTTGATTATTCCCTAATATCATGATTTCTCGTTGAAAAAGCGTTAGAAAAATATTCTACTGAACTGCAATAAGTAAAATCAGTTGCAGGTAACAATAGCACAATTATACAATTCCTCCCCCTAGACGCAACTGAAACCGTGTGTGAACGATAAAAATGTAAACATAATAACATATAATCACATTAGAAGCGTACATAGGACAAATCGACTTAATTATCAGTTTTTAAACCAGGATCCTGGCCACTTGACCGGTTTCCCTAGTGTTCTTCAAGTTTAAGCTTGCCACGCAATTCCTCGACCAATCTCTCCAAAGTTAAAACTCTTTCCTTTAGTACGCGATTTTCATTTTTCAGATCTCCTTCTTCAACAGGTTCACTCTGATCGAAACAATCCTTAAAGAAACTGTTTGAAAGAGTTCTTGCCATGAAAAATCGAGTTGGTTTTCCAATAAGCAGCAATAGACAGAAACAGATGTAAAGGCGGAGTATAGTCATTCTCCCTTCAACTGCCTTTAGCTAATGACATTACGGAGCTCATATGAAACAGGTAAATTCCTTAAAGACATAATTACATTGCCACCCCACAGTAAATGTCTTCACCTTAATTTTTGGAGTATTTTACTAATAATCCCCTAACCAAGTATGAAGCTCATACGAAAAGTTCCAATCAAAAATATATGTCACATAACAATGCCATTTTACACGAGGATGAGAAAAATTCTTCCATTAGCCGTTTAGGTTCTGAGCGGATGTCGCGCTTACCTGATTGGGTTGGCTGGCTTTTCAGACAATTCAAATAATTTGATAAGAGCTGAAATCAATTCTTTAAACATGTATCATACCATTTGTGATCGCGTCAAGTATTCCTGAGTTGTCTAAGTATTTTCTAAATTCCTGCCTTCTCTCTGAGAAATCCTGCTCACAGTGGAAAATAAGTTGCTTTGCCATTTGCGTCTTTTTGAAACGGTACCAAATAAATAACACTTGTCACCTGGTTAATTTAAAGTGTGTTAAAGTCACACTACGTATTCTGAATATGAAGATTTACCACCAACAATTGACAGTGTTTCTTAAGACTTCATGAAATTTTTAACCTTGGTTGACTTTACCTACGCGACCTTACAGTTTTCGTGAATGCAGCACTAGATTTTAAAAAGGTCTGTGAATTCTCAGACGCCCTCCGGAAATGACGCATAGTAATAACGTAACCCGACAATAGAGAGCCCCCCACCGAGACGAAGAGCAGAAGTCCACAGAGGAACCCCACGCACACTAGGAAGAGCCACCAGCCCGAAGCGACCCGCCCCAGACCCCCCGCGGACCGCCATCCGCCGCCGCCCGCGCGCACATTTATTAAATTAAATTCATTTATTAATAATAAAAATGATTGACAAGTATGTTACATGTATGTACAAAATTTCAGAAGCCCCGGCATCGGATTCATCCTGGACTCGCAGAACCCAATTGTTCCTCGTATATGGCTAAAATAATAAAGGGATACTTCAGGGCAGTAGCTGGAAGAATAAAACAGGTAAAGGAGCGCGACAAGTACCCAAAAATTCCTTTACAAGATCGGTGTTCCGGCCGGCCTGAAGACCGTCTATGATATGTGGATGAGACACCAGAGGGTGAAGACAGCTCATGAAAGTCGGGTCATACGGTGGTGCCGCCACGTTGAGAAGCTAGGATAAAGAAAAACATATATCTGCATATACAGATCAGAGTCAGATTGATTAATGCAAATTGAAGGACGCAAACTTACTTCTGTGACAAAATGTCGCGCAATTGACACATCTACACGATTTCGTTCAAAAAGCGAGTGCATGGTACGAATGGTGGGCAAGACATAGCCACAGGTAACGAGGTGGACCAGAAGTCCCACCAACATTCGCTTATACTCCAACTGAAATTAGTAACGAAGTGTACGATGAAAAGTAGTTCGACGGAGTGTATAGCACTTCCAGAGACCGTTCAGTCTACTAGTGTTGATTCCAAAAACAACCGCGACAATAACCACAGAAAAACGAAGCATAAGCATGTGGTGCATCTAAGGCGACATCTCAAATAAGTACAATGCAGCGAGTCTCAAACCGAAGGTCGAGGATCAGATAGCCAAGGGACTAAGATCGAAACCTACCCGACACAACTGGAATAGTTGCATCGCGTTAAGGAAGGCTCGTCCAGAAAGACCCACGTCAATCGGAAGGCCCTTCCTTTTCCCACTTCTTCTTACATGACCTGCAATATAAGGTCTCATGCCACGACTAAGCCATTTGAGAATTTGTAATTTAGCATCGAGTGGAATGAGAGATGCTTCCCAGGTCTCACCCTTTTAATGAGCGCACACAGTGCTCAACCCAGTGTCACCTTTTCTTAACATTTAGGGAAGAATAATAAAAAAAATTTGAGGAATAACAAGACAAATCTTTTTAAGAACTGTTTATTTCGCTTCGTTCTTAAAAGTATGTCCATTAGTCATTAGACAGCACTGAAAAAATAAAAAAAACTTGAGGGTCGAGTGTATACTACTGATTGGGAGGTGGCAATAGACTAGCGGTCTGTTTAACTCGACTATCAGGGGCACGCACACTTCCACAAGGGATTAATAGCGATATTTTTTGACCCATGAATAAATCGAGCACCAAAAACGAAAATCAGACCCTGCCTCGTCATGCGGCACGGACTACCAGGAAGTTTAAAAAATATTCATAAAATAAAACAAGGTGCTCCATTGGAAATAGGCATGTCCCACCTGACTGAGATCCTCCATCCCCTCCATAACGGAACCGAGGAGTTCAGTGATAAAGGAGAGCAATGCAGGCCGGATGAAGGGATTGACGGTGGCGAGTTCATTCACTACGATGCAGTATGGCTTCATGGTCTCCAAGTTGAGCTCAAAATCCACCCGCTTGGAGCGGAAAATGACCCACAAAAAGCGGAACACTCCAAAAGCAATAGCTCGGTGGTTCAAACACTGTAAGAGGGTGGGCAGGTCGCGAAAAGATCGTAAGCTCACTGCACTGCCTGTCATCGCGTTCCACTAAGACAAAGGACGAATGCATTGTCAAGCCTTGATGTTACACTCGAATTTGTTTGAATGCATAGCGATTTGAGTGGTTTTCTATCCCTGTGGTTGTGGGCAAAATTTAACATTCTCATGTTAATCGTAGGAGCAATTTCTTCGATTCGTAATGTAATAGCCTTAATATAGATAATTGATTCTGTGATATACGAGCTCTTTCGGTCCTCCGTGGTTTGGGCTCTAGAAGCACGGTGTTTTGCGTCACTGTACCTCATGCATAAATAAACTTATTTTTAATATACGCACTCAGTGTCCAAATTAAGGACCCGAATGTCACAATTAAAAGACATTGAAAGCCGCTCACTTGTACACCGAAGGCGGTGTTCACTCCAGTCAGCCAATCAGAACACTAGATTATTATCATTATTATTATTATTAAGGCATTCAACAAATGGACGTGGAATTGCGACGAAAAGCAACAACAGGCCCAACTACTCTTCCACATACACACAACCATACCTAGTAAGTTTCACAGACACCAGGGCATCGATCAACTTTCCACTAGCAATGTAATACCAAATCAACCTCCTCCTTTATAACAAACTTGAACTATAAGTCTAATACCACTTTGCGAAATGCAAGACACTACCAGAAAGCTAACAATAAGCACTATCTAATGATGAAAATACTCGGCCTAAGATTAAAAGTAGTCTTTCTTGGGAGAAATCACACAATTTGTTGTTAAAACAAGACATCAACATTGCTTTGATTCCTTAATTACACGAGATTCAAAGAAATTCAGAGCTTCAATGAAAGGGTTAAGCGGAAAATAGTAAACCACGAAAAAATATCCGCGGAACGACGACGCTCATTAATCACAATGCTCCGAAAACGAGAAAAGGGCGTTTTTGTTTAGCCTGTGTTCAGATGCGACTACTTATGCTCAACGCCTGTTTTATAATTTCCAAGCTAATATTTTGTATATAGCATGAAGTTGAACGCAGTTTTAATGGCATTTAGGAGCTAGTCTTAACGAGTATAAAATATCAGTGAATATCCAGATATTCCGATCTGTTGAGTATAATTATTGAAACTAAAAGCTGTAAGCTCAGCAAAGAGTTCAATAAACTTTACATAAGTCTGTATCTTAGCTTTTCGGAACCATATATAACATATTTTAGACGGTCAAGTCAGATGGATGAGATATTCCTTATATTCCAACAAAATGCTCCGCACTTCCAAGCAAAACCACACGTTCAACTTACTGCAATCGAGTTGACACCAATGAAATGGAGAGAAACTCACGTGTTTGCAAATGCGACTAGCTTCCAATACCTCTCTGTTGACATCAGCTACCCGCGAGCGGTCCAGTTTTAGGCGACGTTCAGTGGTAAAATCAACCTCCTCCATAGTTACCGAGGCATAAGCATAGAGATAGGCATAGCATTCCTGTTGATCGACCAGAAGCCGCTCCGGACTAGCAAAAAGTGCGTCGGCCAGCATCACTGCAAATTTTTGATGAAGCCGAGTTAATAACTCACTATCAAAACCGTACCGATAATTCTTAATGTTACTGCTTTGAAACGCCCAAACCCGTTACATTCTCTTAGGGGAATGAATTGAGTTAAATTGCTAAAGCATCACCACGGTATTTTAGAACTAGCTGAGATTTCCATAAACGGAAATGATAAGGGAAACAGACTAATTTCACTTTCAAAAAGGGCATACATTTTCTGGCCATGTTTACGTATAGGAGAGTTACGAAGACAACCCAGTAATCTACAAAAAGTACTGGGGCAGGCATTCCTGGGTAAGATACTATAAAACATCCGACTAGTACACGTGATATATCGATAATTCATGGTCTGTTCATAAAAAATGAGTGAAAATATGCGAATGAGGTGCCGACTAGGTGTTTTCCAAATTCTTTCCATAAAAGTGAAACACGAGGTGTCAATAAAAAGAAAATCAATTCACTTAATCGATGTCATTAAACGAGTTGAACATTAAATGAAGCTGACCCTCCTTCGCATGAATAAACAACTGGTGGACATGAGGTTTCGTTTGGTGTGAATGAAAGAAAATGTCTAGTCTAGCAAGTTATGTCAAGAATAAAAATGGAAAAACTAACCAATGAAGAGAGGTTGCCGAATTAGACTAACTGGAGGAGGCGCTTCCCCCCTGTATGCCGTATAAAGCTGAGGATATAAACAGGAGAAATTGATTTAGAGAATTCAAGAAAAGTAAAACATCTCTCGAACTATATAAATGCCAACATTTGGTAGGAAATATTTAGATAACATTCTGCATTAATTCCCGACTAACACACCTGTCTATGAGTCGTAGGAATACATTTGAATACTATTTTTAGGATTTGGTAGGTGCCTATCAAAAATGACTATGTAGAGAAGACTCACCACATCAAAGTGTTGGGAGAGGAGGGATTGTTCACAAAGGATAGCACGCATTGCAGCAACTTCGGCTGGATAGTTTCGAGCGAAACAAAAGTATACGCTGTAACGACTAACGTCGTGCCCGCGTCGACTCGACTCCGACTCGAGCAGCCAAGAAAGATGCCTCGCAGCATTGTCGTTGCGTTGACGAATAAGACATTGCAAAACAGATTGGATTATCAGGTAGGTCTGTTCACTGTGACAGCCCATCTCCTGTTCGAAGAGAAAAACAATCAGTTTAACCCTTTGACTCCAGCTGAAAGAAGCGATCTACAAGCCTTGTCGTAGGCCCCTCCAGCTTAACACAAATACTAGTTTTATTTGTACGCCCTAAAAGTACAATAAAACCAATGGAAAGCAAAGCGTGCGCTACAGAAGGACAATAAGACACGAGTCTTACTGTGTAACTTCGTCCGCAACTAGACAAGGGAAGATGTTAGAAATCATATGGAAGCCGTGAAAGCCTCGACAGGGGCAGTAGTTACTTCTTCATTCCCGTTAACAACTAACTCTTACCAAAAGTATTTCTCATTAATTCATCTGACTGTTAATCCTAAAAAATGCTTGACAGGTGAGTTAGTGAGACAGATGCTAGCCAAGTCTGTTAGTGATGGTTTTCCAATAAATGCAGGGCTCTAGACATATGAAACACTTGACTAAGTTCAAGTTATTTTCAAGTAGAAGAGAATAATATTACTTTTGGCCCTCGAATTAACACCGGAATCCAAAACCATTTGGTGAATACTCAAGAACAGTGTTAAGGAAATGAATGTCATTCCAAGAAAATACTACGACAGGCACCACTCCAATACAAACTTAGTAAAAACTGAGGGAAATTTTTGCGATCGCCAAAGTAACCCAAAATTTTGTCAGAAAAGTAATGAAATGACGTTGTATTCTATTAGAGCCCAGTCAAGTCAACGACTGAGAGGCCATTGCATCCTAGAGTTTAATGAAACAATTGAAACGGCTTAGATTATTGGGTCGTTTGCAGTGGATCGATCATACAAACTTAAGAGTATGGCGAAAGGCTCATTACTATGAATAAAATTTCCCAGATGTATTAATTCGTAAACAGCGCAGTCCAATAAAATCGTTCTGAAACTAAAGCATGCCTTTGCGCACTTGGCTACGATGTGAAAGACCTGTTTAAAAAATAGCTAAAGAAACAAAAGTCGCAGCATATCTCCATTGGAATGTCAAAACACACTGAACAGGAATATTAATCAATACGTTATTAAAACCCTACCATCCGTACCTATGTCGAAAAATATAAGTGCAATCTCACCAGAAAATGCCTCAAAATCTGATAAATGCCTTTCTTGTTTGGATTTGCCTCTAAATCCTGTAAATTTTGGTTAAATACCGAGTCATGTTGTTGCTGCTGTTGTTGTGACTGTGGTTGCTGGGGCGCGGAAAACATGGAAGAGGGCTTGAGGAAAGCTAAATCGTGCAAAAAAAGATCGTCATCCATCAACTCCGCGTTGGCCCCCAACAAGGGATGAAGAATATAAGCAACACATTTGAGGAAGATTTCCAGTGTATTCCAGGCCAAAGGTACTGATATAAGTTCACCAATTAGCTCCTCTTTTACGGCAATGCAGGGCATCGTAAGAGAGAGAAATGGGCAGTCCTCGTTGCGTGGCTGCTGTGCCAACTCATAGATGGTTTGACGCCAGCGCGCTGACTCTATAAGACGACTCAGCCACTCCATTGTGTCCTAGGACCCAAAAAGGAAAAGCACTAAGATCCCCAACGGAGACAGCGTGAGTGTAAATCACGGACTACAGTCGAGTTGTCCAACGTCATTAAGCAAACAGTAACAAATGCAGGCCTTAGAACTACTGGATTTTTTCCAAAGCTTACATTAAAATTTTCCTCAGTGAGGCACTTGATGGCTTTGTTCCTGTCGTAATTTTGCAAAATGGTCTCCATAACAACAGACTCAATTATGTTGCGAGTTGATTGAGCATCATCATCGGTGTAAGTAAGCCATGTTCCGATTTCAAAAAGAAATTCAATTGCGCCTTTGTAACTACCAATCAACATTTCAGATGGGTCTTCCGACTCCTCACTGTTTTCCGGTGCACTACCTGTGCCACTGTTTTCTTTTGCAGTGCTCTGAACTCTATGAAATGGAAATTGTTCGACATGTCCATAGCAGTTCAAAATACCGGATGACTTTCGATAAACGACAAAAAATCACGGAAAATGAACCAATGAAAGCTGTCGTGTCGCACGAGATACTAAGTTGAGACATAGACACACTCAGTGATTGTAATGTAAAATAACCTGATCGTTAATAAATGCCCCACCACTGACACTCAGAAGGATGGACCACGGGCGAGAAATATGAGCTTGTAAAATGTGAGCGGAATAAACCATTAGCTGCGACGTAGACATCTTCAGTTAATAGCTAAATAGGATACTATTAAATTCGCTTTCAACATACACTCTAATGGCCTCAGCGACAACCGAGGGGTTCTCCAGGATGGCATCCTTCCTCTTCAGGACTTTCAGCGCTTCGGCGCGATCCATTCCTCCGCGAAAAGAGGGCAGCGCATGCACTAAAACGATATCATTTTAGATAAAGAATTTATTTTAAATACTTAAGTCCCCAAACGTTTTAGACTATATTTTTACGAGACAGTATATTTTAGGTTTTTGGATTCCCCTTGATGCTGAAAATAAAACGGGAAGGACAACCAATATTTGTCACATTCTGAGGTTTTGCTTCAAATGATATATAAAAACAACAAGGGCAGAACTTCAATCAAGACGTTCGTAGTTTATTGCACAGGCATTTCTGTCTACCGAGCATCTTATTATTGGAAACGTATGGCTATCATTTTCATTACGTGAACCATAAGTTCCAAATTAAAGCGCTTAAATTTTGTAAGTTGAGCTCCTAGGCTTTCAAGACCCTGAAACTAACCCTCGCATTAAAACTTATTCGGTTCACACCTAATTAACTTATTACAAACTGTTATGACTTTGAAAAGTTAAAAGGCCTCCTAAGTCGTAAAATCAAAAACTGAACTTAGTTCTACGAAGGTTGTAAGATGATTTCCTAGTCAGTATGACATTCTATAACATTCTGTTGCAGGGAATGACGTAGCTAACAAGGTATTAAGGTTATTTTTCTAAAAAGGGCTTGTTATCCTAAATGACTTGTGTTTGTGTAAAACCAAACCTCCTCTTTCTTTGAACTGGTCCAAGTAAACTAGAGAGATCTTTTATTCATTTCAAACAAGACTCTACTTACTAATACTATGGGCTGAGGACTTAGCGATTCCTCCCAAACATTTCTAGCAATTACCATTTGCCTTCAGTTTTGGTCCCGAAAGCCCCCTTACACGGACCTATTTACCCTCACAGGCCTTGCTACAACATATTTATGAAGTATTTCTATTAATGAATCAAGTTTATATTTCAATTTAACTTGCGAACTCGCGCTTCAAACACTCAGTTACAGATAACATCTCTCTCCTCCTAGTCATTCACACAACCTCTTCAGCCGACCAATATTGTTATTAAAATGGCTCCACCCGGTTGAATTACAGTTTTCATAGGACTGTTTGTTGAGAATTTGATCCCTTATTTAGGCATTCAGCACGACATTCCGATGAGGCAATTGTTAGAAGTGGAGACTTAACGAAATGTAGTGTGACCTTTTGACATGGTACTTGTGATTGCTCCTGGTTTGATGGCTCTCCGCCTTGAAATGAATTCTTACCGTTGACTAATTCACCCACAACCGAACTGATAAAATTGATTTAGATAAGGAAAAGGGACTTTTCCGACGGAAATATTTCGAGTGTTCTTTCACCGGTACACACTAATATCCTCTTTCGAGCTCCGCTTTCTTCTGACCTGTGTCTATGATTACGCTTTACTTCTGCCTGGTGCAGAGGTGAAAAGCTGATATGCAATGGGACGTGAGGGAAAGGAAGAAAGGGAGGCAGTCGCCGCAAACTTATCTCCAATATTCGTTTGTCACATTTACTACTCTATTTTGCTTTTGGGGTCAGAGTAATCTCTTTGCAGCTAGTTAATGAAATATATGCAACGTGGTCATCTTTTAGAAGAGTTGTTTCCTTCGCACGGACGATAATCCACATCAGTGACGTGGAACATGTTGCATCATTGTAACGAAATTCTTTTATAGTGAACTAAGTCGCATTGCATCAGGGTCCATCTAACGAATAAGCCTCCTTTCTAAAATTTTGCTCTGCTCCAAACCACAATCAATCGGTGGCGCTTTAGTAGAATTACCATGAAAGAGGAACTTCGCCATCATCCTCGTGAACCTCATGTAGGTGAAAATAGCGTTTCAGAAAATTCTGTCCATCGACTTTGTCGGCGAGTGCACGGGATGCCGGTTGCCTCTCCTACTTCGCGGCTATCGCAGAAGGCGAGAGTAAATCAACTAATACCCCGCCAAATACCCACTTAACTGAGAGTGAAGAGTCCCAATTCCTTTGATTAGCAGCCAGGAGGAGCGTGGGCTTCGTTGGGACGAATGCACTGAAATGGTGACGCAGGTGGAGGAGATGCACCTGAGATATCTCTGATCCAGTCAGCATTTGCGGAGGCTTGAGAAGAGCACAGTGCTATAGTAAACACTTTAGTATCCTAAAGGGTGTGAAGTGAATGGTGCACGCAAAATCCACCACTTAATGCGAGTGAAGGCGTTTAGCAGATGCCTACAAGGTACTACACGTGTTAGTAGGGTGTTCTAGCCGAAAGTGCGCTAACTCTTGAGACAGCCAGTGTGAGACCTGTCGCCAAAACTTTCTCCCTATTCGCAATGGCCATACGCAGCAGTGACGGTCATGGGGCGCTGCAAGAACAGTCTGTTTTCCCTCCCTTCCGCGGTGGGATAAAACTAGACGAACTTTTCTTTAGCTGTTTATTGCTGGCTGTTGAAGGCATTGCCAGCTGCTTTTAGCTTAAATGGTGTTGTCAAATCAGGCGTTCGTGAAGCAGCCACAACACTGATTATGTACAAAGCGGGATGATGTTCTTGTCAGCCACTCAGTGGCTCCTGCCTCGCGAATGAGTCGGAGCCAGCAGCGCTGCTCCCACCAGTGGCTATTAGGAGTTCAGCAGAGAAGTAGGACCCCTCCGATTTGGGGACTTCGTTGGCTACCGAGTCATGAGGCTGGTTCGGCGGGAAGAATTCGTTTGTCGCGGCTTTGGCATTCAATGCATCTGCCTTCATCCTGGTGAAGGAAAAGAAGACTACATTATTTTCCCTGGGCGACTGTTGACCTCTCGTCTCTGGTAATCTAAGAACAGTGCCCGTAGATTGCCAAGCAAATGGCGAGAGTAAACCCTGCAGTCCTGAGTGTGGAGCGGATGATAGGAGCATGATGCATCACCTCTGCATCACCAAAGTAGTATCCGTTATGGAAGTTAGAGTAGTAACGAAAGGAGTAATTTGTGAGTAAGTGGGAAGTGGCCTGCTCCCTCGGTGCTTCTCTTCCCCATGGCGCCTCACCATACTAAGTGGATTGTCATAAATGTTAACTGCGGTGGAAATCTATTTTCCCATCCCAGGTTGGAGGTAGGAGAGTTGGTTATTGCTGAAATGCATTCGACACTGCACATCAGCATTGTTGTAAGCGGAGAGTGAACCCTTTTAGCCAACTCGGAATCGGTGGAACGAGCAACTCCTCGGCTGCCGGTTCGAGGGTCACACAATGCCGAATCGGAATGGAACATGACACTTGAGCACAATTGGCAATGAATATGGTCGTACTGTGAGGCGGAATTAACCGTGTGTGGAATCAAACCGCTGACCAATTGTTTGATACCATTTTCTACTATAATAAACTGAATATGGGGATGCACCACATGATTTCACCTTGTCTAGCCCGGCTCTGCTCTCGTGACTACTTATCTACTCCAGTTTTCTCCTTCTACAAGCTCTATTGGTCTATTACTGTTCCCCCCTGACAGAAGGCCGGACACGACAGCTGCTGGTATGGACGACGGGAGAGAAGCCAAGTCCATGTGAGCAAGTTTAGGTAAGGTTCAGAACAATCGCCTCGCGCTAAATGCCGAGAGAAAGGACCTGTGACGGGGCTGGGTCCCCTTCTGAGGGCAAGCGGGAGTCGACTTACGGGAAATCCGCATTCCACTGAGTGCCAGGTTCGTTTGACTTGGCCCTGGTGTGCAGAGAGGAGAGGGCCTGGAGACGCGAGAGACTCAGACAACTAAACTGAGCCTGGGCCTGGGCCTGTTGATGGCTGCGATAGGCCAGGATCTGGTGTTGACGCTTAATTCCCAACAGATGAGCCCGCGGACATCCACTGAGGCTGCGGTGGCTGGTATAGTTCCGGGTCACGTGGCCAGAGCCGTCGCATCCAGGAGTGGGGCATCTATGCGAGCAGAAAGACAGATTAGAAGTGAGGTGCCTCGCTGCTCTCTGCTCAGCCGAAGCGGAAGGCGTTCTTCGCGAGCTTCATCTCGCACGGAGGAGATTAGTGCACTCAACTACTGAATAATGGCCTAAATTTCATCATCTCTTCTTTTTCCCTGTGCTTCTGCCAACTAAGGCTGATAACGATGGTATAAGAGAAACTAAAACCTGTTTAATATACGAAAAATCTCAAAATATAGCACTTTCTTTCAGTCTCAATTGTTTAATTCAATTCAAAGGGGAAACCTGTTGGCTGGGCGAAAAATCGGTCTTCTACACCATATTAAAGGGGAGAAGCAAGCCATGGTTCATCCTCCCTCCCAGCTGCATAATGTGGACCGTCTCGCCACACGAAGTGCACGTTAGCATCGAGAGGCTTTGTACACGTCCTCTGCGCTCTGAATGGTTTTCGCCTCGGGGGAATGGTTCACCCGTCGTCCTCTGCGCCAAGAAGAAGTACTTATCAATTAACTGTTTCATACTCCGCTCCTTCAGTAGTCGTCCAACATGACATGTTCCTCCAGCTTCCCCGCACATTGAAATGGAGTCATCCGTCGTCTCGACTGTTTCGCTCGTTTGTCGAGGCATAGGCAGGGGAGAAGACACCAGTCGCAGACACTTTCCTTCAAACAACTCACCGTGAAATGTCGATGAGATCCAAATTGTTTTAGGCAAGCGTTTGTTTCCAAAACTCACTCATATTTTCACTGAATGAAATTCTGCATCCCATAAATAGCCGTGGTATTTCATCCCAATTAAGATTTCCTTGAAACTCGGATTCCATGAGACTTTCCACCTGCCAGTAGTGCGGTATCGCCATCACCGGAAAGTATCACGTGGATAGTTTACGAAAGTTATTGTCATCTCTTTTGCCATACTTTCCATGGAGATGGGTTTAAAGAGGGTAGGGGTGCGGATAACAGGGGGCCTGACTGCGGGCACTGGAGGGCGTCCTGTTTGCCCGCAGCCTAATGCCCTGGTTGGCATTCCTGGCGTCAGAGGTGTAGACGAGGGACCCACCTGGGCCGAGCATGAAGAACGCGCCGATGGCCGCATTTCCTCATCCCAACCGACATCGGCAGTTTCATACACACCCTGGAAGTCCTTATTTCCCACTGTATTTGAGTAGTGGTGAGCGTTTTAACTATTCAAGTTAGAAAATTTTCCGACTGTCCGCGACGCTTTACCTCCGTGAAAAGTGGAACGAATCATACGACCAAAGTGGGCATTTGACTGGTTATTTGATCGCTCTAAGTTTTTCAACGCCATATCCTGCTTTGAAGCGTCTGCTCAACTGTGTATATACCACTGCCCGTCATCTGGACTGGCGAAAATATCAGCGGAGGGTAGGTGAAAAGGTGAGTCTCTTACTTCTGTTCCACATGGAATGCCTGAACCATCGCCTTATCGGCTTTGGGACAACCACTGATGCTGCGGTGTGAAGCGTAGTTGCCGGAGGCGTGATTGCTGCCGTCGCATCCGGGCACGGGGCACTGCAACAGCTTCCTTCCGGGCCGTCGAGCCGAGGAAGTCTTCGCACCGGCTGAATTCTTCGATGGCACCACGGTGGAGGACGCAGAGGTGGAAGGCGGAGAAGAAGTGGATATTGGCAAGGAAAGATCCTCCGGATACTGATGGCCTGTCTCGAGGTGGTGGATGCTGGAATTTCCACGGACAAATGACGACTTCTCAATTTACTGGGTGGTGTTCCAAGACCAAGTCAAGCCGAAAATTAAACTGTAAATACACGTGACGACGGTGCAACCTCTGCCTAAGTTATGTGCCTGCACCTTGAAAGTGACTTAAATGTCAAAGTTCTCCTCGATAAAAATGTCAATTTTCGCGCTTAAGTAGTTATGCAAGCCGTTAATTTGACTCGCTCTCAAACCAATAGAGAAGACGGTTTGGGCACAAATTCAGAGGAGTTTCGAAGCGACCTGTGCGGTATGAACTTTGGACTTACGCAAACCTTTACTCACGTGGTTAGTTGGGCTGCCTGACTTGAAAGTGCTCTTTCTTCCGCCTCTTCTAAAGGAGTCACCGAAGAGTCGGTGGGTCGTGATCTTTCAATGCTCCCGCGGCTCTCTATGGCTGTGACACTCGTGTCCCATTAAACTTTAGAAGTCCATCTAGTTGCGCCCATCACCTAACTTGAAGTTATCGGTAGAAAAACAAAAGTGTCCTCCCATTAAGTTTCTTAAGATGTTGCTCTGTCCTGCCAGAAAGGTTTACTCGAGGATGTTGAATGGGATGTGGGGCCTTCGAGCTCATGAAATCCAACCGGGTGGTTAAACAACCAGCCTCTTTCGAATGTGCTGTCGGATTCACAGGCAAGGCTATGATGGTGACTGTGTAATTAATCCGTTTAAACAAATATTTTGCCGTATTGTCATACTATGCCTTGGTGGTTTGAAAGTGAATTTCGCAAGCGTTGCACCCTCATGTTCCCGACAAGTTCTGCTTCAGGACCTGGCCAAGTAGACAGCGAGGAGCCACTCCACCCTCCCACATTCCTTCTCGAGCATCACTGGGCTGTGGAACTGGCTCTCGGGGACATGAAACTATTTTGCCCAATGCTTCAGAGCTCTATTCGGTGTATCTCCTAATCCTTACTGAACGGTACTGAGCAACACGGTATAAAGCATTGGGGAATGAAGAGAGCTGTTATGGCGATCAGTCCTACTTAGATGAGACATACCAACATTTCCATTTTGAGGCAGATTTCAACCTGCTCTAAGCGGCGTCTTCCACAACAAGAATGGCTTTGAAATATTATGAACTCTCACTTGCAAACGCTTAACTTGAAATGATTACCTGGACGGATTGGCGTCCCTCTTCTCCTTGGACAAGACAAATCAATTGGTCCCTCCTGCGGATCATTCAGTGAACCGT
Organism: Dipylidium caninum; assembly: GCA_017562135.1. Lineage (NCBI taxonomy): Eukaryota > Metazoa > Platyhelminthes > Cestoda > Cyclophyllidea > Dipylidiidae > Dipylidium > Dipylidium caninum. The sequence continues at coordinate 91,541 of QEYB01000533.1, forward strand.
AAGGCAGTGACTTCTCCTCCTCCTCCTCCTCCACCTCAACACGGCGAGGCCCGACTTCCACTCGTCTGGAGGATTAATGCCAAAAAGGGATGCAGGAGAACTGCTGCTCCTTCATCTTCTGTCGAGGAGTCAAAGATTTGACGGGCACCCTGAACGCCGATCGGTAGAAGGACCCGATTGCAACTGCAGGTTGGGCATGATGTGCCTGTTCCCGGAGCCGTTGCAGGTCTTGCTGACCGCAGTAGAGGTTTGAATCACTTGCAGAGAGGAGGTAGCAATTCTCCGAGCTCATTATCTCCATTGCTCCTGTTATTCGCTACGCACTTTAAAGTGCAACAGTTATCATGCAACGTCTGCTGCAAGCTTTGATATCATAGGGCTCCAGCCAATCAGCACAATCGCGTCTGTGGTCACTTCGTCGTGGAGGCGGCGTGATCCAATCGGGAGCGGGAAATGGCGCGCTCTCGTCGCAGGCCTAAGAAGGGCATTGGACGAAATGTCCGCTATTCCGCCATAAAACTAATTTTTAGGTGGTTTTAAAAAAATGTAGCTTATTTGCAAGCTTTCATTATTCCGTTTTCGTGTCTAGTTTCCCTGATGTTTTACTTAAAACCACTTCTTGAAACTAATGTGAAATGAAGTGAAAAGATTTTCCCCATTTCCCTCGTACCCTACAACCGCGTAAACATTTTGGGGGGTTATTTTTCTTCACATTATTCAAAGAGAGTCTCACGCAAACTAATCTGCGGTGAGGTCCTATGGAAAATGTCTTGGCGAACCTTACTTAGATGGGAGGGTGTCGAAGCTCTCCGGCCTTTCTGTTTACCAGGTCGTCTGCTCAAGGCAAAGTCTGAAAAAATCCAAATTGAGCATGAGTTTGTCGCAGGTCGAGGATCGCGGGAAATTAAAATTGACCTTCATAAAGTTTTCTCTAGTAAGAAGTCAGACTGACACAGCAGTGGTAATAGAAACCAATTCCATCACATAAAGTTGCGCCAATTTTTACCTTCGATCACCTCTCATGCGTAAACTTTAGTATTCAACTGAGAGAAGGCAATTAAGACAGGTAAGTCACATAGCACTTATGGTAAGTTCTCCTATGTTTGATGAAATAGTGTAAGCCTCGTGCGTGGCAAAACAATATCTTTTACATGACAGTCTGTCGCCTTACCGCAACGACTACCGCTGAGGCACTGATGCAGGTGAGGAGGGAAAGGAGTGATAAGAATCCAAAAGATTATGTCCCTTGCTGTGTCGTGACTCGTTTGAGGTTCCCTCAAATTGGAAACAGGCAGCATTTTACGCTAGCAGAAATAGTGAAAAATCCGGAGAGTGGGGAGTGGGGGTAGATTTCTCTCATCCAGGCCTTATCTCCACCTCTGCGTCCACGCCTACAGGTGTGAGAAGAGCCTTTTACTTTCCCACAACGAAGAGTGGCGAGATATGCACACATACACACACACACATAAATGCATAGACGACATGTGAACTTTGGGCCAGTTGGGCAATTAAAATTGGCGAACAGGCAACGCCACACCACGGCCACCCACTCGGTTGCCCGTGGTCATTGGTGTGAGGGAGAAAGGGCGAGGAGAAGGCGGTCCAGGACGTGGGGTGGGGTGGGGGGGGGGGGGACGGGGGCGCGGGGAGGGTCGAGGCAATTAACCTAGATTTCGCATTTACCTGGTCATTTCAAGGATGCCCCGGAGACCAATTTATCCAGCACAAGTGCGCGGTGTTGCAGCGAGATGTCGCTCACCCACTCACGTCTCCCCAACGAAGGCAGTGGTCTAATGCAATCCGCCAGCGACTTTCGTGCCAACTTGGTGTCACAATTAACTGAGTAGGAGTGTGAAAAGTTTTTTGCTCTGCTTCCACTCAAACCTCCGCTACTGGTGGGTGCCATGGCGTCTTGGTGCTCGTATGATGCGTGGGTTGGAGAGGATAAGTGTCAGGAAAGCAATTCTCACCACCAAATTCCACCATATTTGATGCACATTCCGACACCCACATCCACGTTTTTTTGTTGCATTAACATGTTTCTGTGGTGAAGATTCCCCCCACTGTCTAAAGCTTCTTCTTCTTTCAATGGGGTGACTTCAGGCACAGAGAAAAGGCAGCCCGCTTAACCTGCTGTTTGTGCACCGAGGAGTCTCACTTCTGAAGGGGAGTCCAAGTTGAGGCCGAAATATGGAGACAATTACCGATCGAGGGACGGGATTGCACCCTCGGCTTATGGTACCGCCACTCCGCGAAGGAAATCACGCACCGGTGCCACTCCGCACCAACCCGTAAAAATACGCGGAGGTGGCATAGGCTCCCTCGTCATTGCAACTTCTTTCGCAAATGCTCGACGCTAACAGTGAGGGGGAAAGCATCTTTCCATGGCCCCTCCACTAACGGGCGATGGGGCGGTACTTCTCCTGGGAAACGGTCGCAGGCGCAGACTACTTAAAGTTTCCGATTAGGGGACTAATTGCGGAGCGAGTGCACTGAAACCAGTCCACATGTGGTGGAGGCAGATAAAGGGGAGACGGAGGGAGGAGGATAACTTTTCCTCAAAAGGCACTTTTATTTGCGTATATGCTGGGGTGGGGTCGGCGTGTGTGTGTGTGTGTGTGTGTGTGTGTGCATTCGTCCAGATGGTCAGACGGTGATTTAATAACGCCTCCGCAGTGGCGCCAGTTAGCAAATTTCTCCCGAATTTTCTTCCCTCAACTCGCATTACTCCTCTTCCTCCATCCTTCTGTTAGTTCTCGCTAAGTCACTATTGCACTCCCTAGAAGGCTCCATTTCAACCAGTTGCATCGACCCAGTTACCTAGAAGTTGGTAGACAGGCGTCGCCAAACGTTCTGCTCTGCGGCCAGCTAATCCGCTGGTGTAATTAGAAGCAGACTGCAATCCGCTGGAGGTGAGGGACGGGGGCTGGGGCTGGGGGTGGGCTGGCACAAACGGAGTTCAACGCCCGCCCCTACACTTCACCCTCACCCTTCACACATGGGTATCCACCAGCGAAGTGGATACTTTCTGGCCGAGGCAATTCAGGTCACCATTCATTGCCCTTAGAATTGGTTTAACACGTGTTTGATGGAGGTTAATGAAATACATCAAATCTACTATAATTTCCCAAAACTCGACAAATCCCTTTTTGAGTTCGTGCATTGGACACCGTCGAGGCTGACATTATTTCTACTTGTAAGATGGCCCTAGTCAACGGCAGACTTTTCAGCCACTTTTACGCCTATCATTCAACAGCCGATCAACAGCACATTATGTCCCCCAACCTGGGACCGGTACGGGCATCTTAGTTGCAATTAGAGGTCCTTCTACTTGTCACCGGTTTGAGTTGCCTTCCAACGAAATGCCGCTTCGGGATTATTGGAATGAAAGTGCCTGCACCCGCCGTCTTCTTCCCCACGAAGTTGAGACATCCCAAGTCAGAGGCATCTAGACAAGGCTGTACAGATGCAAGAATGCCGAGCCATTTTAGTTAAAATACTATTTTGATATCGTCTTCGCACATTCCTTGTTCCAGAACGTTTTACACATCGACAGCCACATCTACTTTGGAATAGGCAGTAACTTCGTGGGGTGCCCGCAACAATCGTAAGAGGACTTGGATCGCAGCCTACAAGGTGTGGCTCCGTGCGGCCCCGACTGCCTTCACACCAAGAGGCCCTTCTATTTCCACCTCCGGATTGTCTACTGACCTTAACGTTTATTTTGTGCATGAGGACGAAGCGCTCAGAGAAAACCTTGAACTTGTTGACGTGGACAAATGTCCCACCTCCTCGACTGCCGACGCATGGTGGCGGATTTAAGACGTAAGTCTGCCCTGACGGGCTTCTACTTCACTTTACCTCCTCGATCCATAACTCTTCCCTCACACATCTACAGCCACTTGATTTATATCCAACTCGGGGGCAAGTGACTGGGTGGATCGTCTCTTCTTGGCTAACCGCCCTCCATAAGACACGGAGAGTGAGTGTAGTCGTTATACGCCTCCACTTCGATGCTTGCACGAAAGGCTACCGGAGTCACGTGTAGACAAGACCCGAGAGACGCGGGTGGCAACATCTCGCGCCAACGCATTGCATCAGTAAAGTTACTTGAGTACGCCAACGCACAGCCTTTTCAACTGACGAGGAAGTGATAAATCAAGTTTCTTTATACCATTCCACTTGTCTAAGTAAGTGAAAAACTTAGGTTACACGTAACACTGCACATGCGTTTTCTCCGATGGAAAGAACACCATGTTTTCCGTCAGTTGAGCGCCTCCATTCGTTTTTTCTGTTGCACTTTTTATCCCTCCTACGCCACATCGCAATTGCCTCAAATTTCGTCACCTGTGTTGTTGGGTACACCCGTAAATGAAGATGAAAGGAATGCTGAAACAACTCTCTATCTTGCCATGAAGGGCTTGTAATTATAACCACTCTTTTAGCTCCATGTATGTCCGCAACTTCTGACGGAGGAGGCCGACGAAGACGTAGACCGAACAAACCGGATGTTACCTATGCCACCTTTATACTTCACTGCGTCCACGTGCTAATGACCATTGCCAGGTGAGGGAGTTGCGCGGTATCCCCTTGCGACCCAGTCGTCCTCGCCAATTCCCGATTCCTCCATCACGTCTGTACACACACGGGTTTTCCGGTGGTCCGCATCACCATTGACGAAGAAATCCGCTCGCCAGACGTCTAAGGCCTCCACAGTACCTCACGTGTGAAAGTTATCGCCCAAGACCTATGACTCTATCACCCCCTTCCAAATAAAGCCCTGAAATCCGTAGACTCCTTAGCCACCACTCATTGTTGGGAACGCCTATGTTGGAGGTCCGCTCCAATTGCCTCCACGCCTCTTAATGTGGTCCAATTTCTCCCAAAGCTACTTGTTCGCGTTGGCTTCGGTATGCCCAAAGAAGGAGGTGGCAACGGGCGACAGTGGATGTTTCTGCTGCGGACAAGTTCACATACAGCAAATCGCCATTCCATGTGATGCACTTCACCGTCAACTAGCGCCACTTCATTACACAAAAGTCTCTTCCCATCAAACGCCTCTGCACATATTGAAATATATTCTTGTTCAGAAACAGGTCTGGCTGTTGGGAGCCAAACACACCACAATGAAGTAGCTAACTGCTGGAACCAAGTGGGAGAAGGACTGCCATGTTGCACTCTTCGAGTCCAGTGGGCAAAGTGTGCGGATGATAGTCAAAGAAGAAATATGTCTCAAGCGTGTGCCTCGGCGGTTAATGAGCATATGGTGTGTGGTCGACCCGCGAACGCCGCTTTCTAACCTGAGGACTTTAGGAGCAGACGACGAAAGGATTTTGAGTCATCGCCTCGGGGAGATCCAGTTTAATGAAAGCACTCCGCGAACGGAGCTGGCACTTCCTTTGCCACCTGGTAGAGGGATCTCCGTCAAGGCTAGTTTTTGGTCAGATGCGTCGCTTTGTTTTGTAAGACTAACTACGTTTTCGGTGCCCTCTACTCGGTGCATTCTAATCGAAAGTAAATAGCGGGATATGAATTGAGAGGGTGAAAGGGCAGTTAATGTTGTGTTTAGGGCACCTTTAAAAGGCTGTTAGAAGTTCTGGCGGTCGGGTCTCATTCAGCCTCTCGCCGGAGACCTCTTGGAAGCCTTTCAAAAGAGATCAGATGGTCGCCATAGTGTCTCTAAAGAGATGTCTGCCCTATGGAGCATCGGACGCCGTTGATGGTCGGTTCACATCCCCAACTCCCGGAATTCGACCGCGGAGCTTAGAGAGCAGAAGCGGCACGTGAAGGTTGTAAAACTTTTCAATGAAAACCGTCTCATTACCGTCTTGTTTCACCCGGATCTCATTCATTACTATTATTTTGTGGGAGGCGGAGTTGGTGCGAAGGCTGTCATGTCATTTTGGCCATTGAAAGACTGCATTTGTGGCTGGAGAAATAACAATACGTCGCGCATTGTTCAGAATCTTCATCTTAGTGAGCCCTGCATTAGCAGTTGGAAAGAGTTTGGCTGTGGGTGCTGCAAAAAAACACACCCAAACAAACTCACACATCCACGTTCTGAGCAAATGCATGCACACGGTGGAAGGGGGGCGTTAAGCGGAGTCAGACCTCTGCCAGGCAGAGTGGGGCAGAAGTGATTTAGGGTGGAGCACCTTGACCGGCTTTAAGGAGATAATTGCAAAGTGGGTACGTGCACACGCCTCCTCTCCCCAGCTCGACGTGATAAAACGTCTTGATTGCCCATTCCGAGGCGGTGTCCTCATCCGCCAACATAAACGTCCAGCCCGGTGCTCCGCCGCATCCTAATAAAATCTGCTAATAAAATCATCTTGCCCTCAACTCTCTAATCATGCAGTTTGACCAAATGAATAACCTGAGGCGGGGATTTTGCTACACTGTTGGCGAGACAATCGGTTCAGACGTAGCTGCGGCAACTCCTCGAATAGTTGTGATGTGCAATGAAGTTGCCAAAAGTCGATATATCTAATTCTTCCGAAAAATACACTACTTGAAGTTTCGTAAGCCAATGCAATTCCTGTTAACCTTCAGTGGGGCAGATGAATGCGGGCCGCCTGGTGTTGCGGCGATGTGCCGAGTCCAGCATGAAGTAATTGCCGCATCCCACACCGGTGGGAGGGCCAATCGGCCTGGTCGGGGGCGGGCACAAAGTGGTTCCCCCTTCGAGCAGGAACCCAGCCCCAGGGCGGCCAGGAGGCCCTATTCCAATGCGTGCACACCGTTGTGAGAAGCAGTGTGGAAAGAGGGTCACCCATTTTCACCCAAACACAATGTTTTGTGCCGAAGAAATGCACCCATTCCAAATCACCGTGATGTAATTTGGAGAACTTCACAATCAGCCGCTTATGTGTTCACAATGGTTAGATTAGAGCTCGAACGAAAAAGCAACAGTTTTGACTCAACTTCGTTCCGTCGACGGAAGTTGGCTTCCTCTGGTCCATAGCCGGTTTTCGGTGAGAAGCGCAAACTCACTCTGTCTCCTCGGTGGACACTACCTCTGTTCATCAACCCGCACGTTTACCAAATTCATTTTATTCGAGATGGAGAATAATGCGCCTGACGACTTTTCTCACGCACATCGCCGTCCCTGGTTGAGGAGTTGGATTCACGACTGTGTTGGTTCACAGTTACCTAATCCCAGACGACTGTAAAGCCACTCCTCATAAGGGATCCTCTGTAACTAGCGATAGAAGAAAAGTCTGCATTTCACCTGCTGTCAACGAGTCTTGGCGGAAACCGCTCTACCTTCTGCTCTTCGGCCAGTGCATTCGCTGTCTCGGTCCATTTTCCTACATCTGGAGCTTATCTACTCACAGAGCCAACTTCCTACCAGTGTCGCATCCCATGAGCCGCCGAGTGGTGACGCAGGACGTGGACGCGAGTTTCCAGAAGCCGTCTCCCCGCAATGAGCCAGTTATCAGACGACAAATCGTCGAATTAGGGGATAAACCTTATGACGTAAAATATACCATTTGCAGTTGCGATGTTCTCCGTGTGATTTACGCGCCAGTGCCAGAGCGAGATGACTTCCCCGCCCCTCCTCTGGGTTGGAAAGGGTAGAAGAGGAGGAGGAGGGGAGGGGAGTATTACAACAACGACCCAAACAGCGGCCATCGTCCCATTCACAAGTTGATTAATCGCGGCATGTGACATCATTGTCCGAGCACCTGCACCGCGTTATTCTTGACTACCGTGGAATCGCAGCCTTGCAAGTCCTCCGGTACCAGATGGTCTGTGAATGAATTTATCCAAAGAAGAACTTATTCACGGACGCATAGCCGCCTATCAACCGCCCCCGCCGCGTGTGTTCAGTAAACCACCGGACTGACAAGATGTTTCGTCCCACACTCGCCGCTTTCATTAACTCCACAGTGGCTCCCCGAGGGACAATAAAAACTTGCCTCTTGCGTTCATATGGACTCAAGTTTCAATTAAAAACCGTCAGTAGGGGAGGCGGAGGAGTTTGTTAACTCATGGGTATGAGAGTTGCTTGACCTCCTCGAAATGCCGCTACCCACGCGGTTTTGCCGCGAATTTCCCCTGGGTGCTGTTGTAGTATATTGCAGTCGACTTCACGTTCAAAGAGAAATTCATGGCTTCAACCAGAGCGCCTCGCCTCCCATATCACGTCGTAGTTTAAAGTAGTCGGCATTATTCTCTGGCGCCACCTGCCCTATTCGTCCAAGACTGTCTCCTCTCCAGGAGCATAGCTCCGCATCTAATGCCTCACGCCAATTTTCTTATTATCAAGTTGGCAGCGAGTCGCGCTGGGGCACGAATAAATTTGGCCCCTTCTCGAGCATTCTCTTCGCTTTTCTTCTTTTCCTTTCCCTTCCTTGCCCTCTCAGTAGAGGATACAGCAAGACTGGTGGACTGAGGAACAGCGCCAAAACCACACTGGCAGCAATTAAACAGTCTGCGGACAGCATTCGTCCGCAACAACCCGCTATGTGGACTGGGAGCACACTATAAAACTAAGTGCGTAAACTTGCATTTCGCTGTAGGTTAGAAGAAAAGCATTCCACCCATAAAATTAAACGAAGATGATGAAGTTACCACAGTAGTCATCACACTGTGGGAGAGTGGTCATCTTCCCTTCCGGATAATAAAAATAAGCCCTTTTAGGAGACGTGTCCCATGGCCGCCACGCAGTTGGTGGTCGTTTTCAATCGGGTTCCATAGTACCAACCTCTCGATGTGTTCGCCAATGAGAAAGTGATCGCGCAATCCGAAGACGGCGTCGCGGAAGTTTCACCTCGCCCTCCTTCAGGCGTGAGTAAACACTTCCCGCCGATATCACAAACAGAAAGTGTGCAAGTGAGAGAAGAAACTTGACTCCACTCGTGGCGATGGAACCGCAAAAAGTCACTAGTTGTAGGAGCACATTAGGAGTGGAATTTCAAACTTGAGTTGAAATTTTTCTCACACATCCATTGAAGAAGCTACGTACCGACCCAGATTGGTTGCCAACTAAAATACACCAACGCTTCAGTTGTAAGTGACTTTGCACTCGTCCAACTTCTCTGAGCAGGCAAATCAACGGGCCCGGAGATGGCGTACATTTTGTGTATTTCATTAAACTCCCGGGTCATGCAATCGGCAAGATCCCTAGGGTGCAGGTGAGCTTTTGGGTGTCTTTGACTAGGCGAGAAAACAATGTTGGCGGTGTTTTTTAATCTTTGCCCAGGGCACCGCCACGGGCGAGGAGCGCCAAGTCCTCAACTTACTGTCACACCGGCCATTTCTCTTTACAAAGTCGGACAGGCGTCAAAACCCAGCGCTTCCCCCCTCGTCGTAGACATCGTGTGCGCTAGCGGGAGGAGGCCGAGTAGCTTCCCGTTGCCGTTGGACCTCGAAAATATACCACGGATGATGCCACGTTGGCAAAATGAACCTCTGGGGTGGGCGGCAGGCTCTTAATCCCGGAAGGCCTGACTGAGATCCTAGCAGACCAGGCTGATCTCTCATTCCACAGTTTAGTCCGCCGACTCACCGTCTTCACCCAAGGGTTAGCGATTCAGGCAAAATGTCTCAGGGGCATTCAAACGTCTTCAGACAAGCGTCCGAGTCATTCGTCCAGCCTGTGCCACCGTCGGTCTGCTTCTCTCGTGGTAGAACTTAGGCCAGTCGTGAAACAACGTTGTTAGTTTACGAAATGCAACGGTTTTCACTGTGACGGCGCGGGCATCCACAGTCGACTGTGCATGTCCTGTTCAAGTGGCGGATGGGTAAATTTGCCGCCAAAACCGAGAAAGTCTAAGCCAAGTGGACTGTAAAGTGCCGCGACCACAGAGGTAAATGCATCCTCTGAACACGTTTGGGACTCTTGTTTAAGCAAAATGCATGTTGAGGGAAATTAACATTGCACTGTTCCAAGAGAAACTCCTAGCGGAATATCCTCAATTCGGTAATTTGGAACATGAGTGAATTTTCTTCAGAGTCGGTTAATCGTGAAGTGTAAATGTGCCTTCCATGCATTGGTTGCAAGCCGCGAAAGAATGAATTTAAGGTAAGAGGTCTGTTTCGGCTACCAAGGAGTTTAGCGCGGGGCTCCAGTCCACGCAATGTACTATCCGCTTGATAGTAACGACTTCTTTGAGGAGGTTCAGACTTTAAAGAGCTCCCCCGACTCCTAATGCCTGCGAAAGACTTTGAATTTCGCGCTAACTTCAGCCCCCTTACATATGTGGTTAAGATATGAGGAACGATAACGAAGGGGTGGTGTTGGCGTCCCAATCTCCCGAAAATTTACCTTCTGAGAATCGCCAGCTGTCCATTCATTTATCTTTGATTCAATCTCTCCACTCAGCGTGTCTCCCGCACTGCCTTTCCCCTATGCAGTCATTCCGAGTGAGCCTTTTCAGGCCCAACAGTGCTATTTTCCCGAAGACGATGCTAAGAGCCAAGGATCTCCTGTCGATCACTGGAGGAGAAACACGTCCTCTGTTATTGGCGTCTCCAGAAACATAAATAAAAAGGAGCTACTCCGACCGAGGGAGGACGAGAGGAGGCGCTAAAGCCACGATCGTCCTTCCACGATATCTTTGAATAGGACCGCTAGTAATCCACGACCGATGGAGGAAATGTCCACCGGAAGCCCCATAGGCGCTGAAAGCTGTTTAAATCGCTCCACTCCTGAGCCGGTGTCCGTCTGTACGACAATTCGACGGTTTCTAACCGAGTATCTGGTGGAAAATGATCCTAATGAGGTGCCAGGGTAGCTGAGTTCCGATTTTGTTTCAACTTCTCACAGTGGATGTCGAAGTAGAAGATGCGGAAAAGCCTCGTACTCACGCCAACTGTTCTCTTCTCATAAAGTCTTGTTGTCGACCTCCATGGACTCCAACTTCAACTAGCTCTTCTGACGAGTGCACAGTTGAAGAAAAAGCTCCTTCGCAAACGATTCGCCTGCTTCCTGCATCGAAGGTGAAGACGGGCTCAAGATTAACACAGCATCGATAAAGACAAAGGTCCCCATTGTCGGATTTGAGTCAACAACTTGTTGTCAAGTCAGAACCAACGGAACAAATTAAATTAAGACCAGAACATCGTAAGTCTCCTCAAAATCTAGCTGACACCATTCCGTGTGAGTTGGCTTTGAAAGAAGTTATCCGATCCGTGGGAGAATCTGTTTTCTCACGGTGGCGCGAAGCCTTGTCATCGTGTCATGGGATTGGAGTCACTCGGTCTTTCCGCTGCCCCCAGAAGGCAGAAGTTGCCTTTTTATGACATCTCAACTCGTCCCTCCGCCCCCATCCATTGCGTTTGACCGCGCAATGTTGTCACTATAGTCAAAAAGTTCGGCGGATGAGTTTGTGTCAACGCCTTTTAACTTTTCTATATTAAGACACAAGTGGTTGTGTATAGCTGCATGAGATGTCAAAACGTGGGATGACGACAAGGCGGCCCCGAAGAACGAGAGCTATTTTTGCAGTTGTATTTTTACTGGGGCGCACCGAAGTGGGCACTAAACGAAAGCGATAATCTCCTCCACAAGACGCGGTGGTTTTATGAGTTTCTTGGTGAAGGTGTGCGCCATCGCCATCGCCAACGGCACGTCCGCACAAATGACTTGTGGAGGAGGTTCAGTCTTCGAGGAAAAGTCAGAGGCGCGGCGCCAATGCTGCCCCGAGCGTTCCATACTTTTGGCAGAACCCTCCGAAATGCGCCTTATTCCGTCTTGAAATATTCCAAAAGAGCTTTACCTCGCATTTCCAATTTAACACGTTCTGATCTGTCGAGTTATAAATAGCACTAACCTCAATTCAGCACACAGGGCAATCCTCTTATGTTATTTTTATTCCAAATGTGCTATTCAGGGAGTTCGAAGAGGCGCTTTACTTTATTCGCTCCTCCATTCTAACCCACAACTTGTTTTGCCACTTGCGACAACATCAACTTGTTTCTCTTCACAGTGTGTCAGATGAGAAGGTTATTTTTGGCGTCCCCCACCTTTAGGCGGACTTTAACACGTCCCCTAGTCGTCCGCTGCGCCGTCACCCCGAGACGTTTTGCGCGGAGGTGAACCTCTCTTGAGAAGTGGGCGGGGTGGGAACCTCTGAACTAAAATGGCCCACAACTCCCAGCGCACCGCTAGGTCAACTGAGACTGAAGACCGGGGGTGCATTTAACCACATGATAAAATTAATTGGTTGGGTTTGGACATTGCAGGCCGCGCCGAGGTGCTGAAAACCGCACGAACACGTCAAATCTAGATTGACGCGTTTATGTCAGTCTGACAGTGTTGTGTCTCATCCTGCACAACTCTTCCTTTGTCTTGGGGAAATGGACTCCAGTCAGAATTTATGCACTCCAAAGTTTTTCTGACAACCTTGAAATTCGACTCCGAAAAAACGGATTTCTTACTTGCTCACAATCTTACCAGACAACTGAAATCCCCCGCACGATGTGAGTGGAGTCCCTAATGGAAACTCCTTCCTGTCTCCGGTATCGATACAGCGAAGCGGAACGACGAGCATCGGGCGATTCCAAATTCCCTCCTTTTCTGAGCTCAACTGACACTCAACAGATTTCCCACACTTTTCACCATATGCTATAATAAAGCAGAGCTGCGCTCATACCGTCGACTGCCCAAATGAAGTGTTTTCCATGTCACTAAACCAGACATTGCCTTCGATGTGCTGACTTGACGGGGTAAAGCAAAACATCCTCACGTGTGCGAGGCCTGCAACCCACAGCTGTGCTGTGGCCATCCGAGAATCACCGACGTGTACCGCCCGCGGCGGAGTGGGAGAAAAAGGATGAAGCGAGCCGCCATTGTTCAAACAAAATTTCGGTAGGAAAATATGCTTCTCCAAAGGGAAGGACTTATAGTTTGCGAGTTATTCCGACTACGCATGATCATACTTAAGCCCATAGGAGGTTGGGAAAATTCGCAAACGAAGAAATTCTTTGCGTCTCCTGTTATCACTGTCAAAACGTTGGTTATTTTCTCAATATCAATCTGCCTACAGGATGCATGCTCCAGCATAATTAGGCCGGAAAGCAGTAGGGATGCCTCAAGACCAAGGAAAACATAATAACACAAGTTTCAGCCAGGAATGAAGGATGTTTCAAGCGGGCAAAACAGTAGCCTGGGGATATTCTTTGTAATAAAACGTGTCCTCTTTAACGGGACAGGGAGAAATATGAAATGGGAGAGCATCAAACTTGGGGGCTGGAGCCACACTCTCCTATCCTGAAAGTGTTCCACGGAGCAGATGAAAACAGCTGGGAGTGAGGGCGCGAGGAAGAAAAAACGCATCAAATTTCAAAGACAGCGCAAGCTCGGACCCGGACAACAGTCAAAGACGGCTTGTGTGTGTGGTTTTTAAGGGGCTGGGAACTAATCGAGGCAATAACGAACCACATCTGTGGGTTTCAGCTCCTGTTTCTGGAAAAAGTGAACACTCACCCAAAAAGTTCTATGAAGGACGGGAGTTGTAGTAAAATCAGCTCCCGTGTGTCAACTGCGTTAATGCCTGACCTGAACTACTTACGTAATAACAGTCTACTTATTTGATACAGTAAAAGATGGATGCGAATGGGTTGGTCTCTAAGGCGCCTCCCACAAATCCAAAGTCAGCTATTTCCATGACTATGATGCCCTACCTTGAAGGCAAGAGGTTTGGCTCACAAGTATCAGATTAAGACGCCTAAGGAAATACCGTCAAAAAATACCTCCCACTCCAAACATGCTTTAGAGGTCGTACCAATGAGGAGACCTACATAATCATGGTAGTTTAGTGAATGGCAAATACTTAACAAGATTCTCCTCTTCTAGGAAAATTAACTGCTATAAGAAGGCAGCGACCAAAACCTTGTCTCTTATTTACTTGAAGAAATAATCCCATTATAAATCTCTGGTTCAAAGGCTTTGGTGGAAAAAAAAGGCATAATTGACAACAAAGCTGATAATTAGTTGATTTCAAATTAAGCATTGTCTTAATCCTCTACCAGGGCTGACGCTTAACCACAGAAAGCCGGGGTGGATACCATCTAGAGCATCTTGGTGGTCGTAGCAGCGATTATTAAAGCTTGGGCAGGACTAATTTGAGGAATTAAACATTCCAACTGTAGAGCCAAGCTCTTTATGGAATAAAGAATCAGAAAAAAAGCAGTGCGGGAGAGATTTCCGAAGTGAACTCGCAGCTCATCTACCTTAATGGTGAAAATAGTTGGGGCAAAGTAAAATTTGCAGAGGGCGAAACGATAGCGGCTTTTGATATCCCGATTTGGCTACACTTATCAATAAAACGAAACAAGAGGTGTGAACCACGTTTAAACGGGAGCACAAAAGGTACAAATTTTAATAATCAGCTTACTTATAACTATGAGTAGTCGAATGTGAGCACATGACACCGCCAGCAGAATATCTGACCCAACCCGTAGGGAAGCCACCGAAGCCGCTTCCCCGCGATTTTTTATATGCTACCTAAACACCGAAGTAAGAGGTATTATACAAAAAAAAACGCAGAAGATAAGTAAAAAAAACAGCACCTAGTGAAATGACCACGGAGAATTCCAACTATAGGCGCGCCCTCGTAGCGTCTAGACCTGAAAGTACTAGTCAGTAACGCAGACTAGACAGTAACAGTACTCGTAACATAGACAATAGACGAGAAAACAATCTAAAATACCATTGTATTCGGAACGATACCTTCTCAATGAAGAACAAGTAATGTACATCCACCTCCGTTTTAGCCCATTTGGCGCAATGAAGTGATACCTCAGGAGTGCCTTTCATGCTAGAAGTTACAAAAATCCATAAGACAGAAACAAATTTGAAAATGAGATCCTTTCTGTTGCAGGAACGAGGGAAACACAGCAGTTGTTTGTGAAGAGAACATCAAACATAAAAGTATCATTAGCAAGCAAGACCTTGCATATAGGAATGGCAGTGTCCAGCACTCAACGATTTTATGTCTGAACTGAAATGCGCATATATCTCGGCAAAATGGAAATGTCTTTCGGTAAATATGTACGCAACAATAAATACTGGTTGATTAAGACAAACAGTAGAAATAAGCCATTGTATACCAACACATTTCCAATAGAAAAGCTGGAAAGAAAAATTTTATTCTAGTAGTTGTACCGTTCGGTTCAGCTGTTATGCTAACAATCATAATCCAAACTTCTAAATACATTCAGCGGCCACTTGTGACCAACTTGTCACCTAAGAAGATTGTTCGGTTATTGAAGTCTTCGTCAGCAAAAGGATGTTCCAAAGTTGGTGAATGTGGAAAGTCAGGTTCGCCCTAACACAGATTATAAATAAGAAGTCCTTACGGGGAAAGTCCAGGGTCGATTGAGCCTTTCAATACGCATTCCCTTAAAACCGGTTTCCCATGTCTAGGGGAAAAATAATCAAGTGCAATCGTAAAACGTACACGGGGTGAATATTTCGCCTGATACCAGATGGTGCAAAGGCCAAGATAGGGAATCAGAATTAGTGGCAGAGCTTTGCGCACAATGGGAGTATATTTGTCGCCCTACAGATCACTGACAATGGGACACTTAACGTACTAAAACCGGTTTGAAGATACAGGCCAGGCCATCGAAGAACTTGCCGTATGCTCGACGGAAAATGTTTTTCCGCATGAATTCTGGAACATCCACAGGCTCACGAGGAGAAAGTTTTTGATCCTCAAGCCATTGTTTACGAAGGGCCCTCTCGGCATCGGTCATCGGTTTAATAATGCGTTCGCGTTCAGCTGGCATCGGTTCAATGTTGAAGGGGTAAAACCTTCCTCCCCGCTTAATCCGCACCTCTTTCATATACTCCTCCTTGTACAACTTTTTTTGCATTTCAATAATAGCATTATCCAGTTTAGCGTACGACATCCTGTGATTCCAAGGTCTAACACGCCGTTAAAAAGTGCGCGTACGGTGGAAGCAGGCACAAACGCTGCTTTCAAAAACTTTCTATATCCACCCTAAATTAAACATAATGCGCCAGCATAGATTCCTATATATATTATGAATGTTTGATAAAATGTCAAACAGGTTTAAGACGGCAAATTTTTGGTTGAAAGGAAAATATGCATGTTAAACCGCAGTTTGAAGTTTGTGTCTGTGGGAGCTTCCTAATTTACACACACCGGACTACTTGGGTGTAAACGTTGTGTCAAAAAAATAAAGCTTTGGGATCTGGAATCCTTAATGATGGTGAAATGTCTCGTCGACCAAAATTCCTTGCTGCAGTAATTAAGGGCTCGGAAGATAATATCACATCAATGGTATCACCCTCCCAAGTGTTACCAAAGGGGTTATTTGTTGGCATTTAATGAGGCCAAGAGGACCATTTGGATGAAATGATTACCAAATCAATTGCATTCAAAATTCAACATTGATGTTCGCACAACTCGAAATGTACATTTCATCATCAATCGGTTCCTCATTCTGCGGCATTTTTCAGTTTCACCACTAAACAACCTCGATCTCAACAGATTTATTGTCATCATGTTGAAAAGTAAATGGTTCTCCCTTCATCATACCCTTATTTCAAGTAAATTTAATACTCAACCATGTCCGAGGAATAGTTCCACGCATCACCCGAAGCTTTACTTGAAGGTCTTTTGATGTAGAAAGGTAAAGCGTCCCCTGGACAACAATCCACCGTGTTTAGACCCTATACATTATATTTGTCCGTGATGTTCGAAGGTGGAATATCCTCTCTTCGCTCCATACTGCGCATAAATCCTCCTGCGGTGCAATATAAATATTTTTTTTCCAACCTACATATGAGGTAGTAGCGTTCGTCGACATGCCTTAAAAGAAGAGGTGATGCGCTTTACCGCCTTCCGCACTCATCTTAAGTGGGTAACTGATTAGGAAAAGTTGACTCTCGTGATGTGACAGCGAAACCAGTCAAGCACAGTTAATGTGTGGGATGGCGTGATCACCCAAAACCACATTGGATCTACAGCCAGTGTGCTAATCGGTAACCCCGATTTTTCGCTTACTTGTGTTTTGGTCGTACTTCGTAGGACTATGCCAATCCGAGATGCTTAAATGGGACTAATTGGCTGAAAAAAGAAGATGCGCTTTATTTTCGATATGGTCTGCTCACGTCCTGACAGCCAAACTCATTGACATGGTCACCTTCGCACAAATGTGTCTTTGTTCCATGTTGGAACTATTTTTGTATTAATTTCCTCGAGCTCCCCGATCTCCGCACACTGACTCACTTTTTGGCCCGGCAACTTTGTCAATCGCACAGTCGTCCCCTTCTTCAATACACGACTCCCCATACTTTCCTGGAATTTAATCGGTTTCCACCTCCTTCAAACTATTATTAAAAATGTAATTACCCTTAGCGGGAAAGTAAGTAGCTTTCAGTGGCTATACTGATATATAAAACTCAAACATAAAGAAGGCAAGGCAACTTCGATAGGGAAACGGAGTCGGGCTGTCATAACCGAGGAAGCTGGGAGGTGAGGGGAGTGGATGCTGTTCACAATAATACCGTGTTTCACCTCTTGTTTATGGGCAAGCTTCATTGGATTTCTAGCGACATCAACGAGGAGCTGATTTCTTATTCTTGACCGAGTTAACTCACCACATTAGCGCCACTTGGGTGTTACGCAAATGTTATTGAGAAAAGTGGTGGGCCTACAGCAGTATTTCGGTGGTGGAGAGCACCACCACCCCCCAGCATAAGCTCTTCAATCTGTCAGTCCTTTGTCGATGTGATATAGTCGGCTTCTGCCAGTGTCATCCCTGCCGAGCGATACTTCGCATTTTACACCCTTGAGCAACCAGCGGTGAACACGCGGGGTGGCGGTTAAAAACGCCCCAACATTTGGTGATATTTACTTCCTTCTGTGGACCCTTACCTCGCCGTCGTCCTCTATTTGCTCATTGCACCGTGGTCCTCGCTTTGAGTCCCGAGGGGCCCCTAACTTTGCTCTGATTTACTGCGACATAAGAGAGGAGTCCGGGCCTCGGCAGATCGTACGTCCTCATCGAGGTGTCAAAGAAGTTGGGTGGGTGATCGGCGGGAGGCGTGGGGGAATGTAATAGAAGAGCCCATGGACACCCTGGGAGCAACGCTTCCTAATTCCGCCCAAACGATGGACAGGATATAAACACTGTTAATAAGACAGTGAAATTAAAGCACTTGGGATGAAGCGAACCAGATTTTACCGACTAGAATAAGCATTTTAATGCTTATCCTTCGAGTTGGGGTGCACAAGCGCCTCAGCCAAGAGCCTTATCAGAAGGCATGTTACTCCTGGTTATTAAAATTTAATCTGGTTGCACGGGGATAAGAAGCGCAGGAATCCTCTGGCCTTACTTCAAATAGATAAACACAGAGAAGGAACTTACTCATAAACCGTCGAGATTATGGGTTGAAAATAGGCTCCTTTGGGCGCGAGACTGACAGACATGGTTGCCATCCCCTTGGTCGTGGGATTAAGGCGGAAAATTGGTGGAACTACTTCCTCTCCGGAGATATTATCCCTCGCAGCACTCTAATGTTACTTGGCAGGATGGCGAGTGGCCTAGCTGGTCGTGGAGAAAACGGTGGAAGAGTGGAACAGCAACACCAACCGACAAATTAATAACTACTCGTGCTTCAAATCGGCTTCTTCATCGTCTGGCGTGTGAGCTGCTTGGGCTGGCCTATTAACAGGAAGAAGAAGGCGAGGGGACATGACTCCTCGTCGGGTGATTTAATACGCTCCCTCTTCAGCTGTTCCCATGGCATCAGAGTGACGCAAACCACGGGCCTCGCCTAGGCTGCTTAGCTATGCGCCTACTGCAGAACGAAGTGCTCGTTGCTTCCCCCCATCGAGGCATTCATGGTCAACCACGGACGTTTTCCTCCACCGAACTCCTCACTATCCACCACATGTCAGCGAATTCACCTTCGCAGCGCGGACGAATCTCTCCACTGGTCGTTTATTTGTGTCCCCACCGACTCCATCTCCTCTCCACCCACCCTGAAGTTGTGCATCGAGTGACGAAAAATGCGATGTATGGTTTATAAATGCACCTTAAAGAGGTTGTTCCCATCCAAGCATTTGATTAAATGCGCAGAGGTTAATGCTGTACCGACTCAAGAACTTTTGACTACGTTCTCGTCGATTCACAAGTTACGGATGAATCCATCACGGCACCTCCCGTCGACTCAACTCGAGTCTACACAGACCTTGAAGGTAGTGTCTGGCGCATCTGCTCCATCTGCCCCGAGGTGGGCTAATGCCAACGAGAAGAGTTTGAATGCATCGAAGTTGCCCGCCTCTACCAAATCCATCAGTCAATCACTCATCTACGCCTATATATTAGTAATATTCTAATGGTAATCAAGGCAAAATTAAAATCGGCGGACTGAACTATGTACAGTAGATGGACGGTGGGAGGTGGGGAGGATTCAGTTTTGACGCACGCCAGCATGCCGACGGTAAAGAGGCAGGGGCGGCGGCGGGGGTGGACTGTCACATCGCTCGGAGGTCAACCCGGTGGCGGTGCCAGCGGCAGTAGCGGCAGGGTCACGGTAGGCGGGACGGTCCCACTCCTCGCAGAAGACCTGGAGGCGTCCGTGAATGCTGGCAAAGGAGGGACGCGCAGTCTCATCGGCCGCCCAGCACTCCAACATGAGGTCGTAGAGTTCAGCGGGACATCCGGGCGGCGCAGGGCATGCGGTACCCAGCCTCCACTTGACGCAGCACCTCTGCGTTGTGCATGCCTGGATAAGGAACTCTTCCATACGTAACTATTTCCGTTAAGAGGATGCCGAAGGACCAGATGTCTGAGGCGGTGGTAAAACGGGAGTAGTTCGCCGCCTCTGGGGCCGTCCATTTAATTGGGAATCTTGCGCCTGCGTGGGCCACGTACTCTTGGTTCTACAAACCAATCGCGTCATGGTGAAAAAAAAACTCAAATCCACCAATTATTTGTGGATTTGCAAGTTGAATCGACTCAATGTTCAATACCTCCGCAACATCGAAGTAGGTAATTCAGGTGAAGTCGAAGACTGATCTGGAAAGGCCTGAGTGCACATCCGCCTCGTGCACATCCGCCTCGTACACCATTTAGGGCCTTCCTGGCCTTTCGCGGCAGCACAACAAAGAGTGGTTGCCTTCTTAAACTATTCGCGAATAAATAGGACGTCCAAGTATGACGAATGCGACAACTCATGCGTGTCAACAAGCAAGTGATAGCTGCCTGCCCTTAAGGGCCAGTGGTTTAGTCCTGTTAGTCCAAATACACACGGGCACTGACTCGCAGCCCTGATGCGGTTGCGGATCTGATCCAGATGTTCCCTCGTCGCTCCCTGTTAGCAGGATGGATAACTCAACCTCCACAAGATGGCGCCTAATTCTGCCCGATGGAGACCATTTTGCCATCGCCTAGCCTCTTTATCACGTGTGCAGAGTCAAAACATTTCAGCCTGCTTCGTGCCCTCAACCATGCGCGAAATGGCGATAAAATACCGGCTTGGTTGCTTCTTCACCCATCACGAAGACACGTACTCGGAGCACCACCGCTTCTGTCATTAGCATGTCACAAGAGACGTGCTGTTGTCAGACAGCTGCAGCGAAGGATGATGGAATGAGATGATTGCGATGGCATAAAATATGTGCACAACACCATCGTCTGCTTTTGGTTTCTTCAAACGCGGTAACACGAACTAGAAATTCGTGAATAAAAACACCACAGGAAAGTCGTCATACGACACAAGAGGCGTGAAGGAGGCCAGGAGGAATCGGTGACATCTCTTGCAACACCCTCTGACGTCTATGATCTAACGGCAAAAAAAGCGGCGCAGCGTGCACCGAGTGAGAGGATACATGCGAGAAATCGAGATGTTATCTTCCATCTAGAACGTCTTACATATCCAGGGGGGCAGGAGGGATATGCGACCAGGAAGCGCCCGAAAACATTCACGAGGCGATGGTGTACCAAATTTTGACATGTTTACAACCGCCGGAGACCTCTGCGAGAGGACCGGGGGGAGAAGGGGGGCTGGAGGGGGGGAGTGAGGGAGGAGAGCGATGAGTGTTACTAAGCAAGCTCCACCCACGGTAAATCTTACCTTAACGGTAACTCGGATCAAACCCCACCCAAATTCTGGGGACGTACGTTTGTTGGCGCTAAGTCGAAAACGATAGAAGTGATTTGGGAATTTCCTATTTTGCTAGGAGGGGCTAGTGCAGAAGGCGTAACGAAGGGCATAAAAACTGAGCTTGTTGTTGTTGAAAACACGCGGGAAGAAGGCAACCAGACTGTACTTTGGGCTCAGGCCAGCTAGCTCGCTGAAGTGCTGGATCTGAATCCAATTTCCCCATGGAAAGTGGAGGAGCACACAGGGCATTTATAGGCATGCGCCTCCTGGTGTTGGAGGATTTGCGAGGGTTGCAGATGGTCTGCAAACGAGGCGGCACTCACCGCGCTTAGACCCTTCGCCTGATGAGGCGGGGCGGTGAGATGGCAAACCAGGAACGAAGGGTGATGTCAATGCACGGCAAAATGAGAGCGTGACGAACAGATTCAGAGGGGAACTGTGCCAGTGATGGCAGCAGTTTCCAGTTGGCCTAAATCACGCCAATTTACGGCAGTTTGTGCAAGTGAGTTAAAGGGGTTGATGGAGTGAAGTGGTGTTTCAGTGCTTCTTATTACCGCGAAATGCAGAAGAGTCGCCGTAGAGTACCTCGGCTCGCGGCTAACACTTATGATGCGCAGTTGGGAGTGGAGAGCGCCTAAACAATTTGAGAGAATTTCTGTGGATTGCAGAATCAAAAGACCCTCATCCCAAATCGCTGCACCATCGAGTTAAAGGATAAGGAAAAGTCACCATTTCCCCTCCCGACTCTGCATACGTTAGGGTTTTCAGTGAGGTTCATCGTATCAGGTAACCCCTGACTGCTGGGTCACCGCAGAAGTGTCAGAATATTGCTGAATTGCACGAAAAGAGATATAACGACTGTTTAAAAAAAGTGGGCGCATTAGACCTTCACGGAGAGTAGGAGAGAAAGAGACTGTGATGCGCAATCGGAGGTGGTAGCGGATGAGGAACTCACGTGGATCATACGAGCAAGACCAAAGTCGCCGATCTTGACGACGTTGCCCTCTCCCACGAGGCAGTTGCGTGCGGCGAGGTCGCGGTGGACGAAGCGCTGGGACTCGAGATAGGCCATTCCGGAGGCCACCTGCACAGCGAGGAGGGCGAGACCCGCCACCCCGAGTGCCCGGCCTTCCGCTGACTGGAGAAAGGCTAGCAGGGATCCCTTCGCCATGAGCTCCGTGATGAGGTAAAACGGCGCCGACTGGGTGCATACCGCGTACAATTGAATGAGGTGCGGATGATGCAGCCGCTTCATTGTCTGAGCTTCCATCAGAAAGTCCTCCGCATTGCACAGGTCTGCAGCAGATATAAAGCCGTCATCATTCGAAACCCGTTTGCCTAAGGCAAGTGTATGGGTTGAGGCTCATGGTTTGGTTAAAAACCCACTGATGCAACGGTACTGGAAACGGTGGTGGGTGCGAAGTGTCCCTGTTCCCATGACGCGGGGTGAAGTCTGCGTCTTTTGATGTCAAACTTTGTGTATCTCATCGTGCGGCGGTGAGGATGGGTTACATCTCTCCACTCCTCCTTTCTGGTATTTTGTACTTTCCTAAGATCTAAAGCACAGGGCTCGTTACCATCTTGGAAGTGGTGGCACTTCCTATCTTCCGTGAAAGGTTGAGGAGAGATGGAAGGAGTCAGAAAGCGATTTTATCAAATTTTTTGCAAGACAACATTGCTAGTTCAAAAGGTAACAACTCTTAGGGAACTTGTAAAGTAGAAGAGACCAGAACAACAAGAAAGAGAAGCACTCGAAGGAAGGAGGAGGCGCATCCGAAGACACTGATTAGAAAAATGGAGCGAACGGTGCCTTCCATCTGGATTTTAACCTTTAAGGTGGTCCGTCTGGGGAAGACGTATCAGAGGATGGTTCTGACGTAACCATCCTAATAGGGCAGAGATCAAATTGTATAGTGGATACTAAAGTTTATTTCACCACATACAGATTTTACTTGGTCTGGCCTGTTTAAGTGTGACATGCTTCGAACCGACTGGCCTCAGAAGAAGCCAGCTAAAAATCTCTAGTTAGCGAATAATAGTAACTGCAAAAAGAAAGGGAGGGAGTAGGAGTTGACAGAACGCGAGGACCGGAGAGTCGTCACCAGTTAAGATGTGACAAGGGAAACTTGGAGGAAAGCAGCAAAAGTGGACATCCGCAAGTGAGGCGACGGAGTCTGGTCGGCACTTGGTGAAAAGACAGGGCGAGGGAGATCAATGACTGGCGTTAATGAGAGTGAAGAAAAGAAGCGCCGACTTCAATGCGGTCACCAAAGACACAACTTGACAATGGCCGCTTTGCACGAGGAAACCTTTGCTTCCTGACGAGGAGCTCAGGGAAGCTGCTTTGATGCGATGAATAGAAGGCGATGCGACCAATGAAAGTGACCTTCTTGTCTAGCCAGGCGCCTTCCCCCTGTGACATGAAGGGGACTCGTTGGGATACGACGTTAAGACTTGCACGTATGCTTCTCGGATGCCACTGCGCTTTATGAGGTGCCCACCGAACGTCGCGGTTGAGCGCATAAGTGTCGAACTAATAAACGATGAGGGGTATAACCGCCCCGATCTGCGTGAAAGTCTGTTCTCTCGTGATCTGGAGAAAACACCATTTTTGATGGGGAGGGAGTTTATATCAGTGACCTCGACAAACCGCGCTGATCTCAGGTCGGAACATTCTTCCCCTGCTCGCAAAACCAATAAGGATGCGTCAAAAGATGGTTGTCGACAACGCTGGAATTGGATGTCAACAAAAGTCAGCCCATAGAGAGGAGCGAGGATTCGGGAGACCGACTGTAGTATTTTATTGGCTGACAATCACTACAGGTCCCTCGGCCTGATTTGAACACAAAAGATCAGGAGAAGGTGCATACTGGCTAACTCTCTCTCTCGCTCAATGTTCTTCACCTCTTCCCGAAGGGAGGAGTAGGCCATTGAAACACAAGGGCTCGCAACTACCTAGAGGCGTGGAGAAAGCGGGTGATGATCTCACTTATATGGAAGGTGGAGGAATTTCTCGACATTGTGGACCTGCAAAAAATATAATAAAGTGTGGAAAGGGGACCCGAAGAAGAGGTGTTCCTTCCAACCGATCCCCGGGACCCGTTGTGCTCCGTGCGGTGGCTACATCAAGAGGCCAGGAGAGGGAAGAAGAGGCTAAAGCCAGTGAAAAACGGCAAGAGGTGTAACGGTTGCGAATGCTATAAGAGGACCGGCTAACTCTCTTAAGTTGACAGCACACCTTAGGGTCACGTTATACTGCACCATTTGGGGATTGGCCAAATGGTGCCAGACGAAAACGAGAGGAGTGCATTGTAAAAGAAGGTAGAGTGGTGTAATAAACATGGGCGTCAACAGATCTCTTCACAAAGAGACGAGACAAAGCGGCGCAGAGCCCCAATCCTCGCCCTGGGCCAGGCGCCGAGTCCATCAATGCTGTGACGAAGAGACAATATGAAGGACAGGGAAGACGATCAAACAGAGGGAGGGGGATGGTCCTTGCTCGCAAAAGATTTCCGCATTTCAAACAAAGATTACGAAAAAAGGGCGGATATATAAATGTGGGACATATTGTACAGTTACACGGGTCTCAGTGAGGCGAGAGACCGGATGTAAGGGAAACAAGACGGATTTTGAGAAGATTCAGTAGAACCTGGGACCCTTGGAGCTCTGAGAATATCATACTGCCACACAAACGTTTGATAAGCACCTGCCTTTTAACAAAATGCCACTGGGTAACAGGCAAAATACCAGCTATGGAGATCTCGAAGGTCATGGCAACCAGGGCCGATGAACAGAACAATTCGCAGAGAATGCAATTAATTCCAAACACCCCAGAATAGTAATGGGAGCAACTTTTGCTGGTTAATAAAAAATTGCCGTCTGACTGTAAAAGTGCTAAGGTTTCCTAGACTTCTACCTGATCCACCTTGATCAAAGGGAAGGCAATCCCATCTACAAATTGATCCTCGGATGATGGGAAAAGTAAATGCTACGGAGGTTTGGGTACCCGGTCGGAGGCTTGTTAAGAAAACGAGATCTTGAATGAGGTGGACGAGCGCTTGCTGTCACAATGGGAACAGTCGACAGCGTACAAAAAGGGCTAGGCATAGAAGTCCGCCGAATGGCTATTCAATGAAGCTGAAATTCGAGGAGCAACACGGGATTTATGGGGTCCAATAAAATTGTAAGTCAAGGCGATGCTGGACAGCTTAAACTATGACGACCTTTAAGGTTAACTTTTAGACCCTCAGGATTCTCAAAGTCCGGCCAAACGTGGTAAAATAAACTTGGTCCAATGAGGCCGTGAGAGTGACCTCGTCCGCCACAATGTCAAAACACCTTTGCCCTCATTCTACACAAAATACGAGTACAAGTTTTGCCGAGCGAATCTCCTCCTATTGCAACAGTTTGCAAAACGATTGTTGGCTACAGCTTCGGCAAAAACCCGAGGCTCTCTCCGCGAAGGACGG
Source organism: Dipylidium caninum (assembly GCA_017562135.1). NCBI lineage: Eukaryota > Metazoa > Platyhelminthes > Cestoda > Cyclophyllidea > Dipylidiidae > Dipylidium > Dipylidium caninum. The sequence continues at coordinate 117,104 of QEYB01000533.1, forward strand.
CGAAGGAGCGTCGCCGAGGCCTCGTCCCACCATGGGACGCAGTGCGTGCGTGCCGGTTGTGCGAAAACCGCCTAATTGGTGAGACGGCGTCTGTAGTTATGGTGACCGTTGCGTGGGTGAACAAAATTTGCGTTTTCGTTTAGCTCGGCTCAGAGCCCCAGCTTGGTGGGTATGTCCCAAGTACGGTAGCAAGTAGTAGAATCCGCTCCCACAATGTTGGAATTGAAGCGTAAATTTCCCGTCGAAATTAACTGCTACAAAGTTTTCACGGGGCTGAAAGAATAAGGGAGAGAGATTTAATTGCATTCTGGATTTTTCACGTCTTTGGATTTTCGACAGTATAGAATTTACGTGCACGCAAAGAGATGGAAGAAGGGCCGGAGTCCGATTAAGATAAAATCTGCCATGATCTTCACACGGAAGTGCAAAATGCTGCCGATGTTTTTCTTGTACACTTGGTGGTGAAACTCAGGGTGATGATGGAAAACTGGACGCGTAAGAATGGTCCGAGTCAAGGGTTGTCTTAATTCTTCGAACAGAGAGTTTCGAGGGTTCTTGCAAGGGCACTAGGGTGGCTACTGAAAATTTGGTGCAGGCCAAAAGGCCACGGAACGTCATCTTTAGAAGGCGGAGTAAATCTCCCCAAAGTTTGCATCATTAAATAGAGCCCCATTTGCCAAATGCAAATGACAAGGTCGACTTGACATTGCTGCACCGGTGAGGAGAGGCATAACCTTTAGCCCTCGCACGGCTCACCACCGACACACCAACCCGACACTCGACGCTTGTCAGGCGCGCGGGCAAAGTCCAGTCTAGGTGATGCCCGAAATACGAAGCGCACACAAACACAGGACTGAGACGCCTGTGGTGAGAGTTGAGTGGAGCGGATGGAGTGCCGCCCTCAAGGTGCAGACTATACAAAGGTCCCCTAGTCTACTAATACTCATCCAAGCGGCAGGAAGGGGAAAAGACCTCTGGCATTGATGGGAAAACGTGGTAGGAACCTAGATGAATTGTCATCCAGGATATTATATTTTACGTCATCTTCGAGGTAATAGGTAGATAGAAGATTCTGCAGTAGGAGATGGGACACTTTTCGGCCTTTATCATTGAGTTAAAAAGAAAATGCTGGTAGGAAAGGAGGCCAACACTTTGGTTAGGGGAAGTCTGGCACACGGGCCCCTGTAAATAAGGGTAACAGTGCGATAAAGGCTCGTCTCCCGTCGTCCCCCAAGGGGTAAATGCGCAACCACTTGCCAGATCGGGAGAGGTCGCGATGACAGTTCGGTAAAGAAAAGTGGAAGCATGAATGAGTCTGTAATTAGGTTGCACAGATCATTCCAGGCCAATGCGAAGTGGTGTCCAGGGAAAAGCTTGTTTTGACCAAAGCCACCACTGGAATGTAAGAAATAGTGTATGGATTAATGCCACCGACGATTAGCATAATTGCCGACACTTTCTCCGACTAAGTCTAGAAGATGTTCACTAAATGACAATCGGGGGGCTCAATTACAGGAGTTGTCTTGGAAAAGAAAATAATGTTAAGGAGCAGGTTGTGGACGGGTTCCTTCGCCTCCTCAAAGCCCAGGAATGCGCGTGGCAGTTAATGGGTAAAGCTAGGACTATTTAAACACACAAACAATCACAACAAGGTCGTCTTCGAGGGTGCCGTTTAAGGGAAGAGCACAACTGTCGGCAAATTGTTTTCCCACCTCCTCTGCCACATAAGTGACAGCAGCAGAGGTGAAGGGTATGGTTGGAGGAGAAAGTTCGACTGAAATATGCAATCCCTGACCTCTGCCAAAAGCCACTTCCTGCCCAGAAAAGATTTCTTAGCTAAGCGTTGTTAAAGTATGCAATTTCACATTTAAAATGACTTAGCAATGAAAGCTCATGAGACCAGTACGGAATAGCCCATGCCAAACGCCTTCTAAAGTGCACGAACTAATGTCAAACCAAGCAAAAGACCCCCAGAATTAAATGGCCACTTTGGCACGGACATGGGTTTTCGGTGGCAGTGTGGTAAATTAGCCCTCGGACTTGCGAGAGAACAGCATCCATCTTTTACTTTTCATAATGCGAAAAGATTAGCTACTGCAAAAAACGCAACTCGACATAAAAAAGCCCCGGCGAGATTGTAATAAAAGAGAGCGGAAGAAGCGTTGCCCTTCTGAATGATTTAGAAGTGTTAAGGCTCGTCTCACACGAGGAGAATGATGTATTATCATCCTTTTAACATTTATTGCCGCAAAAAGTCCTACAATGCCTAAAAAAGAAAAACACCATAAAACTTCGCTCTCGGAGGGGTCCGAAGCTGGGTGACACTACTTCCAGTCCTAAACTGGCCCTAACAACCTCCGCTCCGTGACCTCCACACCAGCGACTTTGCCGCAGCCGATCTGTGCCTGCCTTCCGCGTTTTCAGTAAGACCAAATTGGAGCAGCCTTGGGGCATAGCTTGGGCACTGAGATATACGGGGCAGAAGAGTGAGCTGCAATGGATGTGCCAACGTAGAAAGAGGAAGTGGAGAAGAGACTACCTAGTGCCCAAGCCGAAGAAAAAAGTACAACTGCGGGATTGAATCAGAATAGTCTTCAAGGCGCCCTCAACGACTTCCTGAGAGGAAGCATGAGCGACAAAAAGAGGTCATCTCGTCAGACCCATTTGTTTGTCTCCATAACATGAAGTTATAAGCATGAATTCCCATCTCCTTAAGGTGTGGGCAGGCACAATTTGAGGTCGTGCCGGCCATTGTTCGCAAACTTGGCAAAAACAAAATTAAATTAACCAATTGGGGCAAATAAGTGGATTTTCTTCACAGAAAAAGGCATAGGAAGGCTCCTTATTGCAGAGGAAACGGCTGCTCCGACTCCCACCGCCTCACGATAAACAATGCGTTCTTCCCGTAAGGAATCGCCCCGGCGCGTGTAATCCTTCGTGGCCTCGTGTGCGTCTTCCGTAAAAGCAGTCCAAAAAGTTGGTTGACTTCGCCACAAGGAAGAGACTGCATAAGTGAGGAATCCGCAAATACCGGACAAGTGACACGACCCCGCTGGACAGTAGACCCAAACCCCCGCGAACATATGGACAAATACAAACAACAGACGTGTGAATTTTTGCGAGACAGAGATGAAAAGACTTGCCGGGAGTGCTACACAAATAATCGTCTCTATTTACTCGGTTGCGGGAAGAGGGGAAGGAGGGATGCAGATAAGGGGGGGGGGATTGGTGTAGACGGACGCATGACACGCAATGATTTCTCTCGCAAACGGCTTTTGGTTGGGAGACAAACACGGTTGCAGGTGAGAATACCGCGGTCGGATGCCCCAGCCACGTCATTTACACTTCATTCTGGCAGCAAACCCCTCTGCCACACTCTTCTCCCTTCCCCCTCCTCCTCTATGATCGGTCGTATCAATTTATCTTCCAGTTTTTTTCGTACTTTTAGACCAGTTTATTACCGACGAAGGTTGCTGTTAGTTCAGAAAAATTTTGACAGTATATGAGGAAGCATCATCTTCCTTCCCCTCAAAGGGGTGGGGCGATATGGGAGAGGGGAAGGTGGGAGGAAAAGGGGGGAGAGACTTCTCGGATCATAAGCAAGCGCGACTAATAAGTACTCTTATCAAGTAAAGAAAATAAGGAGAGAGAGCTCAGGGATTCCCTTTAAAGCCACAAGAAGCAAGGAACGAAAGTTAGAAGCACAGTGAAACAGAAAGGAGGCAAGAAAGGAAGGGAACATTTCCTACCATTCCTATGGAAAAGGAGCTCCATGTGTAAAAAGAGTAAAATAGCTTTAAGCCTGTGGAGGGGAGCAGCGCTCGTATTATCAATAGCGAGTACAGTGGAGCAGATAGGGTGATATTTAACTCATTCTTGAGGTAAATGAAGGGACAAAAGGGGCGTTATTTCCGTCCCAGGGGACGACCACCGTACAGGTCTGTTGTTTTGCCCATTCCAGTCACCACCACTCGTAGCAGGCGAGATGAGCGACGAGGAAAGAAGCGCCCAACCTACTAAAAATAGCGGTTGAATTCGTACACACACGCGATGAATCATTGAGGCAAACTGGGCTGCGTTACACACCCGTGGGCACGAACCCACCTACTGTTCGTCGGCAAGGTGGATGCGATTTTTGCCCCCGCGACACCGTCGGGTAGGGAGAGAGAAAACTGGGGAAAATGCCATTGCCCAGGGCATTGGAGGAGGGGAAGAAGAGGGGAGAGGGAAGGAGGAGACGCAAAAGTCGAATTCCGGTGTAGAATGACAAATTCGGATTGGGTGATCAGTAGAAGCCGAGTTGCTGCACAACCACCCATTTTTCGACTAGTAGTAAGTCCCAAAAATGGGAAAGAAACCAAAGAAAAAACATTCGCATGCGTTCGGTGACTCAATCGCTAACTATTGCCCATCCACCCATCCACTTTTCATGGAATGATTTCAGCAGACCGATCATTCTTACCGTGGAGGAATGGAATAAGCCTTGAAAATGGCTGTACTGAGGCAGCCAACGACGAGCTCCCCGGAGCCCCGATTGACGGCAGTACTGATGACAAAAGGCGAACGAAGAAAGTGGGAATAGATTTGAGGAGAAGGAGGAGGAAACGTAATCAATCGGCATTTGAATGCCAAAACCCCTTAGTGAAGCCACAACGCACTGCATAAGGATGGAGCACTGAAATGGCGGAGGATCAAGACACCTCAGCGAGATGGGAGCGCGTTAAAGACGGTTGGTAGAAAGGGGAGACGACACAGTTTCGCCAAATGCCACTAAGAAATGTCACACTGTTTAAGACCCAAACGAGTGCTTCTGGTCAGCCAGGGCAGTCTCGCATTGAGGGAATTCGTCTATGCTGACCACTTTTCGTCGGGTAGGACAGGCTTGTCGCGGACAAGGTGGTTGCTAGAGTCGGCAATGCAATACTTTATCAACTTACTTGCACGGAGAGTTTTGACGGCGACTAGAGTGGTGCCATTCCAGATGGCTTTGTAGACCTCGCCGAATTGGCCCTTGCCGATGCGCTCCTTAAGGACGACGGAGGACTTGGGGATCTCCCACTTGTCCATCGTGTTGTGCGAAAGACCAACTGGGACCGGTTGAACCGGCTTCACGCGAAGGTGAAAGCAAACGAAAGCGATATCACATTAGTATAGCGTGTCATGGCCGCAATGTAGTTCCCTACACTGCTCGGTCCCATTAATTGCTGAATATGGAGAGTATCTGTAATCTTTATCTCGTCAAATACTTCAACCATATGCGATTGACTTCGGGACATTCAAAATTTTGGGCGCATATATTCCGAGAAAGTGGATAGTCACAGCATGTTCAACTTTGAAAGTGCTTTCGACAGGGTCACTCGTCGACGAGCAGACGCCCTGCTGTGGGCTACCGGCAGACAGGATATTAAAGGGTCCGAAAACAACAAGCAAGACCCACCCAAGGGGGCTGAATTTGTGAGCAGCAAACAATTGCCTCTGGATTAAAGGGAATTTAAAACAAGGTTATTTACGCCTATTGTAATAAGGTGCCGAGACGCCAAGTTGTGGCCAGTGAATCGTGAAATAGTCTTTAAATTTGTGGGTCCCATTCCCCTCTTTAAAGATATTCCAAGTTATTATTCAGCGCAAATGAAGGTGCATTGGTCACCAAATTAAAAAAAGAATATATCAAAAGTGCGAGAAATGGGGGAACGGTCGCTTCTTTTACCGCCATTATGGAGACAGGGCATGACGAGAAGACGCAGGTCGTAATCAAAATGAGATGCTGCCGCAAACTGTCAATGGAAGGTAGGTGTTAAGAATGGTGGCAACTTCGCGTATACACGCCGACTTAATCGACTTTGGTCCAGCAAAAGCAACGACGCGAGGGTGTCGACGAGGCAGAAGACACTGCGAACTGGCGGTGGCCACGTTGGCTCCCCTCCACTTAACTACTCATTTGGGCAATAGAGCCCGGAGAAGGCACGACACCATTGTAGGCGGGAGGCAGTGAGGCGCGAGTGCATTGCTCGGTTAATGCGCAGCGCATGCTAATACTATGCAAATACGGCGGCGGTAGCGGGAGGGGCAGCAGCATGAACGACCAAATGGAACTACGCCACTTCGTGTGAAACACACACACACACACGCACACCCCGAGAAGCACTACTCGCCACACCGAATTTCGGATCGGAGGAATATCAAAACGAGCCGACAAGGAGGGGATGGTGATTTTATCGCGCAGCGAAAGAGCAGCGGAATGGATGACAGGTAGGCCAAGACCGCAGGGCTACCCAGCGGCCAATGGGGCGCAGATAAATCATATTCGTTACAACTTTGGCCGGCTTTCGAGAGAAGCGTCTCTTCACCTCCTCACAGGGTGGACGAGAAGACGGCAACAGAGGAATGCTCACAAACGCACATACTTGCCGCATAAGAGGATATGAAACAAAGAGAGAAGGGGACGCTGCTTTGCTTTTGGGATTTACACCCCCTCTTACTAATCCCACGACCTCCATGGAGTTTAGACTTACAATTGGGTAGATGGTCTATGAAGGGGTCCCTAAAATGCAGTTTAAGTGAAGCGGGTCTCAGTGTTCGGGACGCTGGTGTGGTGAAAAATCACGAACTTCTGACAGTCTCGAGTCGTCCAACTTGTGGCCATAATTTTAACGCTGTTGTGAGAATTTTCGCAAGAACTCCAAAATTCAAAAGCTTGTTTAGCACCACCATATGGCGTGAAGCGTGATTTTTCGTTCCAAATTCTTCTCACACTGGGAACGGGGTTTCGAATCCGTCCTCCTTCTACCCTTGAAATGCCAGCTGTTCGGTCTATTTGAACTGACCTACCGAGTGGGAGGGGAGGCGGCCCTAAATAAACTCCTGTTCATTTCTCCACAATGCTAAAGAGGGGGAAAGACTAGACAACTGCAGACTGGGCAGAGGGAGATGCCAAAATGCATCTGCAGTCAAAAGTGGAAAACCCTGCCGAATTCATGTCACAAAGAAGGGTGCCGAGGAAGGAGCTGGCAGGACAGAGGAGTCGCGGCCAAGTCAAGTCGAGCGATGGGGCCAAAATGCCCTGTGGAGTGGGTTGGTGTGAAAGACAGGAATTAAACCAGCTCATTCCACACGAATTGTTAGGACAGGCTGTTCCGCATCCTTGGGTGGACACTTTCGTGGAACCGTCGCTGTAGTTGGCCATCACTTCTGCTACTCCATGGCCAGATTTTAATGACTAACAGTTGGCATACTTGTCGGTCACAGGAGTGCGCCTTTGTTTGAAGGCTCCTTTTCTTTGTTTCGTTGTTTATTTTAGCCCTGTCTTCTCCATTTCACTAGGACTAGAAATCGGTTCAACGGGAAGCGGAGTGAAGAGTTGGACAGGAAGGCACTCCTCAATTAACAGCCAAATTATTACTTCACCCCAAAATCTAGCAAGGTAAGGCAGACAGTACCGTTGGGAGAGAGGAGATCTCCACACTAATAGACTGAATTTACGACGCCCAAAAATAAACGAGCGTGAAGTCTTGGTAAAGGCGCAGTCCAAGCGAGGTAGATAGACTTTCATACTGACTAAAACCCGTTTGGACAAGAGTTTCTGCGCCATTTACCCGACAGGTAGCGGTTGTGCACAGCGGATTTTCGACGTCTCATTCATCTCCTCCCTGAACAGGGAGAGAAAATTGAAGAAGTACGGTTGACGAACTTGTCCCAGCGGGTGGGGACGGGGGCCACTGTGATGTAGCGCAGCACAGAAGAGTCAGTGAGTCATTTGGACGATATGGTGATGGTGAGTAACCTACGCTTTAATCGTGAAATTTCCATATAATCGCCCATTTCAGGCGTCCCTGTGTGTGCTGCCTCTCGTCCCAGGCGAGAGTGTACACACACGCACACACTCACAACAGCTCTCGACTGACTGCCAAATAGATCAGAATGATGCAGTGTACACATGGGACATTAATCAATGCCAAAGCTTCATGAATGACGACTGACATGTTGAGAGCTTAGAGGAGTTTAATAAATAGACTTTTGACGAAGACTGGTAGAGAAAAATGGGTGTGGCTGGGGTGTGCCTGACAAGATTTCCTCCAGAGCACAGGGTTTTAACCAGCAGGTTGACCAATATTTCTCCGTTTTCACTGGTAGAAGAGGGAGAAAAACTCCTCTAATCTATGGGACGGGTTAGCCGTCCTAATCCACTCCATTTTGAGGAGAGAGCAAAGAAATCCTACCTTGACGCAGGGTGCAATAAGTTGGCAGCAGAGTCCGGATTGGTTTTTCATGTAGTGTTCCACAAGCTGCTGAACGCTGGAGAAGGGGAGTTGCCGCGAGATGAAGTACCGTCGAACCTCGGGGTTCGTTCTTGAGGGTCGCGATCGTATGCGATAATGTTTCACCACCTCACCGTCACGAACTGCAAAAAGACCCGATGTATAGCGTTAACGGTCCTTTCCGATCTCCTACGGTTCACTTTCAACATTAATGGTGCAAAGTTTCCCACCAACATTCTAACCCTTCAAACCTCCTCCCTCCAAAATTCCCGTTTCTTAGTCGTAAGTCAACTGGGGGGAGGGCTTCAGTGCCCAACGGAAAAAGCATGTCGGCCTAAGACGATTCTACCGAGTCATATGGTTAATTAGCGCAAGGAAAAATCCGAACTTGGTAGAATAAGACGTCTTTGTGCTTGCTACGCCGTGAACAATGGGGAGACACTGACACGTAATGAACGAGACGGTCTCGCAAAAAAAGGCAAGGAGTTAAGGTGAGCAGAAGGTGGCGAAAGGTAACTCCACTTCCTCAGAGGCGACGGCGGTGGAAGGATAGGAAGCTGCGAAAGTCCATGCAAGTGCCGCTCGCGACTGGAATACTCTCCACAGAGGTAACGGAAACAGATTCCAAACCGTATGCAGTTTAAGAGTGTATTTTATTTTCTGGCAAGTTTGTAAATTGCATGACGAAAGCAGTAATGCTCAAAGCCAGTTTCGATAACGTCTGTTATTCAGTAACTAACTCCTCCACTTTGTGGAGCATTTAGGAAAACCGTGAAGACGGAGTGGAAGAATTAACAAGGGTAAATAAATGAAAACGGCTGGAAAAGGAGCAAGCATATAATTTGTTCCCTCGGTTCAGTGCCGCCCTCTTTTCCCACCTCTTAATAATAATGGTAACAGCAGGACGCACAGGATCATGAGATTTTAAGGCAAGTGGAGACAGAGCGTTGCACTCCTTTCCACTAGGCAAACCCCCTTGTCTCGAGGAGAGGAAATACAAACGACGAAGATGGTCTTTAATGAAGGACAACTCGGGGAAAGTGGGGACAAGTTGGAGAAAATAAAGGCGAGTTTAATTGCGCATCTGCGTAACCTGTGAGGGGGAATGTTGTGTGTGTAGGTTATGCGTAAAAAATATCGTAACCGTGGGCAGTCATGTGTAAAGGAAATCCACGGGAGAGAACAACCTACTTCGCAGTCTGTGCGAGCAGCGCATCAATTTTGCGAGACGTAAATCATTTTAAACGAGAAAAAAGTCAGAAGAAAAGACTACCCCGGTATTCCACGATCTCGAGAGATCCCCAATTGATCCCTATTTGGGGGAGGAAGGGGGGGCGACGGCTGCGGCCACCCCACTTGACGAAATTTTATGCGCCTCATTGGTACCCAAAGAACTTTCGCCATTTCACGGTTACTCCGATTTTCTGATCGACTTCAAAGGACTTTCTGAGTAGAAACAATTAGACAGGCCTAGGCGTTCTACCACAAAAAATTTGAATGGTGCGAATCTTCTGGTTTGCCTTGAATTTCTTCCACATGCAAGTGAGTAGTCACGCAAAGGCGTTTCCCAGAGACCGACATGAATTTATGATCAGACACCACGGGGTCGTGGTTTTAAGCATGCAAACGTTGGCCGGAAAAATGATTAAGTGATAAGTGAAAGTATCTCATCATTTGGACAGTCCATTGCCCCACCTCATAGGTAAGGGAGAAGAAGACGCTACCGTCTCAAGGTGGGATAAGTGGCCAAGGAGATGGCGGAGGAAGACAAGAACACGGTCTCACTGGGCGTAGACAAGCACTAATTTGCTGAAATTCCCGAGATTAAGTGAATATTCATCAACGAATAACTGGGACTGCCACTAGCATAAATGTACTATAATAATAACAATTAAAAAGTGCGTTTTCAAAACCCCAAAAAAAGAGGCTCAAGAAATTGCATCCCGCGGTCCTAAGCTTCATCCAAGAGCAAAATGAGACTACAGTAATAATAAGTGGGAACAAGTTGCCCGGTGGAAGGCAATAGAAAACTAGGGAATAACATCCACTTCCCTATAGGCTTCAGGCTTCTCTTTTTCCCGATGCAAGTCTACTTTAATAAAAGCATAAATTCATCATTATGACGAGGATGGTGCAGAGTAGGTCAGGACTAGTATGATCCGGGTAAGGAATCTCAGTACAGATTAAGAAGGGGGTGGAGGTCTTCGGAAAATAGGTGACGGGAATATAAACTGAGGCAGTTAATGCAAAACAAATGGTAACAACAGTAAGGCAGAATGAAAACTCAACGCCTGCACGTAATAGGTAAAAAAGGTATCCAAACGAATTGCGTAAGCGTCGCCCTACCTGAAAGTGAATATTCACCGCTTCTCGATTCACTGACTCGAACAAGGAAAGAGCCATGTCCGTTTCGCGGCATCATCAAAACAATTCTCAGCTTCTAATCGTCGCATGTCACCGAAGTGCCACCTGCAAAACGTGAAAAGGTCACATATAAACCATTTAAACTTAACATGGGAGTGTGAAAGCAGCGCAACGTGAAATGTACTCCAATGCTATGTTTTTTTCATCGGTGACAAAATTAGCACCTAGGACGAAGCTTACATTCCTCCCACAATGGTAGGGCATTCATAAGCAGTAACTGATAAATCAAGGTTACAAAAAAGGACCAATTAGATCGCTTTGACGCAACACCAGCCTACACCTTAGTATCTTTCGACCTAGTGGACTATGTGGGTGTAAATTCAGTGATTTATGAAAAGCCTCGAAATTACAGATAGCAGAAAGGAAAGTAGGTAAACGTACTCGTTTGATTCAAGACTGGTAATAGGAGCGAGATAATTGAACGGCACATAGCCCATTTTTCCTGTGGAAACGCATTTGGCGTACCACCAATAGCCCTGCGACCGGTCAATTATGTAGAAATGCTGGCCCTTCAGCATCGAGAGGTCGTCCTCTACTCTAGCTGAGTAGTCGTGTAAGGCGACGTATTTCTGACTCCACCGATGGTATGTTTCCCCGATGGATTGTCTCGGGGCGACTGGCAATGCTGCCACCGTACTCACAGCGGGGCCATCGGATGGTCGAGAGGGGAGGGCAAAATGACTGGCAGGGGTGGTTTGACAGCTTCCGAAGGCCGCAACTGCAGGAGTTATCTGAGTGGTTGTCTGGTTCATCATATTAGATACAGGTGGAAGTGGATTTGAATTGTAGGACACAGAGTGCGCTTGTTTTTGGCGCGCGAAATGTGTGGACGTGCCATAGGCTGGTTTATGAGGCGAGGTTTCAAGTTTGTTCATAGAAGGGACGTAAATCTTCGGCTTCTGGAAATCAAAATTGGTACGAATAGAGAAAGCACTCCGAATTGTTAAATAGATCAGTAGAAATTTCCAATGGTGGTTGTCAAAATAAACGGCAATAAAGCCAGACGAATGTCTAGCACAGAAATAAGGAATAGATGTTAGATTTTAAGAAAATGTCACGAGAGAATTTTTTTAGCAGGTTTCTTTGTATTAATGCAAATGCAAAATATACGCTGGTATGGGTTGTGTATGAGGACATCAGAGTTCTAATTCTTCCTCAAATTACTCGGTTGTCAGAATGGCAACATTTGACTCATGAAATGCAAAATAAAAACAGAAAAAAAGCTTAAACGGCAAAACATGTATACGTAGCTATGAATTGCCCATGACTTGGCCAAAAAACATAGTACAAGCACGGGAAGCTACAATACACACTGTAACAGATAGTGTCATAAATATACTGTCAAGATAGAATAAAAAGCGTAAAACAACAAAAAAATCTTGCAGTAAAAAAGATAATTCGTCAATGCATGCGAGTTCCATAAGTGTAACGGAATACCTATTCGCGAACAAAACAAAAAAGAATGAACCCACTAACACCCACACTTTTTGAAGATTTCCATCGAGAATTAGGAGGTTGAGATATACCATTTCCCATCTTTGGACGTCGAGGAATTACAAAGGACCGGGGAGCGAACATGTCGGTACCAGGTGGAACACTTGAGTGATTTCCCATGAATTTTCAGTTTGTAAGGAAGTGTCTGATATCAATTAGGAAATAAACACTGTTGGAGGCATCGGTGGCGGCCGTGGACTCCAACACGTAAAAAAGTGCCGCCACCAGACCCTTAAACATTCTGTGACCCAAAAAAACAAAAAATTACCAAGCCAACTTATACCACATGCACTAACTGTATTTAACACCAATGTTTTAAGCTTTGCAGGTAAGTGTACAGCACGACTACGAATAAAACGGAATAATGCGATAGTATGTGGTAATGGATATATTTATGGGCTAAACAAGAGTCTTGGCGTAGACCTGATAAAGCTTACTATAACGTGCAAGTGCGTAGCCCAAAAAATAATTTTTCATTTTTTTGCGGGATCCATTTGTGTTACAAAAATTGGTTAAAAATTTTCACGTCACTTTTGATTATGCAGCCATTTGAACGCAAGTAAAAAGATTTATTATTAAATTCATTGCAATATTATAATTACAAGTTAAACATTGAATTTGTTAAACTCTTTACTTTTTGTTTATATTGCTTTATTTAAGCGGTATGCATTCATTCGAAAGCAAGCAGTCGCGGATTTTCTAAAAATTGACCGCTTAATTATTGAAGGTGGGCTTTGATATTCTGCTTACAATTAGGTATATTTCTAACTCGCGTAAGGTATTGATCAGAATCCTATTGTTTGAACCATTTTCGTTGGTAAGAACACATCACCGAATCAATATTTCCTTCCCTTCATCCTGTGCAGTGCACACTGTGCAATCTTGCACGTTCCCCTCTCATCTGTACTGCAAGAGGCCATAAAGTCCCTAAAGCCTTCGCCATTTATTTCGCCATTACTCATTCTGTGTCTCCAAATATCCGATTACGCTGCCACTTTTTTTCTCGCATAGATCAAGAAATGGCTGACCAGCAACAGGAGGAGGAGAACCTCTTTCCTATTGCTATCCTCATTGATGAGCTGAAAAATGAAGACGTCTCCACACGTCTGGCTAGCTTTAAAAAGCTTTCAACTATCGCTCTAGCTCTTGAGCCAGAGCGCACTCGCAATGAATTTATCCCCTTCCTCACTGACTCCATTTACGACGAAGATGAGATTCTCTGTGAACTCGCCGATCAATTAGGCAAATTCGTTCCTCTTGTGGGTGGATCGGAATATGTCTCCTGTTTGTTGCCTCCTTTAGAGGGCCTAGCCTCCACTGAGGAGACGGTTGTTCGACAAAAAGCTGTGGATACCCTTCGGCTTCTTGCCGGAAGCTTCTCGGACGAGGTAGTCGTTATTCCCACGACTTTTTATTCCCTATTGTGTTATATATACTTGTTGAAGTTCCTCTTTCATTTCCGGATAAGTTTGGACCAGTTTTAGAACCGCGAGTTATTACTCAACCTGTTATGACCATGACCTTTAATTTTAATTTAATTATTAGCTATTTTAACACATTCATATGACCCTGCCAGTTTCTGGGGTCTGAAGTAAAAATAGGTCAATGACCTATTTTTAATGGCTCACGAGGGATTTTGAATGGGTTTTTTGCTGGATGACTTTACTACAGTAATTTAGGGTTCTACCGTATTGAGGTGCTAGATTATGTTTCGTCTCGTTGACGAATGAGTCAGTATTATAATATCATCATCCAGTTAGTTCATATTACCCTAAGGCGTTCCCTTTCCTGCAAATTCGTGTTTTTTCGATAAACTGCTTTTAATCAAGTAGCTCTTCATGAAATCTACGGCCGTATGAAATTAGATATTCTCTGGGTTAATCAGAAACGCCAGATCGGACTTTTGCATGTAATCACGGGAATTTTTAAAGTCTTACTCGGCCCGAATTCTTCTGTTAACGGAGATTTACAACTTTTCTCTTGGTGGTTTTATCGTGGAAACCACTTTATCTGTAACAGTTGACATTTCCGCGTATTTTGTATGATTTATAGGACTTAGAGACTCACTTCATCCCGATGATCGAGCGTCTAGCCACTGCGGAGTGGTTCACTAGTCGAATCTCTGCTTGCGGCCTTTATTCCGCCGTTTACAAACGTGCTTTACCTCAGACTGAAGTAGAGTTGCGGAATCAGTTCCGTCAACTCTGCAACGATGACACTCCTATGGTACGCCGTTCGGCCGCCATCAACCTTGGCGAGATGGTCTCCTGTCTGGATTTAAACACGCTCCGTTCAGAATTCCTTCCTCTTCTGGCAAACATCATTCAGGCATGCTTTTTAATGATCCAAATTCCTTGGGAGAAGTTACACAATCTTAACTTTGTCGATTACTTCAACTCTTGCAGAAGGATGACCAGGACTCAGTGCGTCTGTTGGCAGTCACTGCGTTCGTGGCTTTCGCCGAGGCGCTCCCTTCGGAAGATTCGAAAAACTCCCTAATGCCTCTCGTGCGCGAGGCAGTGCAGGATAAGTCTTGGCGGGTGCGATATCAACTCGCTGATCGTTTAACTGACCTCCAGGCTGCTGTCGGTCCTGCCGTAACCAATGAGTTCCTTGTGGATGTTTACCAGGTTCTTGCCTCCCTTTTTTGTTTTTCATCAAGTTTGATCTACTTGGTAAATTTCTGATATTTTTTCTTAGTGCATAGTGTTAAAGCGTTCGTCTTTAATCTGATTGTGATTTCATGTCTTCCTAATTACCCACATCGGATCTTAGTAGCACCGTTTCTAAAGTCGGTTTGATTATTCCCAGTTGGTCTACGTGAATTGGTACGAAAGCTCACTTCCGTGTCTAGGACCATTTTATCTAGATTTCCCTCATGTAAACACATCAGAACGTGTAGTGGTTATTTGCGACTTCAGAATTCCGTAAGAAGCGATCAATCCAACTGTATGCTCTGCCCACGTAGGCCGCAGTTAGGCTGGAGCAAGAGGACACGTAAATTCGTGCCTACACTTGTCTAACTGCGCCTGATCGCATACGTGATGTACAAATTTTATCCAGAACAAGATGTTTGGAAGCATGACGGAAGGGAGTTGTCGTTTTTTTCTTCTGCATTCATCACTTTCTTTGTGCCTTTGGTTTGCGCTTATCACCATCGAGAGGTACGGATATTTGTTGAAATATAGTGGTGGGAGGCAACAGTTTTAATGATGGGATTACGTATAATCGTGCTTATGCATGCATTTACGTACCCTTCGATAAACATTGCTCTCCATCGACCTTAGTCAGTTTCGTTAACTGCCGCTGTCAAAACTTTGCTTTCTTTTGTTTCTCTGAATTATCTTCCTTGTTTAAGTGGGAGTTGATAGCAAAACCTATAGTCTATGACGTCTTTTCTCCCGGCATCTCCTTTAAGCCGTAACGACTGATTGTGCTCAAAACGTATCCCGATTGGGTGCGTACCAAAAGGTTCGATCATGTCGTTTTCTTCCTGTATACATCAGAGCATCCACACGTGCCAACGGTCCGATTGAGGTCATTGTTTTTTTCTCGTGTATTCTTAATTTGGATCCTCGTTCGCGTTTGAAGGTCTTTCACTCATCTTTTTTGTAATTTTACCGCTTCCTCATTTCTCCCCTGTTTGCTTGCACGTAAGAATTTGGCACTCTGGGTTTTAGGCATCGCATATTACTGTCGTTAACTTGGCAATAAGTAGGGCCCCTTTTGTCTTTTGCATAACTCTAGTTCACCTGAACTTTTTCATCCAATCAGTATCCTGTCAACTTCCTGCGACGTTTGCCTCTGTTAAGCTATTTTTACGGATTTACTTCCATGAAATTGATGCGCTATGATGAATTTTGCTTTCCTTATACTGAGAACTTGAGCGGTCTTTGGCATGCATCCATAATGTTCTTTTATCAATCACACCTCTTGCACAACCATTTTCAACTCGGACCGATTTATATGCTGTGATCTGTGGAGTCTTCTTTTCAGTTATAAAACTTATAGCTCATCTTTGTGTCAGTTTCTTCCAGATGTCCTCTTGGATATATTTACTGTATGAATCGCTAATTTCGTGCATGCGGCTACCTTTAGGTGGCATAGTGTAATTTTATCTAAATCGTCATTAGTTATTATAGTGTTTAGACATTTGGCTGTGTGAACTAAGATGCAATTCTCCTTTTAGGTACTCTATCGGTTTTTTTTCCATTATCATAATTTGTGAGCCCAGTATTTTTTGCTTTTTCTCTTGTGAAGAAGTAGTATACGCTAAGTTTACAGGTGTCCATGTTTATTTATTAAGTGTGTGCAATGTTCGAATTTATAATATACGTTGCAATTACTATCCGTGAAGGAATTAGCACTCTGCCTTCCTGCGCTGCGTGTATTTGTTGGTGAGAGCGTGTCAAGACTCTCTTTCATGTGTCGCTGATGGAGCTTGCCAAGACCTTGTCATTTTTTCCCATCTTGTCCAGATTCTCCTTAAAGACGCCGAAGGTGAGGTGCGTGCCGCGGCAGCGGGGAAGCTGAAGGTCTTTGCTACGGCTTTGGCACCTTCGGAGGTGCGTGTGTCAATTATCATGAAGACTCTCTTGCCCATCGTTCGTGAGATGGTGAGTGAGACGAATATGCAGGTGAAGACTGCTCTTGCCGGTGTAATCATGGCTCTGGCTCCTCTCCTTGGCAAGGAGAACACTATCGAGCACCTCCTACCCATGTTCTTGGTTCAACTTAAGGATGAAAATCCCGATGTGAGTTCGGCTAGAGCATCCTCGATGTACTTTGCCATTTTCAGCCCTTGCTTTAGTCCATTTTATATCGTGAGTGGACAATTGTACGTCCTACTAAACGACTTTTTCAAATCAACTTTACTAAGCGGAATCTGTGTTTGGAGTGTGGACCAACCACTACGGCAAACTAGAACGTGATAGGGACTCTGTATTTCTAGACGGCTTTTTAGTGTGTCTAGCCCTCTGTTAATGCGTCTTTAAGTATAGTTTTAAACGAGGAAAAGCCTCAGTGTCAATATCAGCACCAGTGTTGACATATGGTTTTGAAATGGGCGTCAGAGATATTCCCTGCCGCAGATTTGGAATATTCAAATCCATTTTTTGTGGTATTGTCACTGGTAACAGGGACACTTGACGCCCTAGTATTGAGCGTGTAGCCCCAAGTAACCCGTGAAGCTTTGTCCTCATACAGTTTGTAGTGATTATAAAATTCGTCTTTCGCTGTGCGATTCCGACGCGTACTAGTCAGGTCGTGTAACCACAACTCAGCTGACAAGCGCAAGTAATGAAAAGACGTGATGAACTGAGGAACTTCAGTCAGAGGTGGTTTCGACCGTGTTTTCCCCCTTTCTGATGTGAAAATGTTGGGTCAGTAGGTGTGTTGCTAATTTTCGTGTGTGCATGCTGTAGGTGCGCTTGAGCATAATCTCCAACCTGGAGTGTGTGAACCAGGTGATGGGGATAACCCAACTAAGTCAGTCCTTGTTGCCTGCTATTGTGGAGTTGGCGGAAGACTCGAAGTGGCGCGTGCGGCTCGCCATCATCGAGTATATGCCTTTGCTCGCCAGCCAGCTAGGCATCCAGTGCTTCAACGAACAACTCACCAACCTTTCTCTCAACTGGCTCGTTGACCACGTCTATGCGGTGCGTGAAGCTGCCGTTTCTAATCTACGCAATCTTATGGACAAGTTCGGCATTGAATGGGCCAATTCCCAGGTGGTGCCCAAGGTAGGTCCACAATTCTTCTTATCTCGGCAGCAGATGGGTTCCGGTGCTTACTTCCCTATATTATCACTTTCCTTACACATGCAATGCCCGCTCTAGGGTGTGTTCATCCTTAATTTACTCCTCTGGTTTTGCGTCTGTGCTGTTGCTGTGCTGCTTTGATTTATCCACTGATACCCCACCATACGTAATGTTTGACGTGAAATCCACTTTCCCATTGGTCACCATCCCGGCCTTTATTTTCCCAGTTATTATCTCTCCCAAGTCTAGTTTTTGAGACCATAATAAGGATGCTTGAAGTACGATGGAACAATGAAATTGTTCTGGTCATGTCGATTATTTGCTCATGAGTCTTGGCCTTTCCTTTAGTTGATCCAGTTGGCAAGCGATCCGAACTACCTGCATCGGATGATCTGCCTAGCGGCGCTGCGTGAGCTAGGAGAGGCGGACATCTGTCACCCCGAGATGTTGCCCAAGAGTCTGCTGCCTACCATCACTCAGCTCAGCGCCGATGCCGTCCCCAATGTCAGGTTCAAGGTGGGTGCCATCTTCATTTGTTGAGAAGCACTTTGGTTGACCTACTGTTTAGTCCTCAAACTCTTTCTTGCTTTGCCTTGGGACGACGGCACCCCGACTAAAATTAAGACGCGTTTTCGACATTGATTATTCACCAGCAATTTTTTGTCAGTGTTCACCAAAGCTCAACTTGCATTTCGATGACACTTGATTTGCGCGTTTCCTGTGAGTCACAAATGATTGTATTTAGCAATTACAATAGTCTTTTGGCTGCGTTTGTACTGCCTTGCAATTTGTTTTTATACGTTTAGTTAGACTCGCGTGACTCCACTAACGCATCTTGTACTTGCGCGTGTTCTTTGGTGCTCTTATGTGCTTCGAAAGCATTTCCTTTTTTGACACGTCTACTTGCTGATGGGAAGAGGAGAGGCAGGCGTTAAAGTTGCCCGTGTGGCCATTTTCTGGCCAATACGAGGCCCTACTTGCACACGTCGACTCCTCCGTTTTGCACTCAACCCTCTTGTTGCCCTTCGGCAAGGTTGCTCAAGTGCTGGGTAAGCTGGCTCCCTTCCTGGACAGCAACGCGATGCAGAACTACGTGAAGCCGACTTTGGAGAAGTTGGGCACCGACTCCGATGCAGACGTCATCTTCTACGCCAAGGAGGCCTATGAGTCACTCGCTGTTGCTGCGCGATGATTGGCTGGCGCCGCCGGCGCCGCCACCACAGGCACGTCTTCTCCGCGGGTCATCGACCCTTCCCTTTGCCGCCGCCGCCGTCGTCGTCGTCGTCATTGATTTCCCCATTTTTATCAAAATCTCTGGCTCATCAACGCACATGAATACAAGCAAACGCACCTCCTTCCCACCTCCTCTATCCTTCCTCGTCCACTGCTTGTCTATTTATATACTCGTATATGAGCGAAGACGCGTATACCGTGCTCATTTAGGATGTCTCTGCTTCCACTCTTTCCTCTTCTTGAATTTTTTACAGATTAAAGTGTGTGCGTTCCAAATCCTTTCTTCTATTTCATCCTCTCTTCATCGCGCCTTTTTCACTCCTTTCTTAGCAGATGACCTGCTTGCCTGTCTCTGTCCATCTGTTTGTGAAGTTAAACGGACTAAACAAAGGCTGTAAATTTCACCACTGTCAGCATATCCGGTTCCCCTTCATGGGGCGGGAGTGAGGAATGGAAGGACGAGGAACGGAGGGTTCTCATTCGCTGGCCCTCTCAGCTCGCCTCTTCTTCCTTGGTGTTCCTTATCCCGCCTACTTTTCCCACGTTCCCCCCTGCTCTCCCCTCTTCTGCTGCTTTCTCGGTCAAACTCCATTTCTACCACGGTGTTTCACAATTGATGTTGATAAGAATAGTGCCGAGGGAAGCTGTGGTTTTTTCAGTCATTTCTTGGGGACTTGTCTCTAGGACGCGGAGGCCTTTTGCTTCTTCGTCCTTTGTTGCGGTAAGCCCGGTGAAATACTTGTCGATGGTATTCTTTTTTTATTACGGTTTTGTTTTCTTTCATTTAAGCGGTCAATCAGCTGTTGCACCTATGTTACTTTTTTACTAAAATAATGTTTTCATATGTGCTTTAACTTGGCAAACGGAAAAGGTATCAGCTTATTAGAACACTCATTAGGCAATGAGGTTGTGGCAATGCTGTGTAGGGCCTTTCGTAGTTTTGCACTTGGATTGTCATTTGCGAATGGCAGCCACTTTATTGACACTAGGGCGTGGGGCAGTTGTTTTTCCTTTGAGGTAGTTTGATTTAGGCGTTCCATTTCGAGGTGTGAGAGAAGGCGGCGCCGCTAGTCTCTCAATTTCTGCGAATTTAATGGGTACCAGTCAATTCACAATTAAATAATCGCAATAAAGTGGGGAAACGTGGCGATGGTGGCATATTCTGACTGAAACGGGCCCCGCGGACGCGTCGACTCACAGTCATAGTAAAGATAACGCCTTATGAGGAGCCTAGTTGCCACGTCGTTCGCCCGTTGCCTTCCCAGAGGGGACAAGCTCATGACGTTTTCGGGTCGGGTCCTGTTTCATTGTTAGGATTTTTCTCTCTCCCCATATTGGAACTTACTAAAGTGGCTGGGAAAGGGATTAATCATACTCATATTTGCCATAGTAATAATACTAGTAATTCAGATTGTTAAGTCAGCCATTGATTACATTGGGGAAAGGGAGGGGGGAGGCACACAGTTGCTCAGTGATTTTAGAAGAACTGGCGGTGTTTTCAAGGGGAGAAGGAGGGAGAGAAGATCGCAAATCTCCGTCCATGGAACCCAAACGGTTTTAACGACGTCAATCACGTGTAAGTAAGATGTGGAGGAGATCTCAGGGCGGTGACCAAGACAGTTGGAAGGTGGACAATCATAAAGCTTCGAAGGCGTCTACGCGACGTTTCGTATTCCCACGACGAATTCTGCGAATGGTGTCGAATTTGTTTGTGGGTTCTTTAAACGTTTCTTCCCTTTCCAATTCGGCGAGGTTGTTTACGCCTGAAGGTGTGTCAACGACGTGGCCGCTGCTCTTCGACCTTCTATGCTGATTTTGGCACTGATGCGCCTTATTTAATTGTTGTTTCGGTCGCAGCTCTTGATGCAACTCCCGCAGTTTCGCCTTCAGTTTTGGATCTCGGCTTATCGCTGATTGTCGTAACTCCTCGGAACGCAAGTTCTCCACCACTGCCGGAGGGAATTCAACAGCTATAATGGAACAATTTACCAATGGAAAGTCTTTGACTTATCAACTTTACGGTGTTTAGTCGGATCTTGTCCTTTCCTCCCTAAAACCACTGTTTGCTTCTACGTCCTTTTACTACTACTATACATCCATGCAAACATCGGTTCCCTTGCTTGTCTCCAGATCCGGGTTTCTGCGGAGGCGAGAGAGAGAGAGAGAGAGCTCAATGAAGCCAACTATCGGCTGACAGCGGACACACGTAAGTCTAAGAACCTCATCTTCGTGGACAGTCATGATTTTTCTCGAGGTGAGATGACGGTCGGTCATAAAAACATTAAAATATATTGTAATTTCGCAGGGCTGCCCTGCCGAAGCCAGGGGTTTCACAAATATTTTCTATAAAAAGTGATGAGAAAAAGATTGGTCGCAGCGCTCTTATCACCACTACCTAATCCGGGCGGGAGCAGGGTTGGTCCCAAAATCGCAAACTGCGGCACAATCCGGCCACTACCAGCAGTGAGAGGACTTTGCAGTCCTCGAAGTTAGAGAGCGTTTCCGGCGAGGCGGGACTGGCCTCAGCCCCAGCCCCTGGCTGCCAGCCCACACGCACGCTGAGTTCATCCCCTTTGTGTGCATTCAGGTAGCCGTGATGCAGAATTATAGTGGAAGGAGAGGGTGGGGTGGGGTGGGGTGTGGCAGATATTCAATTGATGATATGCAGATAAACGGTAACAGTTGCGCCGCCCAGTGGAGGTGATTCGCTCCACCTTCACTGGCGCTTGTCCAGCGTTTCCCATCAACACCTCCCGTGCGTGTGCTATTGTGTTCACCTCCTTGGACCGGCGACTTTTTTGCGGCTGCAAACTGAAACCGGTGCAGGCCGGAGGTGGTGCTGACGCCTCGAAGGAGATTTAACCGGTGACCGCACTTACCTCATGTCCACTCGAGTTAATGGATTAAAATGAGTGACAGTCTGAAAATAATTGGAGAGCCTAGCAGTCTTAAACACTTCGACGCGGCAATTCCCGCTCACTCAAAACCTGACCGTTCCCGTGGAAAGTCGATTACCACAACTTACTGCCTCAGATGTCGAGATCCAGTTCTCTTGAGTATCCTTCGAGCCACATCAGCCAACTCCCCTCCTCAAACTACTCTTTCGCGGAAGGCTGCGTAAATGGACGGTTTTGGTAGAAGGAGGCAAAGACAGGGCCACCCTTAGAACCTTTTATTTGGTAATTCTACCCATATATATAGAAGTGGCCGGCGTGGATTCAGAGAGTTGAACAAAATCATTGGAACTCGAAGGACTGCAAGCAAACTTTCTTCCTCCTTAGTCCTAATTTCGCAGGTTAAGATACGCTCTAGCAGCGGTAACATTCGTCAACTCCCAGTCCCCTCGTCGTGGTGTATAATGTCACGTAAAGTGGCATTAAGTAGGTAGATTTCCAAAGGACCTGCACAGTAAACCTTCTCCATTTAAACCAGGCCCGGGTAAGTTTATGACCTTCGGTCAAAGTCGAACACAACGACTTTTTCACTTTTGGACCCTGGAATAATTGGCACGTGAGGTACCCCACTCCTTTCTTACCCGCAACCGGGCGAATAAACAGGAAAGTGCTTCATCGTCTTCGCATGTGTGATTCCGCTGTTCAGGCTCCCGACGGGCAAATTGGCCAATTAGTGGTAGCATAAGCATTTTTGGTCTAGACAAGGGCACAACTTCCTCTCGGACAAAGCAGTCTGGTCGGCAGTTAAAGCGAGCCTGTCGTGTAGAACCCGTAGAACGTCCCATCTGTAATGGTCAGCCCTTCTTGAGGTCTGTCATTTTTCACGGAATTACATCTCTTGGCCTTGCAGCGTGTTTCAGTAGGGAGCGAGTGCGGGGAAAATAGCGGTGTTGTCCGATTGCATTGTGCAAAATGTTAATATTTCTACTCAGAGAGTTTAAGTAGCATGCCACAAGCAATTTCAAATTGAGTGAACGCTCAGAATTTTTAACGAAGAAGTCACTTCAGCGCCCTTATTAAGAGCAAAAGCAACGTAAACTAGCTTTTTGCCGTGCAAACATGGGGACAGTATTGATTAGGGGGCTGGACACTCCCATACCTCGGCACTTGATCGTCCAGTGATGAAAAAACTTCACAACGCTTGTAAGTCAAAAGAATCCCATTTGACAAGCGCTGAGAAACTTGAGGCAACAAGGTCTTAGCGCGTTTTTACTCCTCGTCTGTGGTGAGCACTCGATTAGTGCTTTATACATGTTTAATGAGTTTTTCAACACAGGGACATGCTTAAGCACCCTGTTTTTGTGCCGTGAGGGTTGGAAGGAAAAGGTGGGGGGACACTTACTGTCTATCTGATGCATTTTTCAGGCCTTATGCTACATTGCTACCCTAACCGACCACACACTGAATGAATAAATTTAATTTGCAATGATGTCGATGAGTTCCCTTTAGATCTAGGTCTAGACACCTCGAACAAATGTGGCTCGCTGATTTAAGTAGACGTGGGAACTGAAGTTCTTTAAAAGAACCCGTGAAATCTGTCTAATCTGTGGCTAAAGTCGAAAAACAAGTCCCTGAGCTTGCGGCATGTTACTGTCGGCCGCGGTGTTATTCGGACTGCAATCTGAGATAGAGGCAAGACAAAGCGCATCTGGCTAAAGTTGGGGGAGGAAATGCTTGGCATGTCTGTCGCCGTAGCCTTCATATCGCAGAATTAATGGGGACACACTTGTCGTGAATGGTCATAAGTGGTAAGGGGACATTTGATAAACACATTTCTCTCCTACTTCTCCATTACCGGGGATCGAGCACTTAGCGGTACTGCAAATCCGCCAGCCGGTTACCAAAACTCCTGCCACCCGAGGAGTGGGCTGCCTGAAGGGACGAATACTCTTCCTCGCTAAAACTTCACTGGTTTGGCGGAAGAGATTTGACATTGCACAGAGAACATTTGAATGATGACTCCCAGCTTACCTCGGTTCAACGGAGAGGGTACACATACTTCGCTGACAGCCTCATCGTTCTCGCTGTTGATTGCGCCGCTCAAGTCGGCGGCAGCCCTGGCCTCCATCCATGTGGAATCTAGAAGCTGCAGCGCTTCCACGGAGTCTGTTGTCTCCAATCTCTGCCGCGGCAATCGCCACTTTGACGTGGGAGAACGAGTGCGAGGCTCTGGCTCTATCGAACGGGTGGCTGATGGAGGCGAATGACGTAGGCGTTGACCGAGTTTGCCTTGCAGAGAGCAGTAGGAGCGGAGGACGGAAGGCGAAGAAGAAGAAGGAGGGGATGCGGGGTTGGTGGGAGTAACAACAGAATTAGCGGTGGAGGCTCTGGAGGCGGGCGTACTGTTGTGCCGAGGTGGCGTACTTGATATTTGGGAGAACTCCTCCATGGATGTGGTCAGCGAGGCGACTTTCAAGCCATTGGAACATAATTCGTCGTCGTTCTGGTAGAATTACAGAAAGAGAATGGTTCACGTCACCGAGGTCACCAATCCGAAGCCAAAAGGAACAACCACAAAGTATCCCCTGAAGTCAGTTTGACAAAAGCTTTGAGCGAATAATCATTATCTCGACGGTGTGACCCAACTTAACAAGCGCGATTCAGTTCAACGGGATGGAGAAGTGTGGCAATGCAAGAAGAGGGCGAAGCGGATGGCCTCCGCTGCGTGGTCGGCGTACAGAACACGCCCATGATTTTGTTCATTTCAAGGCGGAATCTGGCTCGCACCTCTCGTGGATATTACTAAAGGAAGCGGTTGCGCAGCAACCCAGACAACCTGCTGTCAGGTTTTTGTAAGAATTCACTGAGGCATCAAGACTGCGGAAAAGTTCACCTCGTTTCTGCTCCACCTGTTCAATCCTCTTTGGGTTAAGTGCCCTCGAAAGGGCAAAAAGCGCAGTGTCTCCCCACGAAACCGTCCCGACGAGCTATAGTGAAACCGTGCGTTTTTTTATATAGACGGTGAAGCATAAAATCAAACTGTCAGCGCCATAACTGCGTTTCGATTGCGAGTATGGGTTTTTTCTACAATAAAAAGCCTTTTTATGCGACAACTCTCTCCCTGTCTTCTGGTTTGGGCAGACCGGCGAACCAAACAACTGCCAGCCAGAGATTTATGGACCCAGAGAGAGGGCTCACCCAAACTTCTGGTTTCACCGTTGCTGGAGGACTGTTGGACTTCTCCTCCGACGGCGAGTGGGAGGAGGAAGTTGATGTTATTCGAAGACGCCTCTCCGCTTCCTCCAAACGCGCCTCCAACTCACGAACCCGACGCTCGGCCTCTAGGCGGGCTGATCGCTCTTTGGCTAGACGCTCCCTTTTTTAGAGAAAGAGAAGACACGCAACCTTTAATTTTCTTCGGTTGTTTACTTGAACAGGAGAATTCAACGGGCCTAGAGCTTTTTTGAGTAGATCCCCCTAAGGCGAACTCGGCAGACGGAGTTCTCAATGTGACACTATGGTGAGGTCGCCAACGTCGTTTGCCTGCAAACACTCCAGGATTAAGGAGTGGATGGGTATTTTGAGATGCCCTTATAATCTCAGGTTCTGATATTCGTAAAGCAATGAACAGACGACGCAGAAGGCACCTTTTGGGGTCAGAGATTTTTCCTGTCTAAACAGCGCACGTAGGCAGGGACAAAACGCCCATTAAATGTGCACGAAGGCAAAAAAGGTGAGGGGAGAGGAAGTGATATGGCATTGAAGCGCAGTTGAGAGACATTGCAGCCTGCTCGACACACCCATTGGGGCAACTGTAGTTGTGCACCACGTAAGCAGAGCCCACACCGCCCACTGGCTGTCCGAAAGACCACGCGGACCCGTCGTGCGGCGTCTTCGCCTCACAAATTTGAGTGTTGTAACCTCTCGGGTTTGGAGAATGAGGATGAGAAAAGTATTTTAGTTGCCGACGGGGCTGACTCTCCTCAGGTGAAGAAACCCTCTAATCGTATTTTGTGCGTTAGACACCGCGAGGTCCGAAGACCCGTCACCCAATCACAAAGTTATCGCGCCGCGAGGAGTGTGTCTCCCGCCCGGAGGAGGGGTTATCGCCCTAATCCCTGCAGACTGCGACTTGAAGTTTAAGCCACCATGCCGCGCGCAGAGGCCGCTGCGATTTCTCCCGGTGAGCTGACACGGCTGCGAAATCACCGCATAGCGATACAGGGCCAAGTGGGCTTTCGGGAGGTTGTGCCAACTAACAGGCACAAATGGAAGAAATCTGTCGTATTTAGCGGGCTAAATTGCTGCAACTTCTTCTACGCAATCTTTCATCTCCGCCTTAGTCATTCTTCAGACTCCCAAGTGGAATGCCATGGCATTACCCACATCACCACGGCCATAAATCAAATATTATCTAAATAAAAGTGGACCTCCTAAATGCACGCTAATTGTATCCATGTATTCCTGCTGTGATCATATCAGCGACTGGTGAATTCATGGAAGACGGTTTTTGCTGAGCAAGACACAGTTGACTCCAAAGGGGCAAAGACGGCCACTGGTAGTCAAGTGGAAATAAGCGCCGTCTCACTCTCCCTCGTCCACATGCCAAATTGCGGTAAAGCGGGAGTTCGCCGGACGAGATGCCTCCTCCTCCTTCGCCCCCGCACACGCATGCGGTCGTGACACCTCACCGCTAATGCGCACTAAATTTAGCCTCAGGCACTTCCACCGGCCCATCCGGCGAAAAGCCACGTGCGCTGCACCGGAGGGTGGACGGTCCGAGCCGGGGCATCGTCTTTGCTGCGTCGTCTCGGTCGAGGCCTTCAGGTCACTCATTTGGTTGAGCCGGTGGTAGAATAGCATCAACGACATGCAGTAGTACCACGAGGTTATTCACCTGCGCCAAAAGTTTCTCCTAAGGTCAATGGAATATATTTCCGGCTGGTGGAGTACCATTTCGGGTGACTCTGTTGCAACTTCGTGCAAAAGATCGGCTTCCTCGGGTAAGTAGTCTGTCCGCGCCTCCTCCTTGCAACACTTCTAGTTAAGTGCCTAAGACCGAACACTTCGACTACTTCGAACGCCTCTAACGGCACAAGATGCAGTGAAGCAGTGGCAGTCGTCGCGAGAGCAATCGGCATTAGCATCACTTGCGAGGAGGAGTCGGCTGCTTCGCAAATATTCCACGGCTTTTGAGGGACACCAACCTTCGCCTGCGATGTGATCCAACTCGCGTTTTGTCCCCACCTAAGTCCCAAATTTCCCGAATCAGGCAGAAGGCGCACGTAATTTGAATTAAGTGGATAGTCTAATTTTTACCAGAGCGAGGCAAGGACGTTTTAACACTTTTTCCAACCTTCGTAAGGGCACGGTTGTCGCGATAATGGAGTTTGACTGGACATCGTCGGAGGGCACTAGAATCAGACAGTAGTTCTCCGAGCCACAAAAAGCCTGCTTCCAACAGACCGTCACCCCATTTCAGTGATAATGGTGTAGTGCCATTATTCGCCCGCGAAAACTGGCGTTCACACCAACACCATTCGGCCTGTGAACCACGGCCAGTGAGGCGACCGGCAAAACGTACGGGCAGGCAATTGGTGGACAGTAGCTTTCCGACTGTCCGAATCGCTCATATGGAGGGTGCTTGGGGATAGGAGAAAAGAAAGCAAATGGCACAGACGTCATGGTTTACAAAGGTGTCATTTCCGGAAAAGCACTTCCCTCGACGCACGGTAAAATGCATTCCTCCGAGGGTGGAGCCATGCCCGCCTTACATCCCAACATTCTTTGTTCTCAAAGAGACTGAAATAAATTTTTCTTGACTTTAAAGTAGGTGCTCTGTTTAGGCAGTATAATTGAAAGTGTGATTTAAACAGAATATCCCTCATATGACGAGATAAAAAGTGATTAAAGGTGACTGGAGACGCACCTCTCCATTTCACGAAAGGCGTTCTCCTCGTGAGCCTGAGAACGCATTTGCTGAACCTCGATGGGAACGGGTTGTCGCCGCCGCACGTAGAGCTCGTTATTGCCGATGCAGAGCGCAAGGATCTTCTTGTTCACCTTAAGGTTCTTGGTCAGGAACACAAGGTCCTAGGGAAGCACCAAGAAGAGAGCTGTTTCGTAACAAACGCACTGAAGCTGGAAGAGAGGAGGAGGAGGAGGGGGGGGGGGAAGGGGGAAGGGCTAACCACGTACCGAACTCTTTTTGTCGATTGGTTTGATTGTGAATTTGCGATCGTTAAAGGCGATGTTTCGAATTTCGGACCAGGGGAATCCGACCTTCGGTGTTATTCTATAAGGAATTGAATGTAGTTTGGCAAAAAATATGGATAAAAAGTGGAGTAAAGGCAGTACCACGGGCTCACCGATGTCTCGGAGCAGATAAACCTGGCTTAACTAAACTCCCAATTTGACCGAAAACTCACCCTCACTACGGAGAATGTGATGACTTCTCCTGTGAACTTGGCCTCTAAGTGTGTACTTCGCCCCACCTTTCCGGAGAAATTTATGGCCTCGTCCAAGGCCTGAAACCCTGCCGCCTGCTAGAGGCATGTGGAAAAGGTGGACTCGGGAGCGCTGCCACAAAAATACGTAGCAGTGGAGCAACCAAGCTCCTGTCTACTTTTCGGATTGGCAGGTATCAAAAACAGTAGGCTTTCATTTGCGCATTCGTGACGCTTTATGAACCAATCATTGTTTATGATGTGAGAGACAAAAACTCAATGAAACCTCCCCAGTGGCCGCTACATTGTGTCGACTGTCGACACAATAGAGGAGGTGCACTTTCCTCGTCCATCAGATACGGAAAAGCGTGAGTAAGGGGGCGAGGGGAAGGCGCAGAATTTACAAATGCCTCGTAGGTAAAATTTAAATGGCTGTTAGGTTTTACTGAGTGGAGTTTATTGACGGCAGCGGCGCAGTTTCCGTTCCCCTCATCAGTCCGCACACCTGCGACTGCAGGTCTCGCGACTGAGCCGACAGTCAGTTCACCAAGAGATGAGGCGTTCGGACTAAGTGCCACGCTGATTTACGCCAAATATGACCTTTCTAAACAAGTAAAGTGGGAGGCAACATCGCTGCGCGTGAACCGAGAAGGCTCGTCTCCGAAATGAACTCTCAAATGCAAAGTGGGCGCTGTGTATGTGACTTCACTCACCAACTTTTGCCGTTGCTTCAGTGAGTGAAGAAAAATTGAGGGGGAAGCCCACAGTTGCTTCAAGGATAAAAGTCGCATCGGTTGGGAGGTGTTCGGACACAAGTTCGGGGGAAGACCGACTGGCACAAGATGAAGGCCACCTTTAGTTTGCGACAATTGGAAGGTCGCGTAATCTGGCGCGGAGTCATCACTACGGCGCCAGTTAATTTTCCTGGCCCCCCCCTGACAATGAATACTGCTGAGTGAGACCATTTCACAGGTTTTATGTAACCTGGTCCTACTCGGTCCCTCTTTCGACGGACGAGAGATCAGAGAAGGGGGAAATAGAAGAGATTTATGCATGCTAAGTTAAAGCCACCTCGCATCAATAGGCCTAAAGAAGTAGTCTGGGTGCCGTAGGTGAAAAGTAAAAGCCTCTCGTCCTCGCACACTCTCATGCTCAACCTGAGTCGCGTGGTCGAGCATTAATTGCGCCGTTCTCGGAAGAACTGCGAATGCCTCTGTCGGACCCGAATAAAACCTCGGGGTAAGAGCAAAACTTTACGAATGGTACCACAAATTCACAAAATGCCCTTAGTGGACGGCTAGGAGGCCGTTGCTACTGGCAGAACCGGAAGCCCTTTTGAGAGGCGTACAGAGTCTCAGTGAAACCCTGCTGAAGCACTTGTCCTAGAGCTACAATTTGATAACATCTACACGCAACTTGGGCGATAGAACAAGCATTTTCGTCTCCCCCCAAAAGGGGCGAGTCAGAAAGGAAAAAAGACTGGTGCGAATCTGCATATTCGCACCACGGCTCGGAAGGAGTCGACCAAAATTACCTCATGGATGTGAACAGCCATGAGGTAACTTCATCCGTGGCACAACTCTACCGAAAACAAGTGTTAATCACCACAAATCCAATTTCCTTACCTCCAAATAACAAGTAGACGATCTGGACAAGTCTAGTCGGGGCAGCTGTGAAAGCGGCGATCGGAAAGGGCGACAGAGCTAATGAATGACACAATTTTTGTGTGTTAGTTTATCGAAAGCGAGTTGAGCATGGCCTTGGTGAATGCACTGTCGTGTATCGGTAGGAACCTCAATGGAACATGCGAAGGGTTAAGGTTATGAATGAAAGACTGGCTCTGTCCTCAAAAAGCCACGAAACAGGCCCGCCTCGACCCTACAGTCTATACCCGAGTTCGTAGTTTCATCTGGTTCGAGAACAATGAGAGATTGTTGTGGGGAGGATGTCATTACCTAAGTGCAACGCCCTCCAAGTGGGCGGGGCGGGTGGGAGGCCACTTTGGTGAGCCGACCGAGGCGTAACTGCGTCCTTTTGGGAAAACTTTGTTCCCATTGACGGCACTTTACTGCCTCTGGTTGTCTCAGGGCATCTTGACTAGGATTAGTTTGTCAGCAGCCAAAAGACGCCTGGAAGGAAGGCGGCGCCGGCTTACGACTACTAATGGGAGCTCCACGAATTCACCCTAAGAACCGCTTTACCAAAGTCATCTCACCAGACGACGTGTGCGCCTCGAGCTGATCTCGGCGAAGATGGGGAATCGGCAGTGAGGAAATCTACTTTCGGATTGTGGAAATTGGAGGGAGCAATGTAAGAATGGCGGGTAGAACAAACTATATTGTGTTACTAGCGGGGTGGTTGCAAAATAAATCCTTTTTTACTACCTAGACTCTTAAGCAAAACTCGCTATCTTCAACACTGGTTACCACCGGAGAGGAGAAATGTTAAAGCGCAAATATGACAATACGCGTATGGGTTAATTTATTCATAAAAGCGTCGTAGGTCGAAGTCTCTTCCCATGCAGGGATGCCACTAGTCGACAGCGAATTGATTTCGTGGCGCACATAGTGAGCGGCCCAAATTCCCGAAGCGCACATTTTGTTGCCAAGGCGACAATCAGGTTAAATGGAATTTTAGACGGAAAAGGTAACTACCAGGAGGCGTTTCTATTCCTTCGAGAAAACTATCTATGAACAGAAGTTAACGCTGTAGCGGGGGCGACTTACTTGTCCGGAGGTTTATAGATGGCCAGACCCATGGCGTCGATGCCGAGGAGAAGTTCGGTGCCGCGGCGGTTGTAGATATCAAAGAAGTCCACACCGTACGTCTCTAGGCCCTCGGCGATCTCGAGGTAATGCAGCATCGCGGTTTGTGGGTACATACCACTGTGCTCGTCGTACCACCGAAATACCATGCGAATCCAGTCCTGCGATTGGAGGTCGTGGTTAACCAAGGTGCTGAAGGCACAAATCAATGCATAAATGTAACCCTCAAGGACTCTCTTATTCTCCCCCAAAGGGTCAGAGAGGCTCGCCATGCTGCATTTATCACGCAAGTCCTTTTCTTCTCAAATAGAGAAGAAGTTCAGCTTGGAGGGTTTTAAGCAAAAGCACTGACTGCCACTGGTGGTGAGAGAGTCACCGACATGAAAGCTATGTGACTACTAAAACTCGCACGACAGAGGCCTTAGGGGTGCAAGACACCAGCGTTACCCCTTCCCTCGGGTCACCTGCCGCACCCATTTTCGACCTGTCCGCCACACAAACTTGTCGACGGCTATTTCACGGTAGACAAAACTCCGGGCTGTGAGTCAACTCCCCGTGGGGCTGCGAACAACCCAGGACCGCCCGCATATGCAGACTCGACCGCACCTGCGCACGCCATCGAGCCGTCCTCCGACATCGTAGCTCGGAATTATGAGAGACGCTAGGGGTGGATCTCTTCCGCCTACTTCCTTGGGCATTTCATTTGCAGACTCCTGAAAGGTGGAATTCAGCCGCATTGTTGTTGGCGGCGCTAGTCGTACGAGGCAGAACTCGGGGCTGCCTCTTTTGATGGGCCCCGTCTGGGAAAAAGGTCAGCGACGCAGAACACAGTTGTACGTAGGTGGGCGCCTTCGCCTAGCGCCAGCGCAATAAACGAAGGCATGCAGGGACAGGGCCACTTTATTCCTCATTCGTGTTGAATGCGCGTGTTCGGGAGACTTGGTGGACGGGTCGCCAGGACGGAGAGAAAAAAACGGCTATAAAGGCAACGTTATGCTTTCGGACACTTTTTTAATGGAAAATTCATCCACGTTAGCTTGGGAGAAAAGCGGACTTGAAAAATCGAGGTGATGAAGAGTCGCTCTGTTATGATTACCTCGCTGACCGGCTCAAAGGACGCCAAGTAGAGACCCTGGCGACGCCTCACTGATGTGCCGAATTTGGCGCCGCGCGAAATAACAGCCCGGAGGAGCAGATCAGCAGAGCTACTTATGCAGTCAGGGTTCTTGTGTGCGCGCTAACGACGCAAAAAAAGTGCATTTTCGATATCACCACGTGTGAGCTGAAAGCCCAAGTCTCTCGGGACTGAGAAAACAAAGTGGGCCACTTATCTGATCACTTGGAAGTATCCGCATTAAGGATTCATTAAGAAGGGAAACGGTCTCTGAGGGCCTAGTGTTTTAATTCAGTTATTAAGGCAAAACGTGAGCAATTTTAACAGTCTCTTTGCTGTCCGTACTTACATTGGTGCTGTTCTATCCATAGGAATGACTTTTTCCATCTCCGCTCCTGGTAGCGAACACACCTTCATATGCGGTTCCTTCCGGAACGGAACCATGGGGGACAAACCAAGCACGAGAGCACTTTGTAAGGCTTAAGACAGACTGGTATTTTAATAGGGTGTGACACAATCTGGGTTTCCACGGCATCTCCAACGCGCATAATATTAACATGCTAATGTCCACTCGGCCTTATGCCTCCAACATCATGTCTGGCGCGGCCGAACGGGCGGCCGGACTCGGCGAATTATTCCGCTACGAAAGGAGGAGAGCCGGGTACCCCAGTCCTGTCGGTGGCGGCGAATGTATGCGTATGGACAAGCAATCATGGTCCATTACAACCTGTCAAGATTCTGTGCATAAACAATGCAGATTTTTGGGTAATTTGGTGTCCAAGCAACCTCCGTGACTCCAGATTGTTGCTCGCAGGCTAAAGGAGCTCAATTAATCCCACTCCGCAGTTGGTCGGGGCAGCAACAGCAGTGACCTCAATGGTGGCGGGAGTGGGTGGCGGTGGCGGGGACGAAAAGCAGCCCCAAGTGGTGGCGTGATGAACAAAGGCCTCTTAATTGCCCGTATAACCGTATTGCAGCGCATTTGAGGCTTAAGGATGTGAAAGTTGGCAGAAGACAGCACGCATCACGTACACAGTATTTCGCCCCGCGGCGTTCATATCAAGCAATGAAATATGGAAAAAAAGCCGCGACGCAGCAGCGCCCGCGAATGACAGTTGAAGGGAGGCGGTCGAAAGGACTGGTCGTTAGACTTGGTGGGGCCGAATTGAACCTTGTAGCGACTATCTCGCGCCGTTAATATTTCATGTGGGGAATGGCGGGAAGGCAGAAACCACTTCACTTTCTGCGCCTGGGGTGTAGGGGAAGCAGGCCAGAGGATGCGTGACGGCGCCTGTAAAATTGTTCTGAAGCACCGCGTTAACATCCACGGAAAGTGGGTCTAAGTTGAGCCACATAGAGCCCATGTGAAAATACAACAGATTGTGTATTTCTTGTGGATTTCCCGTCCGTGAGAAGAAACCATAATTTCAAAGGAGAAAATGGAAAGAGAATAGGGCCAGAGGCCGCAGTGGGTGGGGACACGTCAATTATGCACATACCCACTGCGTAGTTGGAAGTGGCCTGCCGCACGAATGCAAATCATTAAGTCCATCCGCGGCCAGTGTCAGGCCTCAGCTCCAAAGGTTTGGGGCTGCGCTCGTACAATGCAAAACGGGCGCGACGGGAGAAGGTGTTCGTGGCAGGTGAAAGGCATTCAGGCCTGTGTTCAGCGCCGCTCCAAAGCCTCTCATTAGGCATTAATGGAATTTCGTGTGTACTTTTGTAATGGACTTATGATTGTCAAAATAAATATACTCCCCCGTGTCAAGGAAAAGAAATTTAGAAAATGTAAAGAGGAAAGAAAGGGATATGAGCATAAATAACACTGTGGAGGTGAAGTTCCTCAACCTCCTAGTGTGGCATTCCCCCCTGGTAAATCAGGAGGCGCCCTACACCTCCCTTCCTTCTACCAAGTTAGAAGTAACTACTTGTCAAAGAAGGCTTAAAATCTCGTGGATTATAACTTGTGTGTGTTTTCCACACGTGGAACAAAAAGGCTCAGAAGGCGCGCGTTTTGGAAGGAAAACGTCAAAAAAACCGACAACTCCTGATTTAGTCAGGTGAGAGCAATAAAAGGACGACTCATCTGAGTTGAATGAAGTGAGCATTCGGACCTCCTATGGTGCGCAGAGGCCCGTTTTCTAGACAAATTTGACCAAAACTGTGGGGTACTAACCAAATACCAACAGTCCTCTGGAAGGAAACATGCATCACTACGTTTGTAAAGAGAGGAGCGTTCTCAAAACTCGTATGAGTGAATACCGCCTCGCCTTATTTAGATTTATTTCTTCGCCAGGAAGGCTATGGCCCGTAGTGGTTTGGTATGGACCAAACCAGACCAGAGCTTCCTTAATCGGAGGGCAAGTGAATCTCGGCTGCCGGAGGTGTAGAAATGGGCCGAATGGGGATCAGTGGGCCTCTTCAGCAAGAGAAGCATTTTTGTTCCCTTTCTCCCTAAGAGATGCATCTAACTATGTAGGCAGGATGAGGAGCAAGTGATGAGGGCGCAACATAAAAGTGGGTAACGTTAGAGAAGCGAAATGTGCCACTGAGTTTTTGAGAATATCTACGGACCGATATTAAAAAAATAAAGTTATAAGTGGGGTAATGCTTTGTTTGTCTACTCTTCGAGAAGAAAAGATAGAGAAGGGAGGGGGGAAAGGTCAAGGAAGAACAAAAAAAGCCAGTGAAACGGCACGGATTACTTTAAGAAAATGAAGGGTGCTTGGTTGAAATCACCCGTGCCTGTGCTCATTACTTAACCGACTGTCCGATTACCCAAAATCACTTTTGTCGACTTCCCCACAGACACGAAATGGAGTCGACGCCGCACGTGCCGTAGCACAACAGCGCAGAAGAGGAACGTACTTGGGCGAGAGGAGCCGGTCAATGGGGATCGGGCGTTTGGCGAAGCGGGCCTCATCGTAGTCGCCATACTTGGCTTGGCACGCGTAGGAGGCAAGCAGGACTGCGGTCTCCGGGGGACAGGGCAACTTATCCTTCAGAATCGCCTCCTTCACCTGGTTGTAAACGTCACAGATATACACATTTACAATTTTTGAATAATCCACCCGATACCATGTAACTTTGCCGAATTTTTCTGGTAAAGCCGTACCGCTGCCAGCATCTTGAGAAAGCAGACTCAAAAGGAATTCAAGTGGATGCCGACCGTCAGTCGCCAATACTTCTTACGCCTAGAGGTCGGCTCCAGGCATCAATGTTTCAGAATAATTTTCGAGAAGAAACATTAATTAAAGTTGATTCATTTACCTTATACCCAATCGTGTATACTCACTGGCGGATAAAGTGTATGTCAAGTTGTCTCCAAACCTTAATGCTCACCATCAGAGAAACAATTAATGGACATGTTTTGGGAAAAGTGCAAAAACAGTGCTCTCTCATGCTGTCTATTCGACACTCCTGTGAGAAAACAAAAAAGTTAAAGAAAAGTTCACTGATAAGCTTCAGCAAGACGCGCCAAAGTCTATTACAAGCTCCATCAAGATGAATACGAAGTCCGGAAAGTGAGTCTTAAGCAGAAATTAAGATAATACGGTGTAAAGGGAAGACAGAGGGTTTGATAAGTGATGTACAAAGGAGTAGGGTTTTAGCAATTGAGAACCGAATAGTTGGACGAAACGCCCGTCTGATGCTAATTGAAATGAAGCCTCGAGGGAAGAAATGTCGGACGAAAAGGAATATGCAAATATATGCTATGTCCGCACTTGTTTTAGTAAATCGGATTAGATTGACTATTATAAGTTAAATGGTGGGTTTTAAGGGGAATAACCTAACTTGGCCTCAGAAGAGAAAAGTTTACTAGGTAAGCGGAAACTTTCGTTCTGATAAGGCAGAAAAAAAATTTTCCCATAAACAATAAGAAAAGGAAAGTGTAAATAGAGGATCAGTGTATTTTTCAAGCCTCCAACTGACCTCACCCTGTACCGGGTGTGAGAGGAGTAGATAAAGAAAATACAGGAATGCGGTAAGTAACAGATAAACTTTCCCTCAATGTCAAACCTCGTGAACACGATAACGATAACTCCATAGTGGTTTGCGGAAGAACAATTTATGTATTCATATTGCCCTTACCTGGACGCCAAGTATTTGTGCTACCAACGTGAAACAGGAATACTAACAATAAAAATCATTGCGAAAATAAAGATTAGGGGCAAAGTAGAGTAAGAACAGTAATTCCGACCCATACACTACACTGAAACAGCGAGTCATCTTCGAGGTTTACTCTTGCAACTTTTAAACATTAATCATTCGTTCATTTGTAAATTTTAGATTAAAAAAGTACTAACCGTATAAAGAGAAGAACAAAATTTCTCAAACGTTAGTGCAACACTGAGCATGGGAGAAAATTTGTTTCGATCAGAGATGTATCTTTAGACTACAATATTTGTCGTATAATTGATGTGGTAGAAAAATGTTTTATGTGAATGTTATAATGGGTGACAAAACCTGGACTATCGCTTCGTTCAACGTGCGTTTCAAAGTCTTCGATCAAATTAGATCACAAGATTAGGTCGTGTTAACATTCATATATTAATGAATTCCGTCGATGAATCAATTTAGATGCCAGATTAGAAGGAGGTTTCGTATAAATACTTGATAATCGAAAAGTGCTTCAACTGCATAAATTTGCAAGAACTTTTAGGTTCAAATTATAAAGTGTGTTAGGCAATCTAGTTACAGAGTTGTGAGGCAAGGTGGAAATATTAACATAGGAGAAGAAAATTGCGCGATACAATAGGTTGTCCCTAAGCAAAAACCGTCAATCACAATACATTTCACTAACAAATCAGGCTATTAACCGAATCACAAATCGTCATCAATCAGGTCTATATAACATCCTCATGTTCTAGTCAAAATAAATAAAATATTTTCATCGGGGGGCACACCATAAAATCGGTTACATGCACCACGGCCGAAAGGCTAACATAAAAATGCAATATAACATTATGACTGTCTAAATATGAATATAATGTACTTGTAAAAAGAAGAGACGTTGTGTGATTTCCTGAATCAGTTCCCTTGTAGCATCTTCAGGAAAAAATTTTGCCCGAAATTCAAATTCCAATGGCGAGGTTTTCTTTATATCAACCGATGATATCTATCCAAAGCAGTACAGAGTAAATAAAACTGAATTTAAATGCCAACTTTTTTGTCAAGATTGAGCCAGGCTTCTTCGCCGTCGGACGTACGATACAGCAGGCCGAAATACCAGACTTCGCGAAGGCCTATTGTTCTTGCGACCTATGAAAGCGTGAATAATCCTGATAATTGTAAAATTACGTTGTCCAACAGATGTTTTCCATTAGTTGTTGACTTCACCGCAAAATCCAGTTCTGCTTCAAGCGTAGAAACACATACATTAATCTCAAAATAGAAGATTTTACAACTTACAATTTTGGGGTTTTTTTGATAAGAAAGGCATGTTGATTTAAGCGGTGCACGATTTCTCATTTCCACATCGGTAACTTTAATAAAGCCGCGAAATGTCGTTTATAACGTTCAAGGTCACCATCTCATTCTTGTTTTGTTTCGATATGCTAAAGGAAGGTAAAACCACAACATGCTTCCTATCTGAGAGTTAAATATCAACAAAACTTATTTGCAAAAATTGATGGTAATAAAGCCTTATGAATGGCGTTCCACTCACCCCCAAACGTTACAAAGCATAGGTATCCAGCGTATCTTGTGACTTAATTCAACCTCACCATCTCCGCTAAAAATTCTCTCATGCTTACCCAAAGTGATTAAGACCTCGTTTCCAATCTCTATAGAGTTCGTTATTTCCTTCGAAATCAGGCCCATCCACATCCTATAAAGCCTCTTTTAGCGTATACACGAGAAACGAGTATAATCCACGGACTCAGCCTTAAGGTTATGGTGACGAGTTAGACCACCTCTCATTTTTCAAAAGCAAAACTTGCCATCCTTGAGGAACTATATTTCGCATGAAAATACGGTACATAACTCATGGTATTTATTTGTAATGGAAATAAGTTTCATTAAAATCCCTCAAGCCAGTTTGTACACATTGTCCTCATGTACCAGTTCCCCATTTCTCACCTTCCTTTCCAAGAACCGCCTCAACTGTTGCCTTGTACACTCCACACCGTCGTTAGAGCCAAGGGCAAACATTCGTAACGTTGAATGAATCCTGTCCATCGTCATTCCACCCAAATTGGTAAGCATTCCCAGTATGTATGACCAGAAAATCTACAGGAACAGAACACCAAACTAGTAAGCCATTGGTAACGCTATTGATTCTAGCAGGAAAGGCTGCCACCTACCTGAGGGTCTGTAACGGGAGCTTCACGAACCGGGGATATATCCATACCTTGTGAAGTCTCCTGTTCTGCTACGCTAACATCAAAATTCTCGTGACTTCCCTCGTTACCCCCTACTCCAGTTTTCGGGGTGCCGCTACGCAGTCGGTAAGTTTCAATATCTGCAGATGTCTGTTCTATCAGGCCTCGTTGTACAAAGGGCTGCAGGCTTCGTCGGACCGCTGAGGTGGTAGTTTCAAGTTGCTAAAATGTTCAAAGTAGAGTCTTGTGCGGATAAACATGATACCAACTTGACCGATATCGCAGAGGCTCCAAGCAGACTTGAGAGTGAAGACATGGAGGATGGAGACCTGGAGGGGGCTGACGTCCATGGTAACGCTCTGGCCGCCCACTTCGAGAGTTACGTTCACCAAACCCAACTTGTACATCCAATTTAGCGTTCGGTTGCCCTTCATTTTCTCGAAGCATCTGCAATGAAAGGGAGAAAGGGCAAGCTGTGAGCAACCTCTCGCTGAACTCGTCGCAAGCGTTTATGGGAGTGGTCAAAGCATAATGAAACGAAAAGAAGGTTTTCTCGAAAGACTAGAAATTGTGGAATATTTGTCCTCTACCAATCCACAGAAGCAGTTATGTGTGATTTGATTGGGACTGATAAATGAAAAGGTTATTACTCGGTTGGATCGCCTCTATGCAAACATTAGGGAGATATCAGTTTGCTAAATACTCTGAAGGTAAGCGATAATAACTTTTCACTCCCATATATAGTTGGAGAAATGTAAAATATAGTTACCTAGGGAAAATTACTGGGGTCTGACAACGCGGTCATAGGGGAGAAGGTAGGATTGTGAGCGAAGAAGCTTGTACTGAGGGGTAATTTGGCTCTTACGAGTAGAATTTTGCATACCATTGTTTATCCCTTTTGGAAGACAAGAATGTATTCCCTTTCTATGCCATACATTTCGAGTAGAGTAAATTTGTAATTTGGTTAGGCAGTGAGATACCCGCAGGAAAGTAGGACTTCGCACAAAGAGGTGGGTTCTGGAGACGAGGAAAAGGGGCGCACTTTCGACCGGCTCTGATAATGTGAAACGTGCTCGATGGTGCAATCACGAAAGTTCGCGGCTTTCAAGATTCACTTTTTGGAATAAGACAGGCGAAAACGCGTCAAGTCAGCAGACGACGTGCACGTGGTCAGCTGGTCGAGGTGGAAGTCAAAATGAGTGTGGGGAGTTGTCCAATTTTGTCCTTCTTAAATAGATCGAGGATGTGAGAGGGGCTGTAATTTAGACTCGTCAAGCAGAATTAGAGTTGCACATCGATTGACCTCCAATTGGGATTAGGTGAGAAGAAAAGCTAAAGTTGCCCTCTTGAATTAAGTGGCCTCTAAAGTGTGGAGCGAATGCTTACGAGTCTAGATGGTGACGAAGAAGAAGGGCGCCTCATCTTAATTTGGCGAAGGGGAAGTGTAAATAAAGGACTTATCAAAAGTAGGAGATTAGTTGACAGACGCACGAGGTGAACTGAGAAAATGGCGGCAGAAGGGCCTCGGGTAGTTTAAACTGCTCGCGATGGAACTCGGGCCAGTACTCGGCTGAGAGGATGTAGGCCTGCAGAAAGAAGCGCGGTGTCGTCGGGCTCTCCTCCGCCGCATCCTGCGCCTTCGCGGCGTCGGCGATGAGAGTGCTGACTCGACGTGAGTCGCGAATATCCTTCAGCATAACCTGGGCAGATGGAATGTTGACAAAGCAATCAGTTGCACCCTCGGCCGCCACCGTCTACCTCCTCACCACCCATCTCTCCTAAAATTCACCATGGCGTGATCTAACATTGCACTCCAATAATGCTACTAGGGACTCCGCAACCACAGACTAAGTGAGGAATTAGGCAGTCACTTAGTCGAACTCTCCCTCCCTCAAGATGCACAGCAGTATATCGCGGACGAATAGTATGGCAACGCGGAAACCTCGAGGAGAGGCTGGCAATCGCGTCAAAGGATTTTGTGGGAGGATATGTTGTAGAAAGACGGGTTGTCCTTAGGTCGAGAGGGCTATGCCTGGCCGCCAATTTGCATTTTATCTAATCACTCGTGTCCAATCCCTGTTCACTGAAGTAGTATCTGCAGCATCTAATAAAATCGGGATGGGAAGACACAGAAAACGCCTCCCCAATCATCAATAGATGTTTCGCGAACACGGGGAGGCTTCCTCTGGTTCCCCAGGTCGCCACCATCGCTAATAAAGAGGAGGTAGCATGAGAATCTGCACGATTCACTCTCATACCGGAGAAGGGCTACGTTTCACTGTTATAACAAACCTTAGAGCTTCTGGTCACGGCTCTATGGAGAAAGAATAGTTCGGCGATTACTCAAAAGATTATCAGAATAGTACTATTGTTGGGACTCGAATTGCAAACGTAAGTCAGAGGATACCTCGCATTCCTGCAAATCAGCCTCTCCAAAGCGGAGTTTCAGTAGCTCCAGATGTCTCATCTGCGCGGCAGTGTCAAAAGCAAGCTGTCGCAGAAGACGCTGACTTAGGAGGTTGCGGTATTCTACGAGGAAAGACTTTTTGCTGCCGTAGATACTCACGAGGAGACTGAGCAAGTCGATGCGCCGCTTCCACGGTGGTCCGGTGTGATGGAGGGCCTCAAGCGGATCCGGCATCCACCGGTCCCAGTCCCCATTCACCGTTAATTTCTCTTCGCCCACCTCGTCCCCGCTTGTCACAGCTTCAGGCGAGAAGCACTCGTCGGGATCTGCGACAGGAAAGTTACAGGAGACTCAGTCCCAGTCTGAAATCACAGCTACCCTTGAGTTAGGCATTCTGGTGTTTCGGAAAGTTAACGACTCAACGAGA
Organism: Dipylidium caninum; assembly: GCA_017562135.1. Lineage (NCBI taxonomy): Eukaryota > Metazoa > Platyhelminthes > Cestoda > Cyclophyllidea > Dipylidiidae > Dipylidium > Dipylidium caninum. The sequence continues at coordinate 158,645 of QEYB01000533.1, forward strand.
AAAGGTCATCAGGTAGATGAACGTTGAGGTGTACAGTTTAAAGATCACAAGAATGGAGGAGGCTTGGCGTTATTAGAGCCTTGCTAGCTGAGACGGGAAAGTGTGTTAACCAGATTAATATTATTTCGAGAAGGATCGGGGGTTTTGAAGGTGAAGCAAAGGCGATATCGTTGCTCCGAGCGTTTATGGATGCGCACATCGCCACCATAAAGGTCCACAAAGAATACCCACTCTCATGCACAGAAACTGTCTCCTTCAGTGGAGGTGGGGATGGATGACTTAAATGTCATAAGACCACTGAAACCATTGCTTTGAGGTTCACTCAAACGGTTCTTGACTGACACAGAACCGTCATTCATGGTCGTCTAAATGTGGAAAAGTCATAAATGTAAGAGATGCCTCCTCCTACAGAGGCTCCTCGACAGTCATGAGTTGCTAACAGTTGGGCCGCCTCAAGCTCAGCCGAGCGCCACCATGGGATAAAAGGAAGGTGGTTGAGTACTCTCGTGTGTACAAGTGAAGTCATCGGGATAACAAATTAGACAGGATAACACCACCGTCCGAACCGATGGCGTGGGCATGAGGACAGAGAACATCCGAAGGAGAGAATAAACAGTTGATACCGTGCCCTGTTCGGTCGATGAGGCCTCAGAAAGAAAAGAGTACCAATCTTATGGAGAAAGCCACTTCTATAATGCTGAAATGCTATTTAAGTAGCAGCTGTTGCCCATTTTGCCTCCAATAACCTTTAACCACGGTAGAGTCTCCATCCCAGTTGCTTCGGTATTTAATTTAATCGTAATAAATGCTATCGCATCGCCTGAACAACGATTCAGAATTTGGTTCCTCCACTTGCCGATGAGACATTTTTACTTATACACTTTACTGTCTTGGACAGTGACAATACCGCCACTCGCGAGCTCAGGCGAGACAGTGTTGCGAGAAAATTGTGCGGTTATACCCAGGAGAGCCATAAAGATGATTTAAGAATGTCCGCAAACTGAACGACTGGTCCATTGGCAGAGGTTCCCAGTCTCAGTGGGCAGCACCCTCCCGCCGAGTGCCCGCACCAGCGTCTTCATCCATCCACATGACACAAGGCTTTTGAGGTAACGTGAGGAAATTCTTCTGCAATCACACAAAAACATCGCGAGCAGGTCGTATTAAATCCGGTATTGCGGCTCAACTAGGCCCACTAGTTTCCCCAGCCAGGACGTACTGCTCTCCCCGAGCGCCCCTGGTGCCTCTCAGCTCGAAGGGCATTTAGATTATTTGCGAAGGTGATGAATTCATAAGATCCTTTTGCTGGAGAAAGATAATCCCTCCGGTCGCACAGTAGTGCAACTGCAACTACGTGAAGCGAAAAGTATTATGTTGAAAAATATGAAACGAGCGCCTTGTTTAGGCTGTGTTCAACTTCCACAGAGAGAGAGAGAGAGAAATGCATTGTAACGTGCACTAGATATTCATATTTATAAATTTAAGCGTGTTCCTCTTAGTCATTTCGTGAGATTTTTCCGTGTTCCTACTTCATTTTTATTTGGTACTTGGTCGAAACCAGACGGAAAGAAAATCTCATTTGCCTCTACGTTTCCCTTACGCGGTCAAATTGAAACATAGCGCAGCTCAAGCTTCGAGGAACGTTAATGAGGCACTCGAATGGGAGTTGAGTCCACCGATTCAACAATTCCGTTCTGCCAATTCGAGCATCGTCGAAGAGCCTCGAGGAGGACCACCGACCCATGTTGGTAACGAGGAGGAAGAAGTAAGCACGACGACTGTGGAATCTGATCCACACACTCAGAACTATTCGTGACGACTTGGTCTGAGCTAAGAATTGGCCGTACACGCGGCTGGGTCGTGTTTAAAAATCTGCCCACCAAGGAGCACACCACTAAGGCATTTCTCCAAAAACACCATGGTTAGCATAAGGTTTGGATGTCCAAGGGGCAATCATGCAACCACTCGAAAATAATAGCAGCGGTTGATTCCCATCGAATGTCATGCATAAAAAGAAAATAACAGCCAGCGTTAGTCAATCGCCACGGCGTACGACGGCCACCACAAAGCTCCACTTGCTGTTAACAAAGTAAATAACTTCTCTGCAATATGACACTTCACCACATCCTCGACATTCGCCCGATATTTCACCGAGCGATTCCTACCTTTTCCATAACTACGATTTGTTGTCAAGAGAAAAAATCTATAATACTATACATTTGCTAACTCTAAGAACAAAAATTTTTTCCAAAAAGACATATATGACTTGCTCGATCGTTCTGCGCATTTCATAGTTTGCAGCCTGTTACAAATTGAGTAACAACCAAGTTATGAAACCACCGACCGGAAGTTATTAGTCGTCGTATTAACCCGTGTGGAGGAGAGCGGACTCACCGTGGGCAACGAGATGCGCGTCGCAGTCCCGCGTCTCATCCGTGGGCTCCACCTCCAACGGCGTGGGTAGGAGTAGTTCGCGCTGGAGACCCGTGATTTGGTCGGCCGCGACGCTATCCGAGGTGACAGCTTCGGCGTCGGCTGAGGCGGCGGAGGGCTGGGGCGGGGCGATGAGGCGGTCGACGATGCAACGGACCGCGTCGTCGCGCTCGCGCAAACAGGAGGCCACCGGACGACAGACGATGTCCTGCGCCACCGAGGAGGGGTCGATTTCGCGCAGTGCACGCACCAAACATCCATAGGCCAGCAGGACCTCGTCGGTGTGCACGCCCGGCTGGAGCAGACGCGAACCAACCTGGGCCCAACACACCCAAAACCCATTAAAGTGTGCCTCCTTCCGCCAACGCAGCAGCGTCATAAACACGATTGTCTCTCTGTGCCCCTTTACGAGGAGCAGATGAGTTCTCTGCTACGACGGTTACCATGATTGGTACCCGAAACTCAAATTTGTTTCTATACATGCGTCTGCTAAGTCCACTTCTAATCGCCATAGCCTAACTTCTAACTGGTATTTGGAAAGGCTATAAGTCGCTTCTTGTTGAAAAATGAGTTAATCTTGAGAAAACTAGTGAATTTTAAATGAATCAGGCCTAAGGAGCTAAGTGATCTACGTAGAAGCATGTCAAGAGGCGACGACCGATGCACAGGTTCCATTGGCATCGCCACAGCTGACCACGGTGGCAAATGACCCAACGTCTGTTATCCTCGCAGGTCAGCAGTTTGTCAGGGAGCATGAGGCCACTGGCAATGCGATTTTGGTACTCGTGACGCCAAGAGGGAAATTTGATGGGGTTTGAACGGGGCGATATAAAAGGTGTTGATATAAAATGGGTAAAGTGAAAAGCTTGTGAGGAGTTTAAATCGTAGTGTCGCCTTATAATCGACAAAAAGTCGCGTACCTCCGCCAAAAAACCATACCTCTTGGCTCAAGGTATCGATGAGATCGTGGAGTGCCCGAGTCTCCATAAGGTACGCCTTGAGGTCCATCACCGTGGGATGCGAGTCGGGGTAGTCCATCATGATACTGAAAAGTTCGGACCGACGCACGGTGTAGAAAGTGGTGTACACCAGCTGACTGCTCCACGGACAAGTCACACGATCGGGGTGGGAGAGGATCCTCCGAAGCCAGGTATCACGCATTACACGATCTAGGTAACTATTCAGTGCTTCCAGAAATGACGTGGTGTAATGCCCCTCCATCAACTCTCGGGTCTTGTGCAGAAAAGCGGACTCCGCGAAGGGACCGACGAGCTCCTCCAGGAGGAACTGGAGGGAGAATCCATCGGTCATGAATACGCCGCGACACTGATCCACCAGATCTGCGCTGGCAAAAGACAGTCGGGAGTTCAGCTTGGAGGCGGACAAAGACCCCTCGAAGCAGTTGTACTTTGAGGCCTCGCGTTCTGCCGAGTTGAGTTCTAACAGGAGGTAGGCGTAGAGGTAGGGTTTGAGAGTGTGATAGACGTCCGGCGTGAAAAGACCACCGATAACAGCTGCCCCGAAGCGAGAGAGTTGGGACGAGGCAGGGAGGTGGGAGGAGATGAAATGGTGGAGCGAAAGAGTGTTGGCTTGGACGAGATGGAGCCACTGAAAAAAACGCAGGAAGGCGGACAGGTGGTCGGAGAGCATGCACACAGCGTGGCCGAAGGGATCCAGGCCGGGTGTGTCCGGATAGGCGGTTGTGATGCCCTCGAAAGCAGGCGAGCAGGTGGAGCAGAGTTGGTGGAGGGCACAGTCGAAGAAAACTTCCGGGTACTCAACGTGCAGGCCCGACTGGACAAGCTCCTGCAACTCGGCAGCCGTCGTAATGGTCTACAAAAGTGAATGTGATACAGTTTACCGTTGTGCACAATTTTCACTGCATTTCTCCCAAAAAAGGTCTCATCCCATTAAAGTTTATTCACACAGCCCCCAGACGCCTGCAGTGCATCCCATTTCGCCTAAGAGCGAGTTACTGCCGTAAATTGCTGACGGAAATGAGTGACACTAACATGCTTTCAGAAGTGTTTGCTCAAGAGGGGGGCAAAGAGTATGGCGGGTGAAAAGAGCCAGGAGAAGTGAAGTTCTCCTCGAACAACACCGCCCTGTGGGTGAACCCCCTCCAATGCATCGCGGTTAGCCAGACTGCGGCGAACGCCTTTTCAGCATGAAGGCGGCCGCGCCTGTTCAAAAGTGCGGAATTATATCGAAAGAATTGTACGCCACAAGAGGGACTACAACCCGCTCAGTAGACGCCTTCTGTCGCCCTCTGTGGCATCCCAAGATTCATAGACTTGTGGTTACAAGGAGCTAGAAGAAAATTTGTCACGTCGGGGGATTCTGCTGGTACTGATTTTGGCCTGCTTTCACAGCTGCACAAGGCAACTGAGGACGCTCAGCTTTTTCGCCACTTAACACGGGCAAACGCGCAACCGGTAACCGGCGCTGGACAGTCACCATCAGCCTGTTGGAGCTGCGCCAAAACGCGTGTTTTTAAGTGCGCAGGGCTGCCTGCACACGTCTTGTATGCTTCTTCGTTTCGAAATCACGAAAATTATCCAAAGACAATGAGGAGTGAGGAGACGAGCCAGGAATGCCGGATGTCGGGACAAATTTTGGCGTCATTTCAGACCTTACAAATGCTATCATTCAAGGAAAATCAAGCCTTAAGAGGCGATTGATAAGAAAAGGAGCAGCTGGACGGAAACCTCCTTCGGAGAGTTCTTACCAACATTTTTAAAGCCATTCAAATTTTATCTGATTTTTTAGATAAAGTCGCCGTGAAAACCATCACTTTTCTGAAAGAGAGCACTAGGCTTCCGGTAGATAAACTCACCTCTCATAGTTAGAACAAACGTGTAGCAACAACAGTCAAATCAGAAGAAGAACCGTGCTTGTTCAGAAGAATCAAAATCATCAATTCACAACTGCGAGGGTAGTACAAAAAGAGTGGGGCAAAGGGAAAAGGAATGGATAGGCGAGTGGGGGAATAAATGCTCTAGTCGTTTTCGGGACCCAATTTGATTTCCCCACGGCGGAACTGTCGGAGGAGATAGACTGCCGACGCACCAGTCTCCAGATGAAGGCGGTAGAGGTGGCGGAGAGCGCGGAAGGCGGCTACGTTGGCGTAGGGAGTACGCGTGAGGGGATCGAGATAGCGTGCCACCCGTCCCGTCAGGGGACAGTGGCGCACCCGTCTCTTCCGCGACGACGACACCGAGCCCCCGTGCTCCGTCCGCCTGCCTGCCGCGTTAGCGACTGAGATGGAAGAGGGGAAGGCGGCCGCGAAGGAGGCCTCGTCGGCAAAAGAGACGAGAGTGCGGGCGCAACGCACGTTGCGGTCCACCAGTATCTGGCGCATCTCCACTTCTCTGAAAAGTTGCCAATAAATCAAATGAAGGTTGCATCATTTCAAGGTGAGGTCACAGGGGGAACGAGAACGCTGTACTCAGAGAACATATTCGAAGGCGTTTCCGAACCTAAAAAAAGTAGTTTTATCGCATGAGGTAGTGCGGTGGTCCTTTGGGCGATCGGGAGAACATCGGCTCGAAGTACACAAAGTAAAACGATTCAGTTCAATCCAGATATCACCACAAATTTGTGATTTCATATTTGTTATCTTCCCCGTTCTTAGTAATGCTTCCACCTTAGCTGGAGTTCCATGTCCTTCTTCGACGTCAGATATTCCAATTATTTGTCACCAGGAAGATAAGAAAAGAGAATCCAAGATTTCCCCAAATATATTATAAAATGGTATAGCGTACGTTTGTTGACTCTTCTGAGCTTAACATGAAAACTAGTGTACTTTCGCCCCGAAATCGCTATCCGAACAAATCGCCTAGCCAATCACCCGACCCCCCTGACGAGGAGAGACGGAACGGGAGGCCTACCGCTGAAAAAAGTACCTGTATTCCGACAAAATCTGGAGAAGCCGGATTTTCTGCCCATCTAACTTCGTGGAGAGATGTCTAGAAGATGATGAGGGATAGAAACTCACTTGTCAGCATTAACTGAGACGTCGTAGATCTCCGGTTGGTCGGGCAATGAGGGGACGGTGAAACTGTGAGTGCGGATCATCGGTTGCTGTGATACGGTCTTCTGCACGCGGATCTTCTTGCGCTCCACCTCCATGCGCTGATAACGGGCTGCCAAGAGGCGGGGGAGAGGGAAAGGGATGGGGGGAAGGATTTAAAATTTGGCCTCGAAAGAAATCTACTCGGTGGGAAATAAAGCAACGGTTGATTCGTCACCAGCATGTATTTGAAGTCAAGACAGTATTGAAGAACTTGGAATACTAGTAGCAGTTAAATAACCTAACTTGGTGAATTGGAGGAAGTGCAAAATGCGGATGCAGAAATGCCGAGATCATGAAATGCCAAATCAAGTGGGAAATAGCCAGACGCCATAGTTTACGGCAGAAAATGAAGACGACAGAATTACACAGCAATAGACGGGAAAATGCGTTCTCATGATAATCGTTGTTGGCAAAATTACTATCTCGGAATTTATTAAATTCCTCGTATGTACATTAGTTCTACCGACGACGAGCAAATTTTCTTAATGTCCAAACAACTAAAACTTGTCATATAACACCTTGAAACTCCAAAACAAGGAAATAATGCAAGGCAGAAAGTAAATGAGTAAAGGCAACTTCATTCAATTCAAGGGGACTGCAGTGGTGGGTGAAAGAGCATCTTTTATAGGAGGCTTTAGAACATCTCGAATGTAAAACCGATTGATATGCTAAGAGCCACAGTTGATGCGTACAGAGCTGACATCAAAGATTAGAGGAAAAAAGAGCGAACAATGCGTTAGCTTTGATCCTGGGGCACAAAATTTAGGGTCCCTTAATTTCAACGCAATACCTCATCTATAACAGTGAGAAAACGGCCTAATGGAGGCGTCTTAGAGGACACGGACGGCTTCAAAATTCATGCCTCTAACTCCTAGTCACTTGTCGTGCTGCTTCAAAAGTAGGAGGCAAAGTTAAAGTTGAAAAGGAGGTAATTTTACACACTCCCTTGCATTCTGAGTGTTTTACTCAGTGAGTGTAGGAGCAGGAAAGCGGTGGTCACCAGTCCTCCTTCCCAGCAGTAAGTACATAAAGCGGAAGGCAGGAAATAGTTTGAAAGGTCGACGCTTCATATGCGATTTTACCCTAGTCAGCAAAGGAAACGTTTCACTTAATCCCTTTAGCCCTGTAGAAAAAAGGGACTGCATGTTCATATGAACGAGAGGAAAATGACACATTCCCCTCTTCAACGCCGTTGTGAATGACCAAGCTTAATTCAATTGTTAGGAGTTGTATCACAAGGCACCATGGATTAGTGATATAGTGAGCAAATAGAGAATACAATAAAGGCAAAACGTCTAAAGGCGATGAAACAATGATCAATCAAATAAGTTGGTAAATGAGCTGGTCAAACGACGGCCATGCAAAAATGGCTAAAACGAAATGTATGAAGGAGAGCTGGTTGTCCTACCAAGGGACCGCTTGTTGATCTCTTCGGTGATTTTGGCCTCCGCGAGAAGCTCCTCCTGAGTGAGACGTCGCACCTCCGGGAGATTTTTGCGTTGTGCGATCTCCGCCATCAGGGCCTTCCGTCTCACTGACGTCATCTCCCCATTCGCGCCGGACGCCTGTCGCCGCTGTGTTGCTGTCTCCGTCGCGCGCATTGTGCTCGCTCGCAATTTACGGCTCTCTGACAATACAAGGAAGGGTTGAAATGTATAATTATCTATGTACATTTAATAGAAAAATGGTAAAACCAATGGTTTCTGTGGTAGGAGCGATGAGCATGTAGGATTAGTTATCACTCAGCACAAAAAAAGATGACGAAAAACTTTGTGACTTTTTAAAATTCAGTGCACATGGGAAAACTTGTTCGTAATTACTCTGGGCAACATTGTAGATGCTTATGAAAATGATGGTAGAGACCTTGGCAACTGAACAATTGACACAGACCAGCAGAGCTATGCTACTCACACTATCTACCAAAAAGTGAAGTATTCATAAGATTTTGATAAAAATTGTTCTCTGGCATAAAAGAAATGTTTAACGGGGGAGGAAAGAAACTCTTTGAACTATATACTTCTAAGAAGAGTGGTTTATATCAGTTCAATTTCAGAATTAAATACAAGCATTTATATCATCCTGGTAAAATAGCTGATACTTTTTTCACGTAAAAAGCATATACCTGCAGTGCGGGAAGAAAGCAGTTACGAGAGGCATCATCCAGAAAGCAAAGTAATACTTATCTACTAACGACAAGCGAGCAAATGTAAGTGTCACTCGGAGCAAATTAGTAGGATGTTACTTAATACTCGTCGACACTGGACAGCAAGGACATCAAAGTGGAAAATGATTCAAGTCAGCATTAAAAAAAAGACCAACTAAGCTGAAAACATATATTGTGCAAATTCGAGTCACTTTTTCAACAACAAACAGATTACTGATGGGGAGACTTCAAAACGTCACCTTAATCTGATGGTACTCTGCCACAAAATGGTGCTAAACATGCATCCACCTATCTTGGACAGCGAATTTGACAAATTTTGTAAAATTCATCTAGGGTCCATAATACTAAATAATTATAACACCAGACTTAAGGTCTGTGCTTCGTAGGCAAATAGAACCGTAAGATGACAATAAAGCCTTGGACGAGAAGAACGAAGACTTTTCACGAAAAGCGGCTCAGGTCAAATAAGTAGGTTCATGATTTGTAGCTACGTACCTACAGTATCCTCACCTCCCGCCTCTTCCGATATTAAAGTGGTTTTGCTCCGAGACTTAGCCTCAGACTTTGTTTTTTCCTTCGTCTCCTTCTTGATTTTTGGTTCCTGGAAAAAAAAAGAATAGATTACGAAAGTGACGTGCAGCAAAAGTTTTTGAATGAAACCCACTTTATAACTTTTCGTGACGACTCTCCGAGTCCGTCGTTTCCTTCGTTCATCATCCACGGCCTCATTTGCGCTCCAGTCATCATCATCTTCCTCTTCTTCAGTATCTGCAAAGTCCGTGTCAATGGAGTCGTGACCCGAACTCTCCGACTCATAGTCATTGTCATTTTCCTCCTATTCGGAGGAATTTTAATACAAGGAGACTAGTTCGACAAACCTCCATAAAGCCCCCATAGGCACTGGTATAGAAATCATCCTCCTCTTCCTCATTTAACAGCCTAGCCATTCGCGAACCGGCGTTGGGCCGGCGGCTTCTCGTCATTGTCACCGAATTCAACATGACCACGTCTGTCGCAATTGAAATAGCAAAAAAATTGTTTTCAATGAGTAGTCGTTATGGCAGAAGTGTTGAAAAAAGGCAGACTTTTGCGTACGCCGCTTTATTTACAATTTAATACGAACACAAGTTAGCTAAATGGATGATAATAGATATCGAAGCTAAATTGCAACATCTACTTGCAGGAACGACGGGTACGCTTGTTCCACGAAAAATTAACAGCGTAGCTCTTCGGTTTCACTATGGTTTTTTTCGGCTCCTCAACAAAGTAATTCCAGCCTTGACTCTTGCAGTAGGCTACAGCCGCATCGACGTCGTGAAAATCCAGTGAAAAGTTGGAGAGTGGATCTCCGGAACTGGCCCAGCCCATCAGAAGGTTCTCCCAGCGCTGCTGGTTGTCTGTTTCGATGCGCCACTTGTTGGATCCAAAAGTACCTGATTGTGTGGCAGATTTGCTTGGCATATAGATGCGTACAGTACGAGTTTCCAGTTGTTCTTTAGGAATGTGCGCTAGAGGCGTAACGTCAGTTTTTTCCGGAACAAGCACGGTATCAGTATTTGAAAGATCGGGAGACCTTCTCATGATTTCTTCAGCCTAAAACACCAATATGTGGAGAACATTGTCTCACTAATTTGATCGCTAAAATGCTGCGCCGTGACAAATAATAGAAACAAATACCAACGCGTAGTAGCAAATATAATTTAGGTACTTAAAAAGGTGACAACCTCAATGTTTGAGTCAAAGACTCTAGTCCTAAAACGAGGATCCGATTCATCCACAAGAAATCGACGAATGTTTTTTACTTTGGCAGGGGGGGTCTTGGAAACGATGCGCCTAGTGGGCAATGCGATTGCCTGCCGAATGGAGAGGGTGAGGCCATGGGAGAACGCCATCTGAGTAAGAGGTCCGAACCTATTCCACTCCGGGGTCAACGATCCTATTCTGGCTTACCAATTGAGCCTCTTTAGGCTGCTATCAGTTAAAACAAATGAACAGCTCGTTCGGCAATAATTATATGGCAAGCTAAATTACTAGCAAAAGTTTTTATGAAAAGAAACGCTTTTTTATATAATTGTCACGAGGATGTTAACAATTGTGAAATGTAGATAAGTGTAGGTTAGCGTCACGTATGCACGTAGTTGATGCGTTCGTGTACAAATTTCGCTTCAATTTAACCCAATGCCTATCGAAGTATCCAGGCTAAAGGCCATGAACACCCTTTTTCCCGCTTGCAGTTCTCTGTCCGCCAACTTGAATTGTCTATTCGCCGTATTGGTTCAGTCTGACTCCATAATTAAAGTGAGGAGTGTCCGTTCAAAAAATTCACCGGAAAGCCTAAGTTCGTACCGCAATAATCTCCAGGGATGTTCATGACGCTTCCACAAACATAGTAAAGGCAACACTGAGTTGCCGACCATTTTGTACACTTATTGTTTACGATGTAGGCTGGCGAAGTAGTGTGTTATTGGACGGCAGTTGACATCCGAGACCTCTACCCACCTATCGCGCCTCAATTATCTGCAATGGTTGTTTAGGTAACATGAGGGAAGCGTTCTCCATCATTCCCTTTCCCTATTACAGAGACCGCAAAAACGTACCATTTTTGAGTAGTTAAAGGATGTTGCACACACATGTAAGCCAGAAGAAGATAATTTATTCTATCAGCAAAGCGAAAGGAAATGATAAATAAATAAGACGTCCTCGAAGGAGAGAAAGAAGGAAGTGCAGACCAGAAATGCAATGTCTTTGTCTTCAGTTGCAGTAAACTGGATCATTTTTTAGCAGTGTCTCTGTTTTGCAAGAAACTGTCTTCTCCTTCTGTTTCGCGACAGCCAACAGATGGGGGCATCAGGTTAAGCACTATGAAGCTAATTTCTTCCAGAGCATAGGCGAAAAAGGGATTGCGGTTTTAGGGGGTTGGAGCAGGTGGAGAGGAAGAAGGAGAGAGGTGTGTCTAATTGTTTCAAATGTAGGAGAATCGGTAGGAAGAGGGTACTTGTTAGACGGAGGTCCTGATGTTTGTGGCACCAACTTCCCACTCACAACTCGATTTGGAATTCAGCACTCGTCTCCGTTACGCTGTATTGACCGTTGGGTTGCACGGTCTGTGCATTCTAGTCGATAACAATCAAAATTTGTAAGATATCTATCGGCAACTCTGCGCATGTTCATTCACCGCGCCTGAATTAGAGTTACGTGGGGAAAGGGAAGCAGGACAAGCTCAACTTAAAAAGCTTCGAGAAAGGTGGTTTAGGGAGCGTAGCGCATAGCACAGTCCACCGCATCTTACCACGATCCCGTATTGCTGTTTCATGGGGTCGGGCTGAGCTGGCTTTTGCTGTGGTGGTGGCGGCGGTGGCGGTGGAGGCGGTTGCGGATGTGCAGGTGTTGCTGGCTATTTATGCACAAAAATAAAATGCCAAGGGAAGCTGGATAAGGCCATACGCATGCCAAGCCATGCCCTACCTGCTGCAGAACATAGAGCCATACTACTTAAATGTCATTAGTAATAGGGGTTAATAACGAGTTACTATCCTCTCCTCCTTCCAGCCCCCCACCCGAATGACCTCTAACTACGCTCATTTAAGCTCGACATCGGGCTACCATGATAATCGTCTGCTACCAGTAATGCATTTTAAAAACCCAACCAATGAAGAAGTGAATAGCGTACGACTACGTCCGACCATACGTCGCCTGGCTAAGTCGTTTGACTACTTCACACTCCGGACGGAGAAGGGACGAGGCGCGCGCACAAAACCCCCTCCCTCATCTCTGCCTTCGGTAGTATCTTTCGTTCCTAATTCATCTGCAGCTAATAGGAATCCATGTGAAAAGTGATTTTGTGCCTGGTTGAACTACTACGGCTGCAAAACCAACGAGAAAGAGGACCGCCTTTTCACCAGTCACGCCCTGCGAAGGTGCTGCTATCCTGTCGCGGATTCTTCCAAACATGCGCTTTTTTTGGCAACACAGTTTCTCCTAGTTGCCAGGCCACAATTATTTTGCGCATGCCGTGAGTTCTCCCGCATTCGGCACAAGGTGTTTTGGTAATTTCTTGTAGCGCTGTATGATTCAAACTGCTCCCTGCGGGACGCATGCTGCGAGGCACACACATATAACTTTGACACAGATCGCTGGAGGAGGCAAGGCATGCATTCTTTCACTCCAACTTGACATTAGTACCATCGACTACGTCACAATGTCGCCTTGTATCATTTGGGCGTGTGCATTGGGCAGCGCTACATTAAGGCTGCTGGCACTTCTCTTTCTTTAACGGACCTCGGCCCGAGTAGCTGGAAATTGATGCGGGATTCGCCGAAAGGCAGCCTTTAGTCGGACTGCAAAAAGGCTCGAGGATAGCGGAAGCGGAGGTGGGCTCTCTTCCAACTGCTTGAATGGACGACATTCGCATGCCTTCCAGAGCATCCAAACCGGGCGGAAGGATTGTTGCCATCTTAAATCGCGTTTATAACAAATTCCTACACACCGCGTTCACCACCGTTCAAAGTGCTTTTTCATCCTCCGCAGCAGTTAGGGGGTCGTCATCAAATCCGTTCCTAAAAAATCGCCGCTTACGTCCCTTTGCGTGCGTCACTCCACATGACCAGCCACGAGGGGCCGTCGCCACAACCCCCGAAAAACTGCAGACAATCCGTCCAAATGGGAGCACTAAGCAGTTCACTCAGTCCCCTTCCACGCCTCGTCCTTCCCAACGAAACAGGCCTTGGCTAGGCAATGACGCGGGTTTTCACAACGGCGAGGTGACTCGGAGCCCCTTTCTTAGGGCGCCAACTTCCCCCCTTCCGCCCTCCCCTCCCCCCAATCTGCGGTCCACTCTCGGTCATGTGCGAGCGCGCGTCTCTTCAGATGAGTGAGACGGTGCGAGCTTGACGTACTTGGTATTGAGGCTGTTGCATCGCTTGCATCGTCTGCATCGGTTGCACCTGCTCCCTCGGCTCCACTGGCTGCTTTGGCTGCATCTGCGCTGGTTGCGGTTGCCTCGGCTGTGGCGGCGGCTGTTGTTTTTGAGGCTGAGGCCGCGACGGTGCCGGTGGCGGCGGCTGGCTCGTTCGCACTGGATCTCCTTGGATCGAGCGACGGTGCGATCGCAGCGACGCCTGCACCTGGGCGTACAGCATTTCCGTGTCGTTCAGACCCTCCGTCTGACTATTTCCTAGTGGCATAAAGGGGCGAACGAAACAGCTTAGTCAAATGCCCCGATCACCCCTCACCACGCTTCAGGGGATTGCGGGAGGGACGAGGCGGGGCCAGAGTCCTTGGGTGGGGGGCGGAGAGTCCCGGCACCCAGCGGCGGCTTTTCTCCCCAGTGACAAGCTGGTTTTGCAGCGCTTACATCGGCCTCCCCGCACTCCTCGGCTACCGACGCCAGCTCACATCCCTTTTCCCCTGTCCAATGCAAATGAGGGCGGGCGGGAAAAGCTGTTTCAGAATCAGCAGCTCTCCACTGCGATATGTTGGAGAGGCCTGCGTCTAGTGCTCACCTTAACTTCATGGACACTTCCCGGGGAGGAAGGGCCGAGAGACCCTTTGCATCTGGGGCGCATTAACCCGTCGCAGGCGGGGGGGGAGGTGGAGCAAGACGTCTCTGTCTTCTCAACACACCAAGTGGGAAGATGGACAACGTCCACCACCTCCCCCAGGTGCCGATCCGCTTGAACAACGTAAACAGTAGCTTCTCCTCCCCTCACGATGTGGCGTATTTTCTCCAATGCATCCTTGACTATTCGCGCATAACTTTGGTGTTCTCTCGAAAATAGTGTTAGTGAAAAGGCATATAAAGTGTTGGGAAGGAAGACGTCGAGGTGGAGACCTTTCATGACGAGACCGGACGTGGAAGCATTTGCTCTGACCCCCGACTGCCTGCCATTCCGGGTGGTGCTTAGGAAAGTGGTTTCTGCAGATTTAACAGCAACTCTTGCCAGGGGGCGGAAAGGACAGTCACCCGGGGAGGAGGCCCATGGGAAGGGAGCGGGGGAGGGGGGGGCGGAAAACTCACGTCGTTCCAGTTTGCGCAGCTCGAGAACCTTGGGTTTGGCCTTCTCGAAAGCGCTCCTCAACTCCTCACTTCGTTCCACGCGTTTGAGGCTGGCCATGCGTCTGAACGGGTTTTCTATGGGGGAGTTGAGAGAAAAGAGCCTATGTCTTGGAGGCATAAACGCAGAAACACAAATTGGTCGTGCGCTATCGGGGGGAGGCCTGCTTCCATTGCCACCGGAATCCGTGACAAGTGAGCTGACGGAGTGCACCGAAGCGGACCTCGGCACCACGCCAAAATGTGCGCTCACAAAGCCAAATTGTCCCTGGTGGCTGCGACTGCCCTGTTTCAGCACGGCCGACCAGGCAGCTCCAGCTCCAACCATTACATTTGCGAGGGCATCTTTCGCTCCCTCAATGATTAAACGACGCATCCTACGCATAGTCTTGTCCCCAACAAAGGGTGTCCGTGTCCAAGCGAGAGTTCGCCCCGAGGCCATTTCTCCGCCAGCTGCTTCATGAGCAGCGTTCTTGTAAGGTGTTGGCAGAATGTATTCCAAACGGTTATATATGTTCGGCTGTTCTACAGTGTCGCAACAAGGGTGGAAGGTCACCGATCTCGGCAAAACGCACTCCTCGGGGCGGCTGAAGCATGGCGTTTGACGGAACACTCGTCGAAAGGACGATAGACGCCGGACCCGCGATTAATTCTCCGTAGGGACGCCATCCAACCTACGACAGGGCCACAGTGGGGCGGAGAGGTTCTTCTCCTCCCCTTTTCTGCAAGACCGCAGACTGAATTTCCTATCCCAATCACGTCTGAGTGCGGAAGACCCGTGGACGGGTGTTAAAGCGAATGACGGCGGGTAAAGCGGCAACTTTCGGGATTTCGCATGTCAAGCAACAAAACACATCTGCCTCCTGAGGAGGAAAGGGGCGCGGGAGGAGTGACTTACCGGGCGCGACGTGTTTGAGGTCGGGGCGGTAGTCGGGCTGTGGGTCGATCAGGAGAGAGCACTCAGAGGCGGCCTCGCCCAGGCTGTTCTTCGCCACCGCGGTCACCGAGTACTCACCGGGGGGTCCGCAGCGATTGAATTCCAGGTAGCTGATGCCGCCGTCGTTGTAGATGCGCCACGCACCGCCACCGCCGCTCTGTGGGGAGGAAGGGGAAGGCGGGGTTACGAATGCCCTTAGACGGGTGACTTTTAACACGCCCCGCCCGCCGCGTCCCCCTCCTTCGAGGGGACATCTGACCGCCTCCCCCCACCTCCGAGCCACGACAGATCCCCAAGTCGCGATGACAAGTTGTCAGCACCCCCTCTTGCACAACAGTTCTACGCCGACCGATAGGCGAGTGATGTGTTCCGCCCATCAGAGGCGACCAGCTCCAGTCGTGTGACGCGGCCAGAGTTGCCGTCTTCGAAAGTGATTTCTTCCACATACGCGAAAGTGCCCAGTCCCCCCGAAGACCCAACAGAATTTCCAGGAGGGCAGTCGGGAGATGTGCGAGGGAGACCGCGGCTGTTCACAAGAAGATGCGCTGATGCACCGTTTTCCGTCGTAGTCGAAGCGTCTAGAGGCTGCCGATCTGCCAAGAGCAGTAGCCACTGCCACACAGGCACTGATGTCCGCATGCCACCCAAGCCTGCTTCCCTTCATAGCTCCTCTCCGTAGAGGAGACAAAGGAAGGCGAGCACTCGGTTGGCTTTCGCGGGGGGGACTGAGAAGCGGGGTCGGCCACTCGCGGGTGCGAAGGCGAACTACGAAAGGCGGGGCACGTAGGTGGACTTACGGTGGGCAGAACGTCCCCGTTGATGAGCCACTGGACGCGAGGATGAGGATATCCACCAGCCTTGACGAGCAGACGCACCGGGGAGCCCTCAATCGCCGTGGTGTCCTTCGGCTGCAGTTCGAAACTCGGGGGCGACGGTTGCTGCTCCACTTCCGCGTAGCGTTGGTCCTGCCTGCAATGTCCAACCACCCCGATCAGAATGGTCCGAACTTCCCCGGCTAGCGAGGCTATTGCCATGCTAGAAAGCAGCACGGACCACGACACCTCCAATTCCATAACCTTATCTGGTAGCTCGGAGACTACGACTTCTGACTCGCGCACCTCTGTGGACATTCGGGGTTAGCGACTTCGGCAGCCGAGGTCCCTCGGACATGGCATCGACGCCGTCGGCGAAGAGAGGAGGACTTCTCTTAGTTTCTGCACCATCTAAGGGGCTTGGAGGAGCGAAGAACGGTTTCATCTCCGAAACTCCAAGCGGGCAGGAGAATTTGGTCTCGGGTGGCTATGGCGAGGCAGTCGCTAGCCACTCCACCCTTCCACTCTTCATGTCTGCCAGCCTACGCATCACATAAGCCCAACAAGAGACACAACTCAGGCCGAGGCGAGAGTGACGGGGCCTGAAATGCTTTGTGATGAAGGAACGAGAACCTGCCGCGAGAAGGATAATCGAGGAATGCAGGCACCCGCTGCAGTTGATGTACCTCACTTGCACCGCCTGGGATGCTTCTTCGCCGTCTGGTGTGAGCGGACACTCGCTGGTCGACTGAGGCGCCCACCAACCCGCCCGAGTCGCATCCGCTGGCCTTACCCGCCTCCAATCCAAGCACGTCTGGCCACTAAACCATGAGCGCTGACTCCAGGCCCGGCGTCTACTCGGCTGTTCGAGCGGAGAGAGGCGGAGTGAAAGGGAGCGCCCACTCCCCCACAATGGGCGCTCAGCTCGTGGCGGCCAACAATCCCGCTGACCGAGTGTCGGGGCGATCTTCTACGTTTAGCCTGAGACGTCCCCTCTTTGGCGAGGTGTGGCGGATAGTGACGCACAGTTCCGGCGAAAACAGCTTCACGAGCAGAGGACTGCTTAGCGGCTGTGGTTAAGGCGAGGCCAGCACCTTTCAGCTACCGACACGGGAAAGGGACTCTCGGGCATGTCGGAAGGCGCCAACAGGCCAAATCAGCACACTTCACCAAACCAAGTCGCCGAGGGTAAGTCCGCGCCACGGGAACAAAGACGCCGTCTTCTCAGGCCAAACATCGTAGCGGGGTGATCCCTCAGAACCTGCGACTGCAACGGTCTCTTGCGAGCGTCACGAAATCGAAACCAACAGGCACCAACCGACCGGTGCTGCCCTCAGTAATGGAGGCAACCGACGACGAGCGAATGTCTCCGCGAATGGAGCTGTGCTAAATGCTGCAGTTCTGCGAAGACGTCGAGCGCCAAGCTGCCCCCGAACACGTCCACCAACGAGTCGCTTTATGAGCAAAGCGTCCACACACATGCGGACATCTTTAGTGCAATTGGGCCGACTTACGTTGCTGAAACCTCGACGGAATCGAGGCTTTGCAGGTAGTTGACGGATTCAGCGGAGAGAACGGAGTCCGTCACGATGCCCGTACCGCCCTTGCAGCTGAAAGGGATTAGAAGAACGGCCTCGTTCCGCAAGAAATCAACCCTCCCGAACGGGAGCAAAGCAGGGGACTGGCGCGTCTACCGGAGCGAGCGGGACACCGTGAGGCGACCGACCCGCGCGGGCCTGACGTCTTACCTCAACTCGACCACGTTGCTCTGCGTGGAGCCGGCGTTGTTCCTCGCCACGCACTGGTACTGGCCACTGTCCTCGGGGTAGGTGTAGTGGATGTCCAGAATCACGTAGCCACGGTCCATCGTCTCGGTGAATCGGCAGCCTTAAGGGAACATTGACGTCGGCGTGACTGTTTGTCCTACCTCGCCTCAGCCGTCAGCAGTGGGGAGCCTCGTGAGCACAGCACTGGCCATGGGAACGCAAAGAGTCTGTCCCACCGCCCCTCCGCCCCCACCCGGCTGCATGGCCTGGGGGCGCACGAGTGACGGGCACAGACGGAGACAGTGTCTTCCTCTCCGTTCTGCCGTCCCGCGACTCTGAGACCCTGATCACAAGCAGAACTTGGCCAGACCTCAAGAGGCGATTCATGGCTCAAGCACTAATCGCCCCTCGGTCCCCTCTGTTCGGCGGCGGCCAGTCGGGGAAAATCAGCAACCCCGTGGTGCGGTTTCACCACCTCCGCAAACGCCGCTGCCTCGCCGAGCAGCCTCTCACATTGTGAAGTGAATCTTAAGGCTCAGAGGCCCAGTGGACCTTGCCCACACGCGACGTGAGCCTTGTCTACTAAAAACCCCCCTACTGGAGGGGAGACCTACCGGTTTTCAGGGGCTCTCCATCCTTGAACCACTCAACGGTGAGGCTGGGGTCGTTGGCGGGCTGCACGAAAGTCTCGAATTTGGCACGTTCGTTCTCCTTCAGTCCAATTTGCGGCAGCAGCGGGCGGAGGAATTGCGGCGCACTGGTGAACCGCATCTCCTCCTCCCGTCTGGGCGTGCCGTTCATGGCCAACTGGTTCTCCATGGCCGCGAGGTTCATGATCATCGACTCCTCCGGCAGCTGCGAATCCGTGACCACATTGTCCTCCGGCAGAATCCTAAGTGCAACACGAAATGCTGTCGATCTCCGTCTCAAGAATGTCTGAAGCCATCAGCGCAAGCAGAAGGCGGTGCGAGAAGGATGCATTGGCCGTCACCGGCTTTCCGCATCTCCTTCGTTTTCCGAGATTGGCCTGACGACCCAGAACCGGCGGCCTGTTCCATGCCCCCCACTACGCTCCTCAAGATCTCCTAACCGAACCAACTGTCACAAGCGTGTTTTGCGTCCCAGGTTAATTGACAAGTTTATCGACAGCCTGACTGGCAGACTTGTCGAACGACCGACGGCCCGCCTTCCTTCCCACGTCGGGTGTCCGAAGTGAACAACTGCGGCGTTCGGCGAACTGATATCGCTAAGGCCATGTGCGTCCACCCCTCCCCCCCTGCGTCCACTCGGTAGGTCGACAATCATTCGTCCGCTCTCGGTGCTCTTGGGCGGCCGAGAATTGTGTCTGTTTCCTCCAAAAGAAGCCAGGCGATTCCCCCAGACCGTCCACTTTTCAAGACTGGGAACGGTTGTGGAGAAGAGACGGCCCGGTTTCAACCAGCGCCTAAACTCATCTTTTGGCCTTTCCCTCCAGCATCGCCTTGTAGGCCCCACCAGCGGCGTTCAGTGCCCATCAGGCTGCCCTGTCTTCGAGCGCAAGACGAGCCTGAGGAGGGTGGCGCAGTCTCTCCTCCTCCGGCGCGATTGGCCGCCCACTCGCGTGGAAGTGGGCGTCCGATTACCCCTCCTTCCAGCCCCCCCCCTCCCCCTCCCCCCGATAAACCCGACCACTTGGCTGACAGGAGTGAGAAGAGGCGGCCAAGAAACTCACGTGACGACGCAGCTGGTGGACTGAACAGAGCCATTGGCGGTCTTGGCGACGCAGACGTACTCGCCGGAGTCGGTGGTGTTGGTGTAGAGGAATTGGAATTCCGCGTAGCCACGATCCAGCACCGCGTTGTGACGTGAGGCTGGAGGCGGGAACGGCAAAGGGTGGCTGAGCGGGACATTCAAAGGCATTTCAACAATGGGAAAAAGCGACTCCAGGCTCGGTCTGTGCTACGAGGCTCCCACCAAGTTCGGCCGCGCATAACTGAGTCGCACGCCATGGAATTGACTGAACAGGCATGTGCGTGTTGTCCCCGTAACACGGGAGCACGAGGACCTGCTTTTCCCCGATTACCGGCGTGGCTGCCCAGCCGACAACCCCGCCGCCTGGGGCCGTGACCTGCCCAGTCCGGACACGCTCGCAGCCACCCTCTTCTCCGTGGCCTCGTCTACTTCCGACGCTATAAACCGACCCCGAAGGTTGTTGTGGCCGGATGAATGACGTGCCGATGCATGTTAGCGACAGACCGCTTGCCACTCTGCAGGCTTATCGCAACCGGCAAGTCCCAAGACCCTACACTTTGTCGCGTAGGCGGAGCTGTTTTCTCGAGACCCGAAGACCTTCCAAATCGCTGTGTTTGGCGGACTAGGCGTCTGCCTTATTCGTCTTAGCGAGGAAATTCGAGAGTTTTGTTGTGCGCGGCACGAGGTGCCGTTGATGCGGTAAAACCAATCAACCGCCGGACGCCTTGACCGCCTGTGTGCCCCCGTCCGTGGTCACTGGTGAAGGACCTGCCTCAATGTCCACGAACCCCCGAATTCCCCCTTTATGCTAGCTTTGGGGGGAACTCCTCGGGCACTTGAATGCCGTGGCCGAGGCAGACCCTCGCCTGTCATCCTTCCCCATGCCTGAGGGTTGTTGCTTGCTGTTGTGAAGGCGTAATTGGACTCTTTTCCCACATTCGTCGCGGGCGTGGCACACGTGTTCTGTGTTTGCCTTTGGCGAGTCTACTTCACTCACCACTTACTCCGCCCTCCCTTTTCGGTGGTTGGGGCGTCAGCCAGTCAGCTTCTGTTAAAATCCTCACGCGGAGAAGTGACAAGAGGAGAAGTGACAAGAGGAGAGATAACTCACAGGCGGAGAGGACAACTCCGTTTTTGAGCCACTGGACGTCGAGAGTGGGGTCTCCGGCGGGCTTCACGATGGCCTTGAGGGTGATGCTGTCGCCCTCGTTCACGGTCACCTGGGACACAGGCTGCTGCACAAACTGCGGAGGTCCTTCCGCGTCCCCTCGGTCCATGCTTCTGCGCGGTTGCTGCAACCAAAGACAACGTCTTCAGCACCCCCCTCCTCTGCTCGGCTTTCAGACCACCTATTGTCTGCATTCGGCGTGCTCGACAATCTCTACACCCGCAAGAAGACTTTGTCACGTCGCCTACGCTACCTCCTCCCAACCGTCAATCCTAATAGCCTCAGCGGCTGTGCGGCGAGCCGCCAGTATTGCCGTGTGCCTTCAGAAAGGGTCCAACCGAAGAGGGGGAGTGTGGAACTCCTCAGAAACTTAGCGACTTGAAGTGGTGCGCCTCTTGGGCAAGTATCGAGGAGCACTCGTGTCGAGCTCCGGTGAAGGCGGTGATCGATCGACTCGGCGTCTGGGCTCTCCCTCGGGGATTGGCGAGCGCCCCGAGTCGCTGGCTGAGCCTCGACAGGTTCCATGCGACGGCCGCTTCTCACGCACACAGCGCCGAGGCATGTGGTTGATCGGTTGGTCAGTCGCAGACGCATCGCGGTGAGTAGTTAACACCTCAAACTCGCACACAATCACCCAACCACACACACAAGGACACGACACAACAGGGCACATCACGTGGAGACGTCTAAGGGCAATGCAGGGACTGACAACACTCGGGTCAGCATTCACGCAAATGGAGCCTACTGACGTGCTAACGAAGGGAGAGAGTTGCAGAAGTAGGCGAAATAAGTAGTTGACGGCAGACGGTGAGTCAAAGTTCCACAGGCAGGCCACGTGGAGGACCCGCCTCCGCGGCCGGGGCCGAGCATGCACCGACGCGGGCCCGCGAGGCGGCTCATCGGACCGCCCAGCACGCGCTCCAGCGTTGAGTTGGTGGCGGGGGCGGAGGGTCACTACACATTAACCGGCCACCGGTTCCACCGTCGCATGCCATCGCTTACCCGATTGGACGCTTGTCTTGGCAACTGTAGTGAATAACACCCGCCTTCGTCAGAGGTAATCAGACGGCAGGGGGGGGGGAAGAAACACGGGTTGTCTCATTTCAAACCTCGTCTGCAGCTCAGCGTGCGATGTTAAAATGCTGTGAAGTGCTCAGGACGGGGGAAAGGGCAGTTGGGGTGAGGGCCGGGGAGGGCACGGAGTGAAGACACTCACCGGACTGGAAATCCAGGACAGACAAACTGCTGCCTCGTCTGAGACAAGGCCCGACTCCCGTCAACCCTCAATGTCCTAGGCGAGGAGAGTCGTTCTCATGCAAAGCAGCCCTAATTAGTGTACGAAAGTCCGTCAGTAAATCGACCAACTCGGTGTCGGAAGCCTCGCCTTGACAACTTCGGTCGCCCTCTATCAAAGACGAAATTACTCGTTCCACATTGAAATACGGTAGAAGAGGTGATCGGTGAGAGGCAGGAAACAGCTGAAATGAACATCCGACCGGAGGACGGGTGGGAGGCAGGGAAAGCAAACAGTTTGCCGTGCCATAAACACCGCGACACCTAGGGGCGGGCCGGACGGTGGACGTCTGGTCAAGGGCTTCATGGTCATCTGAGAAGTCGCATAACCTCCACAAAGCGCCACCCCCCCCGTTCCAGACATGAAAGCAGCAGATGGGTGTGGAAGCTGAGAGGAGGCGAACTTAAGCTGCCCAGGTGGTGTTTTGGTAAGGGAAGATTTTGAGTCGTCAAGCTGTTGTCGCTCCTTTTTTGGTGATGCAGCCTCCCCCATCCCTGTTGTTATTCTCCTAACTAATTTTCCATCGCTGGTGAAGAGGCATTTCCCCTCTCCGAGGAGTCTGACACCCTTGCGTCCAAGTGGACAAGACAGAGGTGCTGCAAGCGGCGCAGACGAACCCACTAGCGATCGTACTTTGCACTCCTTTTAGCTTTACCACAAGACAACTTCAGTCAAAACTGCTTCCGTCCCCTCAGTCTCCCCGTCGGGAAAGGAGGTAGCGGCTTCGCTGTTGACGGGCGCCAAAGAGAGACTGCTAAAGATTCTATGACTTCCTACCCGCTCGGTAAACGATGTTTAAGGAGCGAAGACCGTTGGGGCGAGGGTTTTGCGGACACGCATGCAACGAATGAAAAATAAGTGTCCGGGGGGCCTCGAATCCGTCAAAGTGAAGTGGCGAGGATCAAACAGACCTACTGCCTAAGAGAGCCCGAATGGTGGGAGGTCGAAGGGGAGAGGATAGGGAGGCAAGTGAGGTAGGCGCAATGAGACGTACAAGTTGACGAAGCTTCGGTGTGGCAGCCGACGGACTCGTGGGCGGTCTCTGGCCAGGCGACTGGGGCACGAGCCTGGGTTGCTGCGCTGACGCCGACTGGAGGAGGATCTGCTGCTGCTGCTGCTGCTGCTGCTGCGGTGGCTGGCGCTGCAGTTGCTGCTGCGACCACTGCTGGTAGGGGGGCGTAGCCGTGTGTGCTGGCGCGGCTCCGCCCATTGGCTGGTAGCTCGCGGGCTGCTGATTGGCCACCGTCCCCGTCCGGTAGGAGCCCCGGTCGATAGGCGCGCCCGCATCCTGCACAAAGTGCTGCGGTTGCCTCTCCTGTTGTTGCATCTGCAGCGGATATGTCTGTGCAGGTTGACTTGTTTTCCTCATCTGGGCCTGCGCGGCGGGCGAGGAGGCCTGTGCGGGCTGGTAGACGGTCTGCTGAGGCTGATAAGCCACAGGCTGGAACTGGGACTGCGAAACCTGACGCGATGCCACCTGGACTTGCTGCTGCGGTTGGGCGTTGTAGGCGGGCTGTGACTGAGGCGGTTGCACTTGGTAAGACGCCTGCGGCGAGTACTGCACCACCCTGGTGGTGGGGCTCGCCTGCGCTGCTTGGTACTGACTTTGACTAGGCGGTGCCTGGTATTGCGTTTGCCCTGTTTGCGGCTGGGATTGGACATTCGCCGGTTGAGACTGGACGGACGAGGCATAGATCACTCGCGACGGCGATTGCGGCGATGAGGAATAGAAAAGTTGCTGTGGCTGATTCGGCGCCGCAGCCTGATATTGCGCCTGCGGTTGGTGCTGCGGTTGGTAGAACTGCTGAGGCGAGGCGCCCACCGTGTAGACCTGGGGGCTGTTGGGGGCCTGTGGAGGAGGCGTACTGAACGGGTTGAGCAGCATAGTAGTTCTGCTGCGGCTGCGGCTGCGGCTGAGGCTGTGGCTGAGGCGAATAGTAAGTCGTCGACGATATCGTCGAAGCGGGAGGCGGTTGCCGTTGCTGTTGTGGTTGACCCCCTGGCGAATAGTAGACAATTGGGCTGGGCGCCCCACTGCCCGCCTTCACCACTGGCACGCCTTGCGGTGCGCCTGCCGGGGTCGCAGTGTAGTAGATCGTTTGTGGCTCCATCTAATGCAACTGCGGTAAAAAAGAGGGAAGCGGTCAAAACCTCCACACAACCGCTTCAATGACGAAACGAGGTTTCTACCATCTCCTTGAGACAACTGCCACCACAAGGCGGCTAACCGAAGCTGAGGGAGGAAAGTATCCTTTGGGCATCTCGAAATGAACACTGGAACGTGGTTTCCCTCCATTCGCCTCGAAAATGCGTGGGCCGCTGAGCGAAGCCAGTCGGCAGGCTTTGACTTCTTAGATATGCCCCTCGTGAACAGGGAACTGGGAGGTGATCAGATGGCTGTAATCGCAGGGATGCCTCTGAACAAGTGCACCTCACCACGATAAAAATAGGTGTGAAAGCAGACACGCTGCCCACGAAGATGCTTGGGCGCAAAAGCGGATTCCACTCCCCGTGGTTGCAACACAACCCCAGTCGTAGTAGGTGCGAAAAAGAACGTTCTAAAAACGCCTTGCCTGCGAAACGTGCGTTTTTGACATCGTGACAACGTTCTGTGATCTGCGGAGCAAATGTGTTGCCGTTGTTCGTATTCCCCTTATCGGAGATTTAGCCAAAAGTGATGTGATCGGTCTGGTACCACTGAATTACATGAAATAATTTTATGGCCTTCCAGACCATATGCGGGCGTCAAAAGAGATGTTGAAGACAACTGGTGGGCTGCTGAGGATTAGGCCACGACCGGATGATTATATGAACTGCAGGTACATTTACCAACTTAACAGTACACACAAAAGATACTGATACACTTTTAGGTGACGCTTGGCGTTAGATAGACTACAGTCTCGTTGTCTCTGACCTTTTGTTCCAGCCAAGGGGTCACATCATTAGGTGGGCGTGTGTTTTGCGAAAAGGAGGGTAGCCCTCGCAACCTGGGACGTGAGACAAGGGCTCTGGGAGTTAACACATCCCTTTTTCCTTCAGAATGCTAAACAATAGTACTAAAATCAATTCAGTACGGTCTTTTAAGTGTCGCTTGTACACGTGTGGATTATGTAGGGCGTAGAGCAATTAAAAACGTTTTTTCTGGCAAATGAAAATGAACCAGGGTTAGCTAATCTTCCGAAAAGGGAGTGTCCACGGCCTCTTCGTTTCTTCACAGAAAGCCACCTTCTCTATAATCACCAAAATGCAATACAGACGACTTTTGACTGGCTTTGTTCTCAATTAGCAATCTGATGCCGTCCATTTACGTGGTCAGCATTAGTTTGGAAACAAATAAATCTACACATCTCGCCTACAACTCGCGACAGGACTTGTTGGAACCCATAGTTAAATATTCCTTTAAGAATTCGGCACTTTCCATCTTTGGTCAAATTAGTAGCCTTTTGTCCTCACTTCCACTGGCACAATCGTAAGCTGTTCTGCTCTCCCGCCAAATGGAAATCTCCCTCATGTGACTGCCACAAGGGGATGCTCCTTCACCAACATGTTCTCGAGCGGGGCGATTTGATGGCTAAAAATGAGCTAGTTGTCGAGAAAATCCTCTTTGCTAGAATATAACGTCCCCGGGGTGCTTCATTTCGCAAATATGCACAAAATCATTCAGTACGACTCGTGCTGCATTTTATCGCGAAGCGCAGCACCGATATCATGTCGCCAGAACTCTTCTTTCTTTCGGCCTTATTCCCGTGTTTGCAAGTAAAATTCCTTTTTTCAATTTCTACTTTGTAAATTTGCAAAGTCGCCGTTTTGGCCAAAGCGTTCGTGTCATTTCTGTACAACCCCAGCATTGCCGGTCTAGCACCGCATTGGTTTGCCCTTTTCCCCACAGTTTCCCCATAGGACTGCCGTTCTATTCTTGGACCAACAACCTCCTTGCGGCTTGAGCGTTCAATGAGTGGGTGGCGGGTGCACGTATGGGGTTAAAGAAATTCTTCTATCATTTTGAAGCAGGTCCTGGGGCGTCTCACCAACAAGAAGTCAACGGGACAGAGGACTCCACCCTCAGACCGACTAGGACTGTGTGTGGATTATTCGCAGACTATCACTGACGGTTAGGTTTTCTTTTACGCCGACTTGGGGGCAATCGGGACACAAACCGGCCTCTTAGAGCATTCTTCCGAGTGGGACGCGAAACGTTGCTTCCTCGGCTGCATGCTTCCTTTTAGTCACAAGACACGCCTTTCTTTGCCTTGTCTTGCCTTGCCGGCGCTTGTCATGACAAGGGTGACGCAACAGTCCCCAATCAACGCGACTGTCATTGGCGATTTAAGTGCAGGCCTCTTATCACACGGGCAAACACTGCGGCCTTTACTCGGACAAAATTCCGCCTTCGACGCTCAAATTGTGTCCCCCATTAACAAAAAATGCCGTATGAACCAAACCTTTCCCGAGGGAATGTCCGCTTAAGTTATCTATTTTTAGCTCAAAATGGCCGCTTGTCCGTTCTGGGCGCTGAGGACATAATGCATTCACCCCTCGATACTACTTGTAGTAAAGAAGTAATATTATGGTAACAATGGCGAGAAAGTTATTGGCGAAACCACTTGCAATAAATCAGTGACGATTGTTTTGATGTGTTTCGACAGCGCAGCCCGATGCCAGTGCTCAGCCTCACCACATCACAGCTAACTAGCGTAGGTGACACGTCGAAGCGCGATAAAAATACGCCTGTTTTTAGGGCCGCCAGGCCGCACAATCAGGCGAGGTCCGCGACGGAAGGAGGAAGAGCAGGGGCCTGGCAGCTAACCGCGCCCCCCTTGCGGTTGGCTGTTGCAAGTAAGGTTTGGCGAAAAAAATTGTCTCCTCCGCCAAGTGCCAATGAAACTGCCCAACCGACAATGACGCCTCATGTGCAAAACGGAGGGGATGCGCGTTTTCGGCAAAGAGTGTTCAGAGTGCCGCGCGGCGGGGTTGGGGGTGGAACCGACTACTGGCACGGTGTTATGAGCGCTTGTGAGACGGTGTATGTGCCTCAGTCACCAAAGAAAGCCAGTCGCCTTCTGAGGCACCCGACACAGCCGAGTTGAGGTGAGGGGCACCCGCATTGTCCCCAGTCGGCCAGCGAGTCGCGGACACAGTCCCAGACGCAGCGGCTCACTTAAGGCTCAGAGGCGATTGTGCTAGCGGAAAGATTACGTCGCCTGCTCTCATCAACATCACCTTTTCTCAGACCTCGATAGGTTAAACACCGAGGCACAAGCAGAGATGGCAAAGCGGGAAGCACTCACTTGATGCGAATAGTTCCAATCCCTTGGTCTCCTCCTCCTCCTTCTTATTCTTCTTCCTTTTGACGAAATTGACGCTTGCTACACTCGACGAAAATCGTCTTTTTGAAGAGTATTTGACGGTCGGAGTGAGTTGGACTGAAAGCGGGACGGCGAGAGGAAGAACAAGCCTTTATTAGCGAAAGCTTCGCCCCGAATCGGTTAGCAAGCGATATTATGAAGTCGAGAACCTATGATTACGTGCGTGCGCAGATGGCCAATCAGCCAGCAGCTTTCCGGGTGCATCGATCCCCGCCCGAGGGAGACGCTCATTGGCGGCGACTGCTGGGACGAAGGTCACCTGGGTCCGTGTCCAGAATACGCCCCATCACGTTGTTATGCGCGCTTAAGAGTAACACTACGCCCTTCCACTGCTCGGGAAGGCTTTGCACTGGTCGATTGTTAGCTGACTTACTGAATTTACTCGCACAGCAAGATGTGCGCCACCCTCACACCGATTAGACTAACGGCCTTGACCTGAGATAATCGTGATTGTGTGTGGATGACAGCGGGGGGGTGGTGTTTTGCGCGATCATCAACACCATGTATTCCCCTCACCGCCCCCGCCTTCCCCCCTTCCTCCTCAGCCTCCCTTTGCCCCGCCCCGCCCCGCCCCTTCCGCTAATGAGACGGTTCTTTGAGGCGACGCTTCCCGCACGTCGGCTCTCAGCCCAGAGAGACGTTGAGCAAGGCCTCGGCAGCCACACTGAGACGACGGCCAAGCTGGGCTGGAGCTCGGGCCGACCGCCTCGGCCTCCTTCAGTTTTCCACCAAACTTCCCTTGTCAACATCGGCTGATCGTGCAGCCCAAGGCCGAGAGACGGCCAATTCCCTCGTGTCCAGCCGGGCACAGTGAAGTGGCACGACAGCAGTCTGCAGCGCTGGCGTGTGGCGGTGGCGCTGCCCCCTCGACCATTAAGCCCCAACAGTTGCTGGGAGAAATCACGCCTCTGAGGGGCTGGCAAATGGTCTGCTTCTGTTCAAAATAACCAAACCCTCCTCTGTCCTAGAGGACAGAATTAACGGGAATGAGGGGCAATTGTCAAAATCCGTTATTTTTGGTTTATTTGGCCCCGTACATGACAGTTAGTTGCCACGGCAAAAAGTGGGTTGATGCTGTCGCCTGGTGTACTTTATATAGCCCAAGGACGGCAGTCACGTTGCAGTGAAAAAGCCGCTAAAAGGAGGTAAACAAGTCTGCCTGTCTCCTGTGGTGTGAAGGTCGAGGATGCCGACGATGTGTGTGACGCTGGGGAAGAAGGGAAGAGGCGGGGATTAGGCGGTGGCGGCAGGCTGCTCCACGTCCCCGGACGGAGGGATTGGCCGACTCGGAGTGAGTCCGACAGGCGCTGTGTTTAGTCGAGCTGTCGAGAAGTCTCAAACAGTCGTGTTGTGCACAGTTCTTAACGCCGCCTGCCAGCGGACGATCGTTAAACCCCGGTGCTACTTGTGGCACGTGCCAAACTTCATCTTTCAGAGCGCAAAAACGCCCCGACTGACCTCGGCGAATGTTGACTTAATGCGATCTTCAGAGAACAACACAATGCGCGATGGTCATTTGGGCGGCAGGAAGGAGGCGGTTAGATGAGAGCGGTGCACTCGCCCGATTTCAGGCGTCTTGAGGCTGCTGCTGCTGCTGCTGCTGCTGTTGTTGTTGTTGCTTCTTACGCTGTTGATCTATCAGGCAGCAGCACCGCATAGCGGTTACCGACGCGAAAAAGTGGTTAGCTAAGGTCAAGCTCATTTAACCTTGTCACCTCGCCCCCGAGCGGGGTCCGACAAGCGTGCTGGGGAAATACGTGGTCGCAGTGATACCGCGCGAAGTGCGTGCGAGGCGACGGCAGACGATTAATCTTCTCGCAGCCGGCACTGCGGCCAAGTGACGCCTCTTTTTCACCAGCTCCGTAGGGGACGGTGGGCAGCAGTCCTGCCGTGCGCCTCGACGCTCGTGGGGTGAGCGGAAGAGCTCGCGGCACAGAGGGACTGCCCGCCAGCGAAGGCATTCGGCCGAACCGTAACCGGAAACCGCATAGAGCCTGTTTCTTCCGAGAACCGAGGAGGAAAGAGTGGAGTTGTTTTTGTGGAACGGTAACTCTGCAGCGTCAGGCATTCCCATCTTCTGTACGAAATTTATCCACTCGTTTCAGGGCCTAAGTTGCGTTGGACGAGCTTTGGACGCAAAACGTCGTTCTTCGCAACTCCCGCCTCTCTGGGCGGGTCACGGTAACCGTGGGGCACACGGGAGACAGAAGCTGACTTCCTAGTTCTATTTGTTCGGTAAAATGTAGCAGTTGAGACATTACCGCTCTGGATTTGCCGTGTGGAGCAAACTAAGGCCTTGACGCCTATCCACAACTCGACAAGCCACACTCAAAACCGCGTGAATGCCAAAACTATCGGCTCAGGGATGCTGCGAGAAGGACGCTCTCAGTGAATTTAGTTGGACGAGACTGTTGTGTGAGCACCTTGGCATGCCGCATGACCTGGGGACAACAAAAGCATCGCGTTCAGCTTTGACCTCCTTCCGGTCGCCCCCACTCGGAGGCGCCCTCAGGCCAGCAGCACGCGTCGAAGCTGCTCCTCCGGAAGAAGGAGTCGTCACACACTTCACTTGCCTTCACTTTGACATGCCAACAGGCTCACACGCGGTCCAACGGGTCGTCAGGGCGCCAGAGAACCGAGAATGGACCTGGCGCAATGCAGGCTCTCATTTGGCACATTCGCGCCCCACAGTCGCCGAGTTTAACACTCGGTTGTAGCGCTTTTTCGCAGAATGGGACGAGCTTTGCAGCTCCAACCAATCACTTCAACGGAACCGCCTTCCACTGCGCTCGGCTGTGGACTGTTGCTTTGTGCCTCTACCCGATTTTGGCTGGCGACCACACCCATTTACCGTAATGCGAGGGTCGTTCAGGTTAAAACGGGACATCGGTTGCACTGCACCCAGTAAGAGGATGTTGGCTCTCTGCAACACAACGAGCACTACTGACACTTTCCAGACTGCCATCGTGCTGGACAAGGGATCACCTTAATGGCGAAAACTCGGCAAAGACGACGTGGAGACAGAATCTGTTGACGGAAAAGGGGCTGCTGCTTTTGGCCATCGTGAAAAAGCACCTAAATCAGGGCTGCTTGGGAGGGAGAGCACGACGCCTCACGGCGATGAACGTTTCGGGGGCAAGGGATGTCCACGACGACGCAGCTGGATTGCGACATTGTGGAGTAGGCGCCACACGATTAAACCTCTTTTACTCCGCACTTCCTCCGCGTCAGTTCAGGAAGATTTTCTACATAGTTGCGAGGACTGAAAGCTGCCAATCTCTAAAATTGGTACTTTTGACTTGTTGCATGCACGACATGCACGCGGTGGAACTGCACTTCAGAGTTTCACGGTATTCCACAAATTGGGCATTAATGAGGGAAGGCATGCATAATTTTTATGCTGCGGAACTAACACTTTTCGTCTGAAAGCAACTCCATCAGGCAACGAATGAGTAGAACTTGGAGAAGACGATGAAGCAACACTTCCGACTCAGATTTGCTTTCGAGAAATGCTGAGCGCGCATTCAACCCAGCGTCCAGGTCAATCAGCTCGAGGGAACGACCAAGTTGCTCAGTCCACTCGCGCCCTTTTCGGCAACACCTGAACTAGCACCCTTTGTGCTCCCCCAAATGGGCATAGGAGGCAGAGTAAATGTCCTCCGGCACTAGTGGCGAGTCGCTTGCAACGATCACAAGTAACCACAAAGCATAGACAAACGCCAACCTGGGAGTTTTTGGTATCGTACCGTGAACAAGTGCTATCAACCTTTGTGATAGCTGCTTCTTCACTGGGCCGCTCATAGCCCCTCTTGGGCAGTTATCGCTTCTCTTAATAAGCTAACGAAAAAAACTGCTCTCGCGTCTACGGTGAATGCCTTTTTGGATGGGAAACAATAACCACTTACGCTGTCGTGACAACTAAGAACAAAACGTTAACACTGGTGTCTCGGTGACTATGGTGTACCACTAAGTGGTGACTTCGGTGGAAAGTTTCAGCAACATTTACTCTGCCTCTAAAACTTTTTCATAAAAAGCACAGAGAGGCACTTCCGACGCCTTATTCCCCTGCCCGTTTCACCCACAAGGGTCGCATACCTGACCACCCCATCTGTGATTTACATCAGCCCAATAATAGCAATAATGAGGGCAAAATGGAAGGATTTGCCCATGGAGTTAGCGCGCAAATTCACGAGCTGGTACCGTTTATGCCAATGGCATCATCCCCCTCCCTACTAAAACATTTCAGTAGAATGAATAAATAAAAATTGCGGAGGGAGTGCCACACACCGTCCAAAGGCACTTCTAACTACCTCATTTTATACTTCCTTGACCTGCCGATAGACAGATTCCACCCATCAGCTCGGTAGACATTTTTTCATAGGGAGGACAAACAAAGCAAAGGGAGATGGGGATATGTTTAGGCGTAAGGATGCGCATGGGCTACTAGTGGCACTAATAGTTCCAATAATCGCCTCAAATCCCCGTTACCCTCGCGATTACTGCTGTTTACAATGATCCACATGTTACAGCCCCATACCGATAATAAGGCTTGGAAAGGGAGTCAAATCTGTCTAATTCAGTATTAAAGTGGTCATTCAAGGGTTTATTTAGTAACCGGCTCAACATGGCGGCCAACCAAGTTGTTTTCCACCTAGAACATGCACATGCAAGTGATACACTGACTGACATCCCTCAGGGCCGTTATTAATTACAACACGGTAACCTTTCGCCAAATTCTTCTGAGAGGCAACTTTCTTTGCCACTATGAGTAAATGACCTAAGAGCTAAAAGATGTTTCAAATATGTTAAGTGGCAAACTTACTGGTTCATCAGACTCTGTAGCAGAATCCAATTTTTTTATCGGTTTTTTTGGCAAGACGAGAAAGTGCTCCGGGGCTTGAGGGGAAATATCATCGATTGCAACGCATTGATCGTCTTCGTAAAGGAATTTTGTTGGAATTTCCTTTCGAACTATCCTCCCGAATATAGTGTCCTCCACGTGTGAGGATGCAGCCTGAGCTTTTTCAACCTCAGATGCCATGCTTCTTGCAACCAACCTGAACAGCGGCAGCTGGAATGGAGGCAGTCGTCGCAAGAGCATCATCATCAATGATTCTTAGCAGGGGTTGCAGGACATGCCATACCAGTTGGCAATAAATACTATACCTCTATTGGTCGTCTCCGGTAATTTTAACTTAGACATTCACATATTTATTTAGTGATTGTTTTCGGTATATAATTTGCTAGTTTGTTTATTGTCCGTCGCGCTGTAAATAACGCTGCCGGCGGGCGCTTACTGAGCTGGGCCCCTTTAGTGGTCAACATTGACGACGTCAACAGTATCTACCGAATTATGAGTCAATGCAATATCAGTAACCTGCACGCGTGTGATTATATATGAATGCCTTCCAAGGTACGTCAACGAATACCTTACAAACGTAGTTCTTTCGAATTCATTCACTCCCATGTTATTGTCTGTGATCTAGAATCAGAATATACCGATACTAAAGTAGCGTAAATTTAATTCGCTCACCCAAATTTGCTTTTTTCCACTTACAGATGCCTGTGCCCATTCGCAAACCCTCAAATGACCCCAACCGCCCGACTGAAGTGTTCGTCTATTGATTATACTAATTGCTTGGTTACAACATTCGAAAATCGATATTCATATTTTAGGACCTCTTCCGATACCAGTGATTCTGTCAAAATAATCGAGGAAGATTGTGATTTTCTCCTGGTTGAAGACGTAGGCAAACCTCCAGAACACTTCAACTTCACCCAAACCGCATTTATTCGTGAAAGTCACGGTCAGCCAATCTTTGGTATCGCCTTCAATTGCGACAATCGTAGTTCTTCTAGTGATCCTCTACTCTCTTTGCAACGGTCGGCGCTAATCATGTGCGTTCTATGATATTAACTTCTCATAAGGGTTCTTGTGCACGACGTATACGTTGATGTTTCATTTGTTTCAGGTAACCATCTACCAATGCAGAGAATTGTCACCAACATTGGATGAGCAAGGTTCCACGCGAGTTCCGCCCGTTCATCTGTTGCAGTCATTCTCGGACGCTGCCACTGACGAAGAATTTTACTGCTGTGCCTGGTCGTGCAATCTCGAAGCTCATCGTGGCTCGGGTACTGCTTCAAGTCGCCAGCAGATCCTCGCTGTAGCTGGAAAAAGAGGCGTCATCCGTATTCTCTGTCCTTCTCTTTCGAAGTGCCTTGACAGTCTAATTGGTCATGGACAGGCCGTAAATGAACTCAAATTTCATCCTAACCATCCTTCTCTTCTCTTCTCCTTCAGCAAAGGTAAGTATGTTGGCTCCTTCTCCTACATAAATACCCATTTGTTGCCTCTGTACAAATAGACTCTTGGATTGAAAGGAGTTTACATTGGCAGGAAAAGAGTACGTCATCTTAACTTTTTTGATTGAAAGTCATTATCTGGAGTATATATTTTGCTTCTTATATAATGTGTGGACAATTTGCTGTAAGAATAATGAAGAAGCGACATTATCATGGAACGTCAAGTAACTACATACCACCAAATTCAGTTTAACTAAATTGTAAAGCTTTAGCAAACTTTTTAAGTTACAGCGCTCCGCATGAATTTAATGATTTCGAAGAAGAGATTGACTGGGAAGTTTGCTTTTTTGATAGTTGTTAAAGTGTCTGTCTCCGTAAAAATACGCTGTGTCCATTTCTGTGAAATCTTTTTGCCCGTCTGACATGTACTAACAATGTGCAAGTAGGTCATGTTTAACATTGATGAGGTTTTAGCTAGGAATCCACCAGAAGGCAATAGTTTTTATTGTGCTTAAAAGTAAAATTGTTGACAAATGAAATGCAGAACTGGTTTTGTAATTCTCGCAATTTCTCTTGGCGAATGGACTATTTCAATCCTTCTATAGGCGTTGAATCGGAGCTTAACCCCAGTTAGATTATTGAATTCTAATTTAGGGGGTAACTTGAGTTGATGGAGCCTAGCCTCAAGCATTGTCAACTGCGTATGAGGGACTTCCTGTTATCACGCACATCGAACTCTACCGAACTGTGCCCAGACATGCTTCTAAGTACTCGTGGAAGGGCTGACGGACCTCCTTTGTACATTCTAACTTTGTTTTCCACTCATTCAGTTCTCCTTATGGTGTTAGCTCCTGTTAACTATTGTTCTTCCTTTGTTGGTTGATTTAAAAGAGGTCGAAGGACATTTCAAAACGTTTCATTGTCCCCCTTTGTTCTGCATGGCAGACTTCACAGTACGTCTGTGGAACATTGCCACACACGTCATAGTGTGTATTTTCGGTGGAGTAGAGGGTCACCGCGCTGAGGTACTGCACGGCGATATTTCACTGACTGGTGACTTCCTACTCACCGCCTCAATGGATCATACAATCAAAATCTGGCGGCTCGACATTCCCGAAATTCGTAATTCTATCAAGGCCTCCTTTGAATACTCAGATAAACGGTATGCATCTTCCCAGTATTTCTCTTCCCAAAATAGATATATTTACAAGTGGTCCAGTATTTCATAGGTGTGACATTTCTTTGGATATTTCTGTACACTGTAGATTAAGATATTTTCACGTAACTATGAACGACGGTAATCAGGCTACTTAAATCAGTTATTTAACTCTGTGATTTATATTTATTTTAACAGTATACATTTTCAATTCAACCGCGACCTTTACGACTTCTCATTGGCCTGGAAAGTGATTAGAATTGTTGATATATTTGACTGAGGTCTACACTTCATCATAGCCACTAATTCGAGTTATTTGTTCATTATCTCTGAATATATTTCGCTCGTACTTCCCCCCTTCGCCCCCTGATAACTCACGATTTAGCCAGCACTTTTCATTCTATCGAAGGAAGATGGTCTCATTTTTTTTATTATTTGTCTAGTTTTCGCAACCATTGCACTTTGTACAAAATCGACTGTAGAAGTGACGTCCTTCCCCCTTTTATGTAGAAATCCGATTTCCTCATCGTATCTATTTGTTTAAGATGTCATTTGAATTTCTGTCCCAATGATTTATCTGATACAATCCCGCCAATGCTCAGGATAGGATTATCCGATGTTCTTTGGTAGTGATTACTTTCCCTATCAAGCTTTTCCTACAGGTATCCATGTGAAAGGACTGGTACGATCCTTCCCGATCGACTTGTCGATCACTCATGTAAATCACGATGTCTGCGTTATTCAACCGTTTCGTTGGAGCACTTATTTGACACCGATGACACGTTTCTAATGTATTTACCAACTGGGGGATATTCTGGACTTCTTCGTATTGCTCGTAAAATGCGCATTACGTTGTACGAATCCTGCATTTAAAAACAAACGAATAATCCGTAGTTCATTATTTTATTGATCTCGAGTGTTTTATTTTCGAGCTCCCTATTTTTTTATCTCTTCAAATTCTGCTTTCTTCAAATGGAACCTTAAATTTCAGTCGACTTGTGTCATCAAATCTGGCAAGTCCACAGAGAGCGCCTCCTTTCGATAAATTACGTTACTTGGTGTCTTTCATTCTAATTAACCTTTTATTTACAGTCCCTCTACACTGACGTCTGTCACTCTAAGATCACATTTTTGTTTACCAATTATCAGTATCCAAGTTCTCCATTCCTGTATGTGATTTGATGATAACTCCGAGATACAGTGCGCCTCTGCACTTCGCTTGGTTTTTCTCGCCTTATCTTCACATACAATATTTTTGTGGTACCATTAGTCGGAGGGTGATCGTATCTTCATCCTGTCTTCAATAATGGCAGATGACTTTTCGAGATTATCTCGCTCACGTGTAAAAGTTTTGTGAAAGTCACGCGGGGGTTGACTGGCTATTTAGTAATTTTTAAAGGTAACACGAAAAATCAGTCTCAGAACTGTTTTAAACATAGTTCCGCCGTTTTTATTCACGTATTTTGTAGAAGTACTATCGCACGAACATTCACTTCTTGACCACACCTTTTTTGTCCGTTTAATGTACACTTCGACGCAGCTTGCCTATGTGAAGGCGGTCATCTCTCCCTTCCTAAATTCTCACATCTTAATAGCTTACGCGGTCCTTCTGACATTTTTTTGTAGAAAACCCTTCCACACCCTCCTACAGCACTTCCCCGACTTCAGTACTCGAGACGCGCACGGAAACTACGTAGACTGCGCCCGGTGGTTCGGTGGCCTCGTCATCTCTAAATCCTGTGAGAACGCTGTGGTTGTTTGGATGCCGGGGGACATCGAGTCGGCCACGGCCCCCGCCTCCCTTGATCTGCACGATCTGTTGCCTCCACGACTTACTGCCATAGACGATGGCCGTGGAAGCAAAACGCGCCAAATAACTGGTGTGCCATTGGAGACACATTGCAGCTTACTGCATCAGCTAAGATTGCCTGATTGTGACGTGTGGTACGTCCGTTTTGACCTTCATCTACAACAACGCCTCTTGGCTCTCGGCACTGGAGTGGGACTCCCACGCATCTTTCTATGGGACCTCTCTGACCTCGGCTCAACCCTTTCCCTCGTGCCTAAGGTGATTGTCTGAGGCCTGTCAAACATCTAGTTAGATACGAGGAGAATCGAGTTAGTGTTGGCCTTAAAGGTCTATTAACCTTTTCTCGCCTTACTTGTAGGTTCTACACATTACTGCAACAGGTGCCGGTAATTTGAACAACTTTGGAGCCATACGGCAAACAAGGTTCACCATCGATGGTCGTATCTTAGTCGCCGTTGGTGATAATGGCCTTGTTGCACGTTTCGACAGAATCGGATAGGATTCTAATCTCCCCATATAATTTTGCTATCCTCTCCACTTCACTGCCCGTGAATCTTCTATGTATATTTTTCTACTATGTCTGTTCTTCGATGAAACCAGCTTTGCGTATCTTGGCGTGTTTATGGGTTGCCTTGATCACTCTCTGTGGACTTTATCTCCCACCTGGTTGTGTCAGGAGGATTCCGAGGGAGGATGCATTCGGCGTTGGGTGTAGCCGTACAAAAGCCGTGTCATGTCGACGAGGCGAGGAGGTCGTGAGGCACCTGAAGTCAGAGTCTGCGTTCCGCAGCTTGAGCAACAGCAGCAACAGTAGCAGCAGCTGTGAGTTAGAAGGCCGACGAGGAGGAATACGAGGCGAGGAATTAACTAGGATGTTTGCGGTGATTGAGGTGGTTTGCGAGGCCAAAGAATGTAGGCTACACTGCGATGGGAAGACCGGTGCAGCCTCCTGCCCCCGTCTTCTTCCAGCCTCTCAGTCGTCCACACTTCGTCGCACCTTCGTCGCACTGGTGAGGAGTCGCGGCCTCAACTGGTCACTTCACCAGGCGAAAGAAGCCTCGACACTCTCCTCCCCGGTGCTCTCTGGTCCGAGGTCCGTGCGCTTTTTGCTACAATAGACTTGTTTTTCTCTCCATACAAGCGCAAAGTGGCTTCGTCTGCTGCTTCGTCCACGCGACACGACCTCCGCATGGGGTGTGCAATGTTGTGTGGAACGCGACCCCTCGTGCACACGCCTCCTGCCAGCATGGGCAGGGAAGACGTGGGCACCGGACGTCCAGTGGAGGCCGGCTTCGTGACGGGGACATCCTCGACATTGCGTCCAAATGCCATGTGATGTGAAAACGGCAAATTAGCTGTGCGTACTGGTTAGGAGGCATCAGTACGCTCAAGTGTGGCCACTTTGACCGCTGACGCCGACGTCGCGATGATGTCGTGTGAGCGGTCGGTGCGCGACCACGTTCTGAGAAGTTGGTTTCAGCCGCCGGGATAAGGTCTTTGAAATGTCGTCAGTGTGGAGATGCGTGAGTGACACACACACACTCGTTAGCTTTCCTCGCTCTTAGCGGTGATTCTATCTAAGTTCGTACTTCTACGTCCGCCTTTCTTAGTTCCGATTGGCCGCATTTGCATGTTAGGCCCATTTTTTTGTGAATGTAAATTGACCGTGAGCCTGTTCGACATTGACAAATGTCGCTCTCAAATAGTGCTAGTTTGAATGTGTGATTGAAAGGAGTCTGGAAGAGGTGTGTTCCCACCTATCGCCGTCTTAAGGTCGCCTACTCAACAGCCTGCTTTCCGTCTGCCCACGAACACTTTGATTGTGGCAATTCGTTTATCCATCCTCCTCTTCTTTGGCCACTGGGTGTGATGTTCTCCAACCCTCAGGGTGGTGCCGTCCGAGCATATTGCGCGGGTTGCAGCAGAAAGCGTTGCTTTTCGTGCTCTCGGCGATCCCAAGTCCCACGAAAGTGGAGCGCTGATGGTCACTTAAGCGCGTGGCAACAGATGGCGGGGTATTCGGTGAAGTTCAAAGCAGTCAAATTCTCACCAGGTCCGGCGCGTGGCGATGCTTCCGGAACGGGACACCTTGTGTAGCCGTCACCGAGTGCGTGAGGCTGCGGTGCCGATGGGGGACGAGACTCTGGCGAGTGAGCAAGTGGTGGGCGGCCAGGCGAGCCCGTGTCCTCACCTACGTGATCTGATGGCTGTGCATTTGCTTCATCCATCCGCATTCACGCCAATCCTTCCAACATTCATCCACTTGTCGCCTCTTTCAACTCTCTTATTCGTCCCCCAATCCCCCTCTGCTCTGTCCATTTGCCGACGGCACGGCGTGTGAATGTGTTCAAGTGACGAATTCAAAAGTGCAAACCACTGACAATGCACCCGAAACCATTTGTCGGTCAAGCACTGATGGCCACCCATTCTCGCGTGCCCTACACCCTAGAATAAGTTCATCTATGTGATGATTTTTTAACCAGGTGCCATCTCGTTCGGGCTGATCTGCACCTGTCAAAGCCGCCGACGAGGTTGAGGGCGCTGTGGACACGAGGTGAGTGGTAGTCAAGCGAGGTGGAGAAAAGACGCCGGCACACGCTTGGCTTGTGTTGACAAACTCCAGCACAATTCCTTAAAAGTCAGGTTTTGCCCCAGGGAAGTGGACAGTTTTCTGTCGCCAACACCTTCGCGGCATTAAAACAAGGAACCATGCAGTTGATCACATGACAACGAGGGTATTCAGAAAACTAACAAGGTTACGAAGTCGAGAGCGCCGTCCACTTAAAATTGTTCGCCACCACCTCTTCTCCAAGTGCTTGCATGGCTTACTGTGCTGTTGTATTCTTCTCCATGAGGCGCACAAGGCGCATCGAATTATTTTCACTGAATCGGACGCTGCAACCGCCACTTGTACCGACATCGACACTGGCTTAGCCTTAAGTGGTGGCAACCGCCTCACTAGTCGCGGCCCCGTCTACCCTACTAAGCTCTTCCCACCCCAGCTTATCAACGCCCCATTTCCTCGCCGCCCAACCATCCAAGCCCCCCCCCCCACTCCCTTGACGCCTTCTGGTGCACATCACCGCGTCTGTTCAAGGCGTTAGAGCACTTGTCATGCCCTTTCTTGGTCGCGGCTCACACAATGAATTCTTTTACACGCGGACACTTCGCTCCAGTGATAACCACTCGAGCAGACATCCCCTAATCAACGGCCGTGATCTCTCAAGGTCGCCGTGTTTCGGCACTTACCCGGCCACGTGGGCGCATCGTCCACTACCTCACATGCCCTCCTCTCCACCATACAAGCACCCACCTCGCCTCCGCCACCATTCATCGACGTAAACTCCCGCCTAGTCAACAGCACTGGCTGTCCCCCAATGGTTCACCCCATCCGCGTAAACAACTCAATTTCCTCAATCACTGGCAAGATATCAGTGCGCATCCTCATCTCGTAAGAATAGAGGTTGCCTTGGGAACTGCTTTACTGCAAGTCACAACAGCTGCTGAGTGGGTGAAAACCTTGCAGAGTTGTGTAGACTGGCACCGTGCTGAGGGTCAGTCTACCAGCGGTGGCCGCCAGTTCTTCCAATTCTCACACTTCTGATACACGAGGCAGCCACCCTTCCCCTCTCCTCCCGTTTGTTCGTCCGCTCGAGCACGGCGATCTCGTTCAATTAGTGAACTCAACATACCGCGGAAACCCCCTTGTGAGCGGAAAACCGGCCCAGTCGCCCCTCTCCCTCTGCGGCGCCTTCCCACGTGTGGTGCGACGCGGGCGGAGTAACGCCTCTCTTCTGCCAGCCTGACTAGACCGAAAGCCACCATTATCGTCGCATGCGGTTGATCCCCTAGTCCGTGCTGCTCTGTCTGCGATGTCCTTTGGCTCGAAGCGGCAGGGGACAGGGGAAATTCGACCGGGTCCAATTCTGCTACCGCGGGTGGAGGGGTGCGCCGAGAAGACGGAGGGAAGACAGATCAGTGTTAGTTGGGTCGGGGAGCGCAGTGCTGCGATTTCGTGTGGTGTACTGCCAGCCAGCGCGTACGGCGACACATTCACTGGATGACGAACGAAGGCTGGGACGGGGGCGGGGGCGGGGGCGGAATGCGGTCCCCGAACAATGCGCCTCGTCTGGGGACCGCGACAGCGTGGATGCGTCACCGTCACAACGCCGACTGCGACTCGCAACGCCGAGACGGTCTCGCCGAGTGACTCATCCGTCTCCATTCAGCCTTGATAATTTCGTCCTTCGGACCGATTTGGCATGCTCGCGGCCATCACCTCGCTCGCTCGTCTCAACGCTTTCGAGTGGTGCACTCTACTTCGTGGTGTTTCCCCAAGTCCAGTTCCACCGTTGGCCTTTCACAAGCCGTTGAAACTCCCGGCACCGCTTGCCTCCCTCCATAATATCTGCCGGTTCTCGTTGGGCTGCTTCGTATAGCATATGATGCAACGCGATTTTACCGTCTTCGTTTGGAGCAGCTCTTTCTCAGACCACTAGAATGGCTACTGCGGCGCTATCAGTCGAAATTCGCTACACTCGCCAGAGCGCTTCTTCGACTGCTTCTCCACCAAACCTGCGTCAACTCCACTCGTTGTCTTTCAACTCTCCAAATAATGCCGAAACTGGTCCCTCCGGGCACCCTTAATTTATTGGGCCACGCGTGCATGCTCTCGCTGACGACCGAGTCGAAAGTCCCAGCACATCCACGCGTACGACTGGCTTTTCTCCAACCGGCCGCCCGCGTGGTGACGTCTGTGCGAACGGAAGTCCACCCGGTTGATTGGCGCTGATGGCCTGGTTTCAGCGAATGCTCGACTAATTGATGTCGTGTCGAACAGGATGTTTAATACAACGGGTGCATTGTTACCGAGATGCTGGGGCCTGTTTAGAGGGCGGATTTCGTGTAAACAGTTTGAGTCACCGCCGATTACTACTGTAATCTGACTTTTGCATTAGGACTGGGTTGAAAGACACCTTAAAGGGAACGTTATGGGCGAATAGACGACAGAGTGGACAATCTCTCGTTCCCCTCTCCCTCCCCGTGTCCTCGGCGTAGCACGCATGTTCAGCAGTCTGGCCTCGCAGTGTTTCACTCTGCACATCCAAACCACCAGACCTAATTGCCACCTTTCGAGCGATGTCACACCGCCTCGGCGTTGGCGCTGGGCCCCTGGCGTCGGTGGACATCTGCCGGAACCTCGAAGGCCATGGTGCCGAGTCGGACAGCTCAAATCGTATGTGTTGAGAGGTCAGAAGTCACGAGACTTTAAGTGACACGGTCGAATGGATGGTAAATCATTTGGGGCGCTTTGGGAACCCGTATGGGCGGGTTATGTGGCCCGAGCCACTTGCGAACGCAGGGAGTCCCAAAGCGGCGTCGTTGTTTTGGCCTCATTTAGTAGAACCAGTCGAGGCGTCCAAAAGAGTGTCTGTCGACCAAGGCAAGCAAGAGGCAGGATAAAGCGGAGAGGGGGGAATTGCGAACAACGGGTATTAAGACCATGTTGTTTTAATTATGTTGGGTAGGTGTTCCGCAGTGCTGTACTACTGGAAGATTGGCTGGTGATGTGGACGGCGACAGCAGCTACAGAGTGCATATTTCACCGGCAGATGGAATGGATGAGCAGTTGATCGAGTGACTGACAAAGCATGTTTTCAACATCGCGGACCCGACCTGCACCGCAAGGCAGCACACCTTTTGGCCCTCTCCGCAAGGCACGACGTGGAAGATCTGGAGCCCCTAAACGTTTCCGAAGATGCACTTCACAGCCCATAGAGACCGCTTAAACCAAATAAAAAACCAAATCTATTTCTGTGCGGTCAGGTATATTTTAGTATATTTCTGTTCTTCGATTAGACCTTTTCTAACTATCTAAGAGTGTTTACGTGTTGCCTTGACCACTCTGTTTGAAACAACGGGAGAAGATGGCGCCTGGTAGTGGACTTCATCTCCCACCTGGTTGTGTCAGGAGGATTCCGAGGGAAGATGCATTCGGCGTTGGGTGTAGCCGTACAAAAGCCGTGTCATGTCGACGAGGCGAGGAGGTCGTGAGGCACCTGAAGTCAGAGTCTGCGTTCCGCAGCTTGAGCAACAGCAGCAGCAGCAGCTGTGAGTTAGAAGGCCGACGAGGAGGAATACGAGGCGAGGAATTAACGAGGAGGTTTGCGGTGATTGAGGTGGTTTGCGAGGCCAACGAATGTAGGCTACACTGCGATGGGAAGACCG
Source organism: Dipylidium caninum (assembly GCA_017562135.1). NCBI lineage: Eukaryota > Metazoa > Platyhelminthes > Cestoda > Cyclophyllidea > Dipylidiidae > Dipylidium > Dipylidium caninum. The sequence continues at coordinate 201,943 of QEYB01000533.1, forward strand.
GTGCAGCCTCCTGCCCCCGTCTTCTTCCAGCCTCTCAGTCGTCCACACTTCTTCGTCGCACCTTCGTCGCACTGGTGAGGAGTCGCGGCCTCAACTGGTCACTTCACCAGACGAAAGAAGCCTCGACACTCTCCTCCCCGGTGCTCTCTGGTTCGAGGTCCGTGCGCTTTCTTGCTACAATAGACTCGTTTTTCTCTCCATACAAGCGCAAAGTGGCTTCGTCTGCTGCTTCGTCCACGCGACACGACCTCCGCATGGGGTGTGCAATGTTGTGTGGAACGCGACCCTTCGTGCACACGTCTCCTGCCAGCATGGGCAGGGAAGACGTGGGCACCGGACGTCCAGTGGAGGCCGGCTTCGTGACGGGGACATCCTTCGACATTGCAAATGCCAGTTGAAAACGGCAAATTAGCTGTGCGTACTGGTTAGGAGGCATCAGTACGCTCAAGTGTGGCCACTTTGACCGCTGACGCCGACGTCGCGATGATGTCGTGTGAGCGGTCGGTGCGCGACCACGTGGGCGACGGTCTGAGAGGTGGGCGAGGCGGTGGTTTCAGCCGCCGGGGTCGCTGTCTTCGCCAAGGTCTTTGAAATGTCGTCAGTGTGGAGATGCGTGTTGTCTGAGTGATGCCGATCATCCCGAGTCACACATACACACACCCCGACTGATGTGACGTAGCCACGGCATCGTCTCGCGGCCGTTGGGCTCCGCGATGTCATCCTCCTTTTCGTCGAAAGGTGCCCACACCCGAGTGACCGCGCTCGCCTGCCTGGCTCCATCTGCGTGTCACCCCCAGGTTGGTGGGCTATTTAACGTCAGCCCTCCGCGAATTCTCACGCTAACGGTTTCATGGACTGCCGGGGAGTTGAATTTTGATGAGTTGGGTGGATACTGGGTGGTGGAGGGTGAGTTTGAGGTGGGCACGTTTCTCAAATAATTCATCGCGGTATTTCACATAAATGTCGAATAAGTGGTTGGGTTTCTGCATGTCGTACTTTTGCGCCGCACTGCACCGTGGTGGCTCCATCTCCCTCCGCTCCCCGTCCCTTCGCCTTCGTCCGCCTTTCCCTCGACGCCACGACTAATGCACGCCGCATGTGGTTTACGAGAGCCGGGAGGAAGTTTCTCCCACTGCTGGCGATCATGCCACCTTCGTCGGGATGGCATGGATCAGGCAGAGGTGCAAACTGTTAACATCAGCCTTAAAAGCCAACTTTTTGGGGCGAATAAGTACATTCGTTTTGCCCTCATACTTCTACGTTCACAAGTGGACAAGTTTGCATACTTTGTTCCTCCTTCAATTATTTAATCACCCGCACTTTGCCTCGGTTCTTGGTTTCCGGCATTCTTTTGCACGTCCCTTGTTTTACATTTCGCAGGCGATTGCATCCTCACCTTTTGGCGAATGAGGCCGAAATACCGGGCGTACTAGTTGGCTTCCGTTCCCGCGCCATTTGGGAGGCGGTGGAGCCCTCATATTACCCTGACGACATCGTGTTGCGATTTTGGACTTGGCGATTCCGGCAAGGCCCTCCTCGACTGTAGGCGAAATTAACGATGGCTTTGAACAACACATCAGCCCACCGACATGCTTCCCATTCCACTCGATTTTGTCGGCACTTTCTTCTGACACACTCCAGCCATCGGCTTAAACCTTGACGCCGCGTAGCTGGATCCTTCCTTCACGCCCATGTGCCTCGACCTTCACGGATGCCCGGCGGTGGCGATGGGTCGAGTGACAGGTGATGGTCACTCTCATCAGTGGCCGGGAGAAAAGCCAATTCTCCTATCTTGTGGGACGTCGCATCCTTGAGCTCACCTGTCCTTTCCAAGCACTGGCGAGGTGACGCGAAGTGATTGGCAGAAGGTGGGGCAGAAAGTGCCCGCCTTCGGCACGAAAATAAGTGGACAGCGCCGAAAAACCTCGAATGCCAGGGAAGGCCAACGACACAGAGTCACGGGTGTGGTGATAGCGATTAAAAATGCTAAAATGGTGATGTTCGAAGCGTTCAAACGCCCCACTCTGCAGGCCGTTTCCTGCCAGATGAGGCAGTGCGGGATTCTTCATTTGCGGAAACACAACCGGCAAGTTAGAGTGGAGAGGTGGGCTCAAATGCATTCCCTCTGCAGAATAATTTGTGGAATAGGTTGTTTGAGCCTGGTGATGCAGGGGATGCTGTTGCCAAATGGGGTGTGGAGGACACGGAACCTGCTTGCCTTAATTTTGTGGGTGGACCAAGCGAGATGCTGACCTCAGCCGGCGAGTCGGGCTGCCCGAGAGGCAATGAGCCTCCTCGCCAGAGGTTACGACGCCACGTAGGAACCTTTTGACACAAGAACACGCATTTCGACAAGTAGTCGGACACGGGAGCCAACTCTCCTCACACCCGGTACGAAGTGTCCGACCCACTTGAGCAGTGACACGAAAGGCTGGCGAATGTTTGCACCGGTTGGCTTCTGTCTCCTACCTTTGCCATTACTGACCTCGTGACAGCTTTTGCCTGTCTCTTTGAGTGAAGAACCGTGGAGTGAAATGCGCAAGAGGACAGCGTCTCGGACGATCCCACGTTGATCTGACTGGATCGTTCAATCAAAATGCTTGCGGACGTTAATGTGATTCTTCGCGACCAGGTAGCTCGGGCAACCGCCAATATGTGGCTTCGGTCACACCGCCTCGTGCTGCTCCTCGCGTGTAGGCCATCTTTCAGCCTCTTTGCCCTTGCACGAGAGTCGGGCCTGGGCTCTGTTCGGTCGACCAAGGCACCGGCCAGTTGAGGCGATATTCCTGGTCTTCTAACTGCACCCTCCTGTCCAAATAGTTGCACACATTCCCCCCCCCCCTTTCGACCGAGTTCGGCATTCTCCGCTTCTCGGACGGCGGTTCTCGGGTCGTCCGTCCGCAAATGCACCTCCGCTCAACTCACGTGGCGAGGTGCCGATCGCAAGCACGCGTTGTGAACGTGCCACCCCTCGTGTGTGCGTGTGTGTGTGTTTAATAGAGAAACCCACAAAGTCGCAGTGTTAACTGTTTGTGTAACACGCTGCTCCTCCAGGCTCTCACTGGTTAAACAGGCCTCGACAGACTGCAATTCAAGTGGAGCGATTTTGTAACCACCCGCACATCTCCATTTCCTGTGTTATTTAAGCCTAAACGCATCACAACAGCCTTCCACAACTGGGAGAACGGACATAAACGACGGATGTTTGGAGGTGGTAAAACGACTTACAACCTTTTTTTATTTCGTCCCAAATGCTGCGCCTTTCGACGGTCTTGGAGAGACGAGGACACGAGGGAGTGTGGCTGACTTGCTGTGACTCCGAACAATGCTTAAGAGGTTAAACACGAAATTAAATCTCAGTTGGGGGGAGGATTTCATCAACATTAAAAAACCCCGCAGAGGAATGAATTCTCCCCTTCTCCCAACGCCAAAAACAGCCCGAAAAGGCATATGATTACGGAGGCGTTGAAACGAGTAGCAGAAGTGGGAGCGGAGAACTGCTCCAGCCAGTAGCAATGTGTTGCGTGCCTTGGTCCGTCGAATAAAAGACAAGTGAACTTGGTAGTAGCAGAGGAGTGCATAGTTGAATAACCCCGTGGAGAAAAAAGCGCTGCCATCGGCTGAGTAGGAAAACATCTGGGAGTGTGGGAGTGGGATTGGAGGCGGAAGGAAATAAACTGGTCGGGAGGCGACAAGGAGGCGGGGCGTGCAAACGAATAAGTTCATAAAACATTTTGTCAGCCGAAATGACAAGCATAGATCGAAAGTCCAAATAGAAGGGAAACAGGTCCTCCGATTATCAATTCCACCTTGATGGGGGAGGAGGAGGAGGAGGAGAAGGACTAGGCACACAAATACTGAGCCGCCTCGGACAATGCACGTTACTTAGGCCGTTCGAAGGTGTGCATTTGTCATCCTTCGAAGCGAATGCTCCCAGTGGACGCCGAATGCAACGTGCGACGCCGCGGTGGTCTCCTCCAGTGACTCATTGGCGCGCACCGCGGGCTTCAAGTTCCCCACCGATGTGTTTGGCAACGGCGTCCTGCTCTCACACGTCCGCTTCAAACACCTTCGGTGCGCAGATGATTGATGCCTTTCGTGGTTTTGTTCCTTTTGAGCAGAACCTCTCACAAATGCTTTAAATCACTACCTAAGGCGACCCATCTGCAGCGGAATTCCAACGCTACTTCATCTTCCTTTGATTAAAATAATGAATTTCCTCGCATGATTTCTTGCTTAAACGATTTGAACTATTTCCTCCACTTTACCCATTGGGCATCCCGTCTAATGCATCGGAAGGCACTCCCTTGGGTGCGAAACAACTACGAATTAAGTCTACAACGATTCCACTATAAAATTCGTGTATTCTTGTGTGCAGCCTCTGTTAGCATGACCATTTCGGCTGCACAACTCTTCAAATGGCTAAGAGGCAATCGCAGACTTGAGCGTCCCCAGAAAACGCTTTTTGCCGGTGCCACGTGGCTGCCGTGCGTCGGCAGACAATGCTTGCCTCGCCGTGGCCCACGTGCCAGAGCCTGAGTCCTCCGTGGCCCCGGAGCTTCTTGCCGCGCGCCCTCAGCGCCATCGGCTTCACCTCGCACTGCGCGGAAAGGGTCACCTGGCGCCAAACGCGCCTCCAAGGCCCACGTCTCACAATACCTCTCCTTGACACTCAATCGCCACGCCTGACACTATCACTGAGCGGCTCCACTTCTGCTTTCTTGCAGTCCGCAGCAGTTGGAGTCCTCAACTTTTCTTCCACTTTCTCACTGTTCCTCGAATCAAGAGGCAGTGCGTTAGAGGAGTGCCGGAAGAGATAAAGCCTGACAAGGAGAGCCGTGCAAACAACCCTTAAAGTGTCCTCTTTGATGTCAAATTGCCGCAGTTATCAAATCTCCCTGAGTGCCCTAAGTGGAACACAGGCACAATACTTTTAGCAGAAATGCTGATTCCATTTGATTTGTTGGCGCCCCAGGTATTTACCGAGTGGCGCGAGGACAGCGGGGGTTTGAGGCACTAAGGAGAACGAAGGATTTGGCAAATGTGCCAAGCTTTCCTCGGTACGAGTGCCTCATCGGCATTAAATAGAGGAATGAAAGGGTGGATTCACTTCTTGACTCGTTGTTGTTGTTGTTGTTGTTGTGCCATCTGCCGCGCACATCCCATCTCGCAGATTGGGAAAGGCAACTTCGTGGTGGCCAAATTTATTCCTCTGCGTGGGCTGCATGCGTGCTTTTGGAAACAAAAATAGAAGGCTTCTTTCCCACACCTCCTTGCACAAGTCGAAAGAGACAAATGGCGGGTATTAACCCGTCGCCCGGGAGGCGTGAAACAGTCTCTTCATTCTCGGAATGGAAGCCAATTATGGCGTAGGATGCCTTACGAATGTTGCTCGCACTTGAGGAGTGAAGAGGACCTCCCGCCGCTTTATGGTACTTCATTTAATTGAATCGGGGGGAGCAATTGTTTGGGGGACAATTTACTTAACACTTATAATTCACTTGTTCTGGGTAAGTGATGCTATTCCCGCCCTCCCCCACGCCCCAGGCAATTGTGTACCCATCAGACGGGTGTGGAAGGCTGCCTTTCCCCAGGAACCCGCGCAGACATGGAGGAGGCGCTGTCCTCCTGCTCCAGCCGGCTAAACCACCGCGGAATTGGCGCTGTTCCGGCCTCGGGGACGGCCTGAGCAGGGGCGACGAGGAGGAGGTGGAGGGCGTATCCAGCTCGAGAGCCACTCGGGCAGGCGTCGGGCACAGAGTGCGCTGAAGCGGAGGCATCGCCTCACACTCGCCCCGTGGAGGCGTCGGAGTCGAGCGGGGGCGCCGCCCCAGTTGAGGCATCAGGTCTGTCGGCAACTTCTGTCCGTTCTTGGAATACAACAAAATACACTTTTTATCTCACTGTTAATAGTCTTTATTAACTGATATAATTTCCATTCTCATAAATCTTTTCACAGGCGATCCATTTTTCATCGTCATTTGCCACCAGCCGTTCAAGAAGGCCTCCGAGTTGATCCGATCCAGCGGAGATGGGCACAATATTTCTCCCCCTTCATTCATGTGACGCCCACCTCGAATACTTCCACGCCACTCCTAACCGCCGAATGTGGTTCGAACTGGTATGTTGAGCTGAAGCAAGTCCTCCGGCGATCTCCAACATGGTCTTAACAACATCGTCGTCGAGCAAAGTGTCAGCCGCCCACAAAGTGGCCCATCAGAACAGTTAAAACCATCACCTCCTTCTCATTGTTCGCAACATCTGCAGAAACTGCGCCTTCAGCAAACACTTCCAATAAGTTTCTGCACGCTTCTGTGGCATTTCTGCCTTGTTGGAGTTCTCACAGAATGCACTGGCGTCCATGAGCCTCATCAGTGGCCGCGGCTTCACACCCAACACCAACGCGAACCGATTTGACTTCACTTAATTTGCTACGTCAGCGTGTGTACATTAAAAAATAAAAGTAGGGAGCCAAATCTGCGCCAAATAAACATGTGTTATGTGTCGAAAATGGTTGTCATGGGAACGTAATGAACTTTCCGGTAGACCCAGCGACATCCACCAACCTGTGCTGCGTTGCGTTCCACGAAATCACCTGCGTCCAGTTTCAAAGGCGCTGTTATTCTTTCGCTGGAGCATCAGGCTGCATTAGAGTCCGTAAACGAGTTACTGTCGCTTACTGCTATGCCAAACATAGGTTTGCTCGTTAAAAACGTCACATGGGACCCGAAATTTTGCCCTGGTCTCCTCCAGGGATGCGACAGCACCACCTGTGACCTTGTTGCATTGCGTTGGAACACGAGGTCTCGCATAACGAAGGCGTCTGGCGGTTGGAAAGGGCCGATTCGTCGTGGGAAGGCGAGTGACAGAGAGGAGCCAGCACCGCCCCATTTGCCCGCAAATGGGCTAGGTGCCCCGAGGGCAAAATCGGTGTGGTCGCCTTTCCATCGGAGAGAACGGAGATCCAAACCTTCGGCCTGTCCACCTCGTCATCGACGCGCCAACAACTACCAACCCCATCGATGTGCGCGGCCTCCCTTGTCAGCTGTCGTGCGACATGGCTAAACGCGATGTCCGTCACGTAGAGTGCGCACCACCCTCACCGCCATCATCAGCATCTGTCCGTGCCAGTGCCAGGAGGCTCTCAGCCACCCTGTCGCCATTGTTTGGGTCAAGTGTTGCACAAAAGGATGGAAAGAAGAAACGAGACTCACTTGAAACGCAGTGGTGGCTTCACGAGATTTCCCTCGAACTTTTCGCCCGCAAGCGGATCCGATTCCGCCTCTGAGGACCGGGACAAAATGAGGTGGAGGAGACGAAGGAGAATGGTTAATGGCGAGGGAAAAGCTTTGGCCATCAGTGAGGTCAAACACACTGTGATTTGCTACGAGTGCGGAGTCCTTCAAACCAGACAACAACACAATCGCCGGCGTTGGTGACCGTGTTTTTTGTCAAAATGCCGGTGACCACCTTCATCCAGGCCGATGGCGCACTTTTAGGGGCCGCAATTCCGTGTGCAGTAGCGATTTGTGACCGCTGTTGCGGGAGCATCTGCGAGGTCCAGGCCGCTTTCTCGGCTATAAAAGACCGCAAGCGCGGGAGAATGTTCGGCCGAGAATGCATCCACCACGGACACCCTTGGCAGATGCTGACCTTCTCGCCGAAGGGGCTGGGGCGTTTCGCATGAGTCCATGGCCTCCACCTCGGGCCGCCTCATGTTCTCGCCACAATCGAGCAGTGAGGCATCATCCCTTGGCAGAAACGGGGCTGCTGATAGGGGGGAAGTGTCTATCCAAAGTTAATCTGGACGAGGATGTTGGAGAGTAACGCACAAACGGTCCTAAGCGGCGAATGAAGCTGTCGTCTCGGGGTCAGGAGGGTCAACATTCAGAGAAGTACGCAAAATACATTGCCGAGTAAACGATTTTGTCTATTCCCGTCATAGTATTCATGAATCTAACGTTGAGAACTTTGCCGTTTTAAGCCTTTCTTAAAAAGGCCTTTGCAATCTCCATCGTGTTGGTTAAACTCAATCAGTGAAAAAGTGCGTAATCAGAAAATTTGGTGGGAGATTAACGATACACCACGACATGGGGGACACGAATCCGCTCTGGAGAATGGAACTGCGCAGACTGGCGGGTGAGCGGCGCGGTGCCGTCCGGACGGAAGGAGGTGGGGTCTGGCCGCAGTGGGGCGCTTGCCACACCCACGGACGGCAGCGGGGAGAGGCAGAGGTGGCTGCTATTTTTAGTTCCACGTGGACGACACGCATGACGCGCGGTTACTCCTCCACCTCGCCGTCCTATCGCGGAGGGCGGCGGACGCTAAGCCAAGGCCGGGAGGACCTCCAATCAGACGAGGCAGTGGCCAAGGAGATCCATAAGCGCGCAGCTTGGCCGGCGGAAAGCCCGTGCTGGAATGAGGCACTCCCAAATAATCTTCACTGTCAACCTGCCTGCCTTCTCAGCGTTAGAAGGCGGAATGCTCTCGACCAGGGACAATTCCAGCCCCCGCGGTGCGTCCACGCGGACGAACTGCAGTCGGACAAAAGCGGTAAGGGATGATTCGGCTGTCTGCCGGACGGTTGCCGGACCACCAGAGTCAGCTCGGCTTCGTGGTATACCGAATGTATTCGTGCTATTCAACAATAATGTGAACCCATTCAGGGATTCACACTACGTGCTCTTCCATGTGTTTACCTTGACGGACATGTTCCCTAAGCTGAAGCAATTCTAATTCCTCGCCACACTAGAAACCAGTCAGTCGGTGAGAGCGAAGTTCTTGGCACCTGTCGACGAAGCCCTTCGCACGAAGGCGTCCTCGCTTCCTGTTTCGGAATGGCGAGCGGCGAGCGCGAACAGTCACGAAATGCTAATCACTTGACGAAGGGTCAGCCGCATTGACAGCCGCTATAGTCAACAGGCCTCCATCCACTGCGGGCTCGTTGTGGTCCAGTCGAGTTGGGAGGCTGTGGAACCGTCCACCGCGGCGTGTCGCGAGGTTGACTGTGCAGTCGAGTTGATCCTTTTCCGAGAGGGGCCAACACTCTGCGCGCCCCATGCCGCACGACGAAGCGGTGCCGGTTCTCTCCCTCGCCCCCCAAGAACCACCGGCCCCACGCATAATTCATTAACGTCGGCCTGGCTCGCGGCGGCTTTGCCAAACGCCTGCACCAATCTCCCCCGTCTCTTCGGCCGTACCGCACTGAACAAATTTTCTATTTACTTTGAAAACCAACGGAGTCTGGGGACGAGAGACTTGTCACAGACAACCGACTCCAAACCACTCACTCCTGCGCGACGAAATCCAAAAAAATCGGGAGTCCGCGCTTCTCGAACTCATCAAATTATCCCAACTTTCTCTGTATCTGTCCTCTCGGACTTCCCTCTGCGTATGCCACTTCCTCGTGAAGTAAGTGGTCATGCCACGGTTGGAAACCAGGGAAGGCGAGTTGTAGAGGCCGCATCTTAACTAAAGTGACAACAAGTGGTGCGTCGACGCATCTCTTTCCACCAGCCTGTTTCCTCCTCCATCATAGTTAAAGCTCCTCTTCCGCGTCATGGATGCAGCGGTCGAAGAAATATGCAAAGCCCCACGGTTCTTGGAAGGTTGTTGGGCAAAAACCCGAAAACAGCACCTAGAGGTGTGTGAAAGACTCAACAGAACAGCGTATTCCTCGAAAGACCTGGAACTTTTCATGCTACTGACCGAGCCTACCATGTAGCTAGTGTCCGTGTTTTTAGAAAAAATGAGGTTTTCGGCCCCACCTGAACATGGTCCGCCGAGGTGTCTGCTCCTTTGGCGAAGCGGACGACTCGGCGACGGCCATCAGCCCGCGCGATCTTTGTGGCCGGACACGATGGCGACCCGCCACAGGCGGCCGCGCTGGTTGACAGCGCAATTTTGCGGCGACAAAAGACGACCGTGACTGCCAATTCTACTACGGATGACAATTCTCGCACCTTAGTGATGGCCGGGGACCTTAGCAGAATGAATGGCTGGCTGTCGTCAATGCCTCTCCCTCGACAAGGTGTTCTTCTTCCTAAGTCCCAGCCACTCACTTTTGTACTTTCCAGATGGAATAAAAGATAATAAAAAACAAAGCGGCCATTATTATTTCACTTGGTTAGGGTTGCTGTCTTTTCCTCAGCCCGCGCCAGGAGGCATCCACGGGTCACGTCGCAGTACGCTTGAATGCACACCGCCTTTGAGACAAGGCATGATGTTTCACAAAAGAAGGCAACTCTCGTTCTCAGGAATAACTCGCCTGTAGCAAAAGTCGGCAGTTTAGCGTTCAGAGTGTGTTTAAACAAATCAGCTTTTGGGTCCTTCGAACAGCCGTGGACCAGCTGAGATCCAACAAGAGACATCGCAACGGCGAAGGGGTCTGGCTGAATGCCCCCATTCGGATTAGTCCGATCAGCGGGTCTGTTGGTGGGCAGGAATGCCCGAGACTCGACGCTGAGAATGCTATGGGAAGATGTGGAGTCGCAGAACCAACCCTTCGAGGTGGCCTGTGCGCGCAAAGCGGCGAGCCTGTCACTCACCAAAGCCGCCCGATCACTGGTGCGAGCGCGTATTTCGGGGTCCTTGGCCTTCGCAACAGCTCGTTGGCATTGTACCCATCTCACAGCGACTCTGATGGCTCCGTGTGCACCGGTAATGCGCGGTGCTGGTGGCACCTTGGCTAAAGCCGACTGTAAAAGTAATTCAGTTTGGTTTAAGTGCGCTGAGTGAAAGACAGCCCAGCTGGCCTCGATGCCTCGGCGATACTTGAGGGAGCCCGACGAATCCCGGCTCCTGACGGCAGGAAATGACTCTGTGGCCCTTCAGAGAAACCCCGTTGGGTACCGGCTGTACACATTTTTGCTGTTCCCACCTCCTTTTGCCTTTGAACTCCATGATTTCATTCTCCGCGCAGTCCCACCGTGAAGCGCATGCCGAAGAGCTGGTGAGCCGACACAAGGCGAAACGAAAGTGTCAGAAGGGCAAATGCAGAGAGAAGAAGGCAATTAGGCGAAGAAGAGCCCTGAAGGCATGATCGACTGTCAGTTTGCAGCTGAATACCTGTAATTTAATAGGTTATGAAAGCTTTTGATTAAACGTTGGACAGAATATGGGAGGCACAAGTGCAAAGTGGACGGGCGACCACTCAGTTGCTCCGGCCTGATGGTGCGGCGCAATTTGTGTAATTTTGTGTAACCCGAGGAGTGGCGTCATGGCTCTCGGATGGCGCCAATTTATGTGGCATACTCGCCGCAACCATCAGCGGCACAATTTGTGTCCCGGTGACACTTGTGTCCGGCCACTCGATTTACCGCGAGAACAATACAACCTGGAGAGTCGACTTCCCCCAAATCCGGTAAAAGTGAGGGTGTTGGGGACAAGGCGGACCGAAGTTATGCGTCTCTCCACTTTACTTACGGCCTCAGACAAGAAGGGGACTAGGTAAATATCCACAGCAAAGGGGAAATGAGAGTGAATATATGGGAGAAAGAGTTTTGTTGCCGATGGCTGTCATGACGACAGGTTGCTATGGGTCGTTTGAAAAGACAGATGTCCGAACGTTATCCTCGAATATCATGAACGAATGCGTTTTGAATGTCGTGTTGCAATGACCATTATTAACATGTTTGTTAACATGTTTGTTATCATCGAGCTTAACACAATGGTGTCACTAATGTTTCCGCGTCTCAACACTATCCACCCTGATATCCAAGTAATATAAATCAGTGGGCCATTCCTGCTGGAATGTTTGCCGAGAGACTAAAAAAACTGGTGTTGCATCGGTACACTTTGGGGTAGGAGGGGTGGAAGGAGTGGCAGAGATGTGTCTACCACCGGGAGCCATCTCTTCGTCATGAGGACGGTGCATTTTATCATCTCACCCCATCTAACCGAGGAAGTATTTCGTGAAAGGAGATGTTGTCTGGGGGACGACTAAACGTCGTCTAGTTGAAAATGAAAGCTACGGAGACTAAGTTCAATAAACAAATGCTGCTTTTCCCGAAGGGGAAATCATTCTATTTTAAGCATGGAAGGTATATATTTGCAATTTTCCCGATGAACCCCGCAGACCGATTAATAAGCGAGACTGGAACACGTTTCTCCATTGCCGGCAGCCCGTTTTGATTGCGGAGGAATAAGTAACGTCGAAACACCTACCCAAGTAGCCAGTCGCTAATAGAAGTGATGTTATTTTTAAACACTGGCTTCTCCCAAAATTACTGCAATTAATTTTAGATGTTTTTGCTCTCAAATTAATTATTGTGACCACCAAATAATGAAATAATGTGGAATAATGCATTTAGGAAGTATTCATAAAACTCCTGCGTGTGGCACTGTCGGCCATTCTAGTCCGAATTGCCGCGTCAAAGTCGCTCGGCGCGACGCGAGGGGAGGCGGACGCCTTCGCCCTTGCGTCAGAGGCTTTTACGTCATGCGTATTGATTTTCCGCATGAGTCACACCGCCTTCGGCCTGTAATCGCACTTTGTCACAGGCAGCGCAAGACTTGGGAACATCGATCGCTAACGAGATTTGAGACTCGCGAATTTCGAATGTGACGTCACGCCTTACAATGATGCCAAACGAAAATTTACCGCTTCTAAGAAGAAAACCCCTGAGGTTGTGCCCTCTCTTCCGATGTCGCATCGAACAGTAATTTACGAGTAATTTCCCTAAAAATGTGAAAAATGAGAAAAATTAAGCCTCGTGAGGGCGTCAATTATCACGGAAAAGGCGAGACGGTTTATTCCAGAGGGTTAGAACTTATGTTTACTCCCTCCCCATATTGTCCCTCTTATGATGTCAATTTTATCTCTACTGTACTGTAATGCTCAGAATTATAAATTATATACCAAAAAGTAGTCCTCAAGTGTAAAATGACAGAGAGACAGTGAGAAATAGCTGCGGTACCGGTAGTGAAATAGCGCCTTTAGTTAAGTAGAGTAGTGGGGTTGAGGATAACTACCGAACTAAAGATAACAAATGAAAAAATGGCAGCAAAACGGCAGCTGTGGCGATTTTGACTAGGCACGACGCCGGTTGCTCCAGTCGGCAGCCTCATTTTTACTCCGCTGCCCGAAGGGCCTCATAGGTAAGTTTAATGCAAGTTAACCCCAGATGTCGGGAAAATAGACCTTAAGTTCACACCTCCCAGGCGTATCAAGGTTAAATGTGGTTGTTATTACGAGGACCGCGAGAGTCACCATAAGGTAGGTTTAAATGAAAGGAAAATTCTGAAGTCTAGTAATCGAGACGTTGGGGGAAGTTCCCCCTCGCAGACGTGGGCCACCGGGGCCGGTCCTGGAGGCGACACGGGACGAGACGGACAAAGGGCATGCCAGAACGAATGTGTCTACTCCGAGTGGAAGGTGTTGGCTCAAGGTTGGACCGAATTCCCCTGCATCGCGGTGTTCGCCCACAAACTTGTCGGCTTTTGAAGAAAAAGAATAAAAGGGAGTACACGAAAATGTTCCGTCACCAACCGCAGGAGGAGCATCTTCCAAATTCCACTTCTTCACTGCAGGCTTTCTTAAGTTCGGGGAGGGAGGGGCGGGCGGAAGAATTGGCCTTGTTGAACTGCCGATTCGGAGGAGGCCTTCCAGCAACGGCGAGTAACATCAAGCACTTTCGACAGTTGGTGGCAGTTTACAATTTAATCATATTCTGTGGGGTTGCATACGAAAAGGTGAAAAAACAAAAGTGGTTTCGTGCTCAGCATAGAATACGAAAGCAGTAGAATGCCAGGCATTCCAGTCCGCCAGCGGGCAGTGATCGTCAATTCCGCCATTGTTCCCGTTAACGTTGTTTTACTGGGGCTTTCACCTCCAAAAGGGCTACTAGGTGTTGTGTCTACGAGAGCGATTGGGAGGAGGGGGAAAGTGACAGTCGCGCAAGGACGCGGTGTGGAGAACTGAGGTGAACATCTGCGTTTCCATCAACGGCGACGGCGAAATTAGGAAATCGAGGATAGGCAGTTGACAAGGGGGCTGCCAAGTCGGTCGAGAAAGCAATGAGGAAGACGCGGCGGATTTGGGACTCGAGTGGCGCCCTCACTTTCCCTCTTGGACAATCAATCAGACCGGGAAACCTGCTCGATGACTTGATGAGGGTACAGCTGTTTCACCGAAAGAGGCAATGGAATATATAAAAAAAAACAACTACAATGGATGGATGGATGAGCAGAGTGAAAGGAGGTGCGAAATGCGAAGTAGAGGACTGTGGAAGCGTTTCATTGGCAATAACAGCCACAAAAGGCGAGGCCAGTCTGATGCGCCACCAAGTCGGTTCGGGACGTGTGTGAATGAAGTCAGCTGCCTGGAAGCCATCGAGTGTGTAGGAAGGATCCAAAAAGTTTCATCTTGTTACGATTAACCGCCTCCTTGTTTATTGGGCGGCCCAAGTGTCTTCAGATGGCATTTGAAATCTGTCCTTTAACCCGCCGAGGGCAGGCTTAATGCCTGTCTGTGGGTGGACAGGCGGCCTCAAGCACCGAGGAGGTTGGAGAAGGCGAAGTATTTAGGGAATTACAGTGGCAAAGTACACGGTGGATTGGTGACGCCGAAGGTACTTCGCCTGTACTAGTTGCATGTTCTTGAAGGCGATGATTATGGCTGTGGAGCCGCATGCCTCATGTGCATTTGGTGGCGAATACTCGCTAAAGTTCACTGGGCTGCCCTCCTGTTCAGGGGATGGGCAGAATTCCGCGGATTTCCACGCGGCGAGGGCGGTAGCGTGACTGGAGCGTTGTGTGGAACAGAGCCGAAAGTACGACGAGGCTCCCACTGCAATGGCAGCAGCTCGTCTTGGAATGGTGAGTGCGGGGAGCGCCGCCCAGTTGCATTTCGGTGAGGCAATCGTCAGAGGTGAAGCATAGAGGCGCCACGACGAGGGGCATCCATAATTTGGGGTTGCATGAACTCGCATGCAGGCATTGCACTGCCAAGACGCCTCAATTATTACGTCTACTCGCTTTGACGGCGCCACAGCGTCGGTCCGAGGGAAGCCGAACCGCCTTCTGTCGCGATTTCGCTCGGGTAAGCGGTCGGCCAGCGAACACAGCAGCAGTGCAGAGGAGGGAGAAGAATCGCTGGCTCTCCAAAGCAGTGATCAGCCCGCCTCACGGAAGATGAGACTTCTCTCCATCAATTCTAGCAAGATTCCACCCTCCCCCCCCCTGCTCTCCACCCTGACCCCTTCAACGCACCAGAGGCGAACACACCTCATATACGGCACCGGGAAATCTTTCACGCGAATCCGGAAGCCAGGAAAAGACCAATCTTCCAAAACGGTAATAAAAATGTATTTATCCACTTGGCCTCACAACTATGCACACACACTTGCGTAACACTGAATTTTAACGACTAATAGCACACGCGAAAGGCGAGGACAAGGAGGATGAGTTCACTCGCACCCACGCGCTACTGTCTCCCGGCGGGGAGACGGACAAGGAACACATCGAAGATGTCGCCCAGTGGCGACGAGGACAAGGGGGCTTAGCATGAGATGGGACACTACTGGGAACAGGGAGGAAACATCAAGTGGTAATCCTACTTTTCCACCGATGGGGGACATATAAATGTGAGTTGTTCAAAGATTGGTGGTCTTAGGGAGCAAGAGTGGTGACGTTAGCAGTTATGTTCTTAAGAGGAGCCCAGTCCGGGTATGCATTTAGACCGAAGATCGGCACCGCGTAGGTTACGGTGCAGCACGTAACGATAAGCACGCCGACAACAGCCACGAAACAGCCAGCAAAGATCTGAAAAAGGAGAAATCACTCATTCGATCGGAAGTAAAAGCAAAGCACAATAAAAGAAGGCAACTGACCATTTGGTTAATGTTAATGTGGCCCTTGCTGTAAACGATGGCATTAGCCGGAGTCCCGGCGGGGAGAATGAAGGCCATACTGGCAGCGATGGTCACCGGCAGTCCAAGATAGTATGGATGTATTCTCAAAATCTCACACTTAATAGGAAAACAGCCGAGTAAATAACAAGTAAAATAGGTGAAGGTTCAAAATTAATCCTACCAGATTGAACATGATAGGCAAAAGCACCGTAGCAGTAGCAGCGTTAGAAACGAAGGTCGTCACGATGGTAGAGAGCAAGGTGAAGACTAGAATCAGAACAAAAAGGGGAAGGGATTTGAGGCCCAACATTTTCCGACCCACGAGGTCTGAAAGTCCGGAGAGCTGTAGAAAAGTGACTTTGAGAGTGATGGCCAAACCAAGGAACGTTAATTAAACAAGGATTAAACTCACTTTACAAATCTCGGAAAGGCAAAATCCACCACCAATAAGAAACAGCACCTGCCAGGGACAGCGAGATTGAGCAACCTTCCAGGGTAGAACGGTTTCGTAGGCATCATTTGAGGACTCTAATTAAAAAAGACATGCAATTGAGGAGATATATGGTAGAAAAGTGTATTCTAAAAAACTCAACGCACGATCGGAACGCCTTTTGCGGAAGGGGTTAACTGCCGGCCAAAAACAAAGGAGAATGGTCCCCAAAACAGCGGGCTGGGTGTCGGATGTAAGTCTAAACGGAGATAACGAGTGTCAGACCAATCGACAAAAAGCACAGATACACAAGGGAAAAACCCACTCAGTTATCTTTGCGCCTACCACTTTGACGGGAACAAGAGCAGACCAACCATCAACGCCGGGCTTTCGAGAGACCCAGAGGAAAATGACCAAGGCGAGAATACCCATAGCTGAACCCTCTGCCCAGCTAAAAGGTGATGTCAAATGTAACTTACTAATAAAAGAGGAAGCAACGCAGCGAATAAGTAAACTAACCCAATCGGGCCCAGAGCTTTCTGTTCCTCCTCCAGAATCTGACGAATAGCAACCTCGCGTGATTTGTCTCGTCCGCGGCATGAGAAGAATTTTCTGTTACAGGGGAGATGGAATAAAATTACTCAAACCGCATACATTGGTAAATTATAGTAGAGTAAAACGTACTTGGGACCGATGAAAATGATACACAAAATGGCCCAGGTGAAAATAAGAAGAATTAAGGAAAGGGGAATACCATAGGCGGCCCAGGATCCAAAAGTGAGACCGGTATCGGTGCCATAGCGACTGATAAGAAACGCATAAGACAATTAGAGCCAGAAATTGGAGGGACGCAAGAAATGCAAAGCGTTTCACACTAACTCGCTAACAAGTCCAAAAAGAACGACGTTGGTTGGGGTACCAATAACCGTTCCCATTCCACCGCAACTGGAAGCGAAAGCGATTCCGAGCGAAAAGCAACAACCCAACTTTTGGAGATCATCTGCCTCGCTCGTCCCGCCGGTCTTAATCGTTACACTCTCGCTGCTGTCTCCTGTGTGCCACGCTTCTGCATCCTGTGCTCCGTTTTCCTCACTGGAAAAGAGGCAGTGTATTACGAAATCCACAATTGACAATGGGGTAGCTTCGCATTTTCGAGACGCCTTACTCGTTTCGGAGAGCTATCCCTTCCTCGGCATCTGAAGGGAAGAAAGTGGAAGGTCAAGCATATTCCACGGATGCCAAGGTCTGGTGCATTCGCGACACCCAAAGCTACACAAATCATTACTTTACACAGGTCTCGTGTTGCCGATCGAAAACCAAATATTGCAACAATCATTTTGCCCACTTTAACTTCAGCAATAATGAAGCATTACGAAAAGGCATGCATAGATAACAAAGCGGAGACAGCAGCTTACCATTTCTCTCTGAAACAAATTCGATACGACGATGAAAACAGTTAAACTCAAATTCATACCAGGAGATTTGGGCTTAAGAATTAGCTATCGACATTATGACTGATGGTCGACAGATCGCAAGTCTTCGACCCGGGGGGACCACATTAATTGACGTGACCGTTACTCACTCGGTTTAATTGCTTCCAAACGTGTCATCAAGGCTGTGACGATTGTCAGCATCATCAGGGTAGCCGCTGCGTTACTCATCCACATGGACAAGAACCACGTGGGTAGCATGAGACCCAGAAGGAGTCTAGAACAAACGATTATGGTTTTATCTGACTCAAGAAAACCGAAATGTGAAGAGGTAAAATGAAAAGGAAAACCTGGGGCTACTTACAGTCTGGGATCGCTGCCCATGAGTTTAATTACGCCAGCCCCGATACGACGATGAATGTTTCGATGCTCAGCGGCAACAGCCAAAAAAGCGCCATGGATAAAGAGCATTATGGCATCCTAAAGCAGTTACAACGAAGTGACCTTAACGATCCACACTAATATTCTACCTTCAGAGAAGAAAGGTGTAACTCACACGCATGTAGTCGGCACATGCCTGTTTTGACGAATTAATACCCATCAGTGGACCCATCAGTAGCGGTAGCATAGCTGTGACGTAAATCGAAATCGATTCCGTGATCCAATAACCCCCCATCAGGAAAAGTGTATAAGCACCTTTCGCCTCCTGAAGGTCAAAGTAAGGAGATAACATCCACCAGTTCCGCATCGAAGAGGCGATAGGGTAATAAGATGTCAATGACTCACTCTCGAATTGCTAACGATGAGGATGGGACTGATGAGGATAGGATAAATGATTGTGAAAAGGAGTTTTTTGTATGTGAGCATCCATCTCACCCAGTTTGGCATACGCATCTCCGTACGGTGTCTAGAGAAAGAGGCAAAAAATATCCACCATAGCGTCTTCTTTATGCGGAAACCAAAGATAGATCGTAAAGTTGAGGGGGAAGAATAGAAAACGACCACACACTCACGGACACAAGAACAAGAACACAGTGAATGTTTAGACGATTGTTTGTTGATTTATACAGCTTAACAACCAATAGCAAACTAGGGTGTTAGCCTATCATCATCCCGTACACCAGTTGCCTTGACGTTTATAAACCAATCAGTGGCGAGAATCACCGCCGCGTTGGTTGTGAAGCTCACGTGTGCTCCTCGCCGCGTGCAGACGCGTATGCGTGCCGCTTTCAACAGGAGGGAGAAAATTCGGTTTTGTGGGAACATTTTCTTGTGGGACATTTCCTATGCAAACGTGAAACAGGTAATTTTACTGAGTCAGTCTTTTTGCCGATGTTGAGAGTGACTTTGGCTACCCCCGGATTTTGTCAACCAAAATACTGTAGAATATGTATTTCCTAAGTTCCCCCATATGATGCTATGCCGAATCTGATTATTACTACCGCGTAGAAGAGTATAAAAGAATTCAGAGACATTGTCAGAAGATCGGTTAATACCTCGTCTTGTCTAGAATAATAGAAATCGACAAAAAAGCGGCTTATTCGGATGTTGAAGAGTATCTAAAGGAGGGAGACTCCTGACCACCTCCGTTCCGTCTTTTAATTACGCCAAAGCTCTTTACAGAAGAGGAGAGTTTTGTTTTACTCTCTAACACTAGTAATAATGCAACTTAATTTCATAGTTCACGCTTATTTTAACCGGGTCCAATAAAAATTCCCTCGAATTTATGTAAAATAGTGCAGAAGACAATTTTAATTAACCGCTGTGGAAGCAGACTAATTTCACATTGACCATAAAAAGATGGATTTTATTGCCAAAAATGCATTGTCGCACGATATTTACGAGGTGCCACAAATGCGTCACATTTTAAAGGTTTTAGGGGCCAATGTTCTCGCCTCGCTTATAGTCTCTGAGTTATGTATTAAGTTTAGACACAGGGAGATTGACTCCTTGCCATGCTAATTGAGGCATGGACCCTGCCCCCTTGCAGTTTCCGTGATGCTGTTGTCTTTTCACACTTCGTTTAGCTAAAATTAACTGGAATTCTTCAGAAAATCATCGTAAATGAAATGCGAGCCTCTCGTGGTCCAGGCAAGAGTAAATGGTAGGTCTGTTGTTATGACCTTTCAATGTTCATACCAGCATAAGGCTACACACTCGCCATTCACCACGGTTGGTAGTTGTTATGAGAGAAAATCGTCATGTCACTACCAAATGCGTCCAAGATGAGGGCTTACGAGTTCCCATCCGTCTTTAATTTCTAAGGTAATGCAGCCTCCAATTGAGTCCAGGAGAGGAGAGGGAAGGGTGAAATTCCCAAGCAGTGCCACAAATTTCAGCGCTTCTCAGTCAACATTGAGGACCTTTCGTCTACGTCGCAACTTTGTACGTTTTTCTAAAGAGCAACATGTGTTTGCGAAGCGTAAATAATATGAGTTCCCTGCCCATAGGCATTCAAGTAGAGCTCCTGCACCATTGTTTGTGAATGCCTCTCTGCCCGCGTTGAGAAATGACAGCAGTGCAAATTTTACCTTATTTACTGCGACAGCATAAGGAAGCATTTTCGGAGAAGTAGTCCTCATGTCAAAAAAAATGAGTGGTTGTGGTGAGCGATTTTGAGCAAAGCTACATGAAGTTAGTAATACTTTAAGTACGTTTTAACTTCCTCCGATTCCTTTTATTTTGAGCGAAATATAAGAGGATGCACTTCATTTCGGGTTCTACCTCCTTTCTCAGAATAGACGTAGGAAGTAGAGATGAGCGCTGTGAAATGCCCAACTGTCAGCCAAAAAACCGTGTTTCTGTCAGTTGTACTCCGAGGCCAAAAAAGATTTGACACCCTCAGTTTTTGGCCTTGTAGGCGTGTGTCACTCGGCTGAGCGCTGTTAGTTAGAGCAGGGCCACCTCGATCCGTCGAGGCCTCAACCGCCGACAGCACTCCGAGGGCCGCACCGACATACGCCGGCGTGGGGGTGAGTCAGAGGTCATGAGTCATCAGAGCGCTTTTATCGACCTCGTGTTCAGTTGGTGAAGCCTCTTTCTGTTTTGCTTACTCCTCCATCCTGACAACGCCCTCCCTCTCACTCAATCTGGCGACATGATGCACCTTGAACCTCAACGACCCATGTTTTTAGTTGAGACTAAAGCCTTGTTGGACTGATTCTTAGACGAGCGACTGGCGTTGGAGACAACTTGAGATTGGTTAAGAGATGCAGCACCCTAGGTCTTGGAGGCTAGGCGAGAGCACAAGTAGAGGCGCCAGCATTCACGCAATTCCATTGTGTCGCCATCGGCCATTATAGCCGTGTTGCTTAAACGCTTTGCGTGAGGTAGCACACAAAGTTCCCTACTGTTCGGGATTCCGGTGCTCTCCCTTTGAAACGCCTCCACTTTCTCTCTGGAGATAGTGAAAAACTCAGCCTTAACACATTTTGCTATTCGGTCGTACATCAGTCTTGAACTTCGTTACAAATTTGGGTGCCATAAGCCAACTTGTATACAACACCAACTCGCAGTAGTGAAGCAATTAATCGCTGTAATTACGTGTCAGTTTCACGCACAAGGTCACGAGAATGGATTATCTTCGGTGATGTAAGAAGACGACTAAGTTAAATGTGCACCCTAGAAGAAAAGCTGCTTTCTCTGTACCCAAAAGTCATGAAGGTAGTAGGGAACGGAGAAAACTTGCTTCTTTCAACGTCATTTCCACATTGCCCGTGCTTTTACCATAGGAGATGTAGTTGAAGTAATAATCGCAAATGCTTGGTTCCTTATACACGTGGGAGCTTGAAGCCCAATAGCTACTTTGGTAAAACTCAGATTTTTCTTATAAGATTGTGCTTTACGAGTTGATATGTTTGAGAGAAAGAAGCCGTATAACATCGTAAATGAAACGAAACGACTTCGGTCGCATCGCGCCAATAAAGGACTTTACCCATTTCGTACTCACTGTGTATTAGTATGCTAATCACTAGTAAAAAAGGCATGAAATATGAAGTGGAGTGGTGGAAAGGCTGTTGCTTGACATGGAAGCTTACCTCATTTTTCTAAATTTACGCGTTGTCAGTCGCTGGACGGGCGGCCACGCGGTTGATGTTATTTGTTGTTTACCCCTCTAGGCGAAGAACGTGGATACAGCAGCAGCAGCCCCTTTTGTGATCGCCCTCCTCACGAGCACCCTTTGAGACCCACCCAAAGAAATGAAGTGAACTTCCTGCTCTGACTTGAGTGACGTGCCCCACTAATACATAGGGAAAAATATTTACACTCCAACGAACACTTGGCAGCGGTCAAATACACAAAAAGATTGACTCAACATCTTTAGACACAATAAATTTACTAGTTGCGTAAATAGAGAATTGGGAATCCGTGCCACGATTACGTTCCAGAGCATCGTTAATGGCAGTAAGCGCTACGGTGAGGTGTTCCTCTACAGACTTACTTGTGTGTGGGGAACTCATTTTGCATTCGCCCCATCTTGGAATCAAGCATATCATGTCCGTGCACGAAGTTCTCCCAGCCGCACCAGTGATTGAAGCTAGTTTTGGGGAAGAATACGGCTAATGGATCTTTCTAAATGTCCCAGGTCTCCGCTGCTTCAATAAATGCACAGATGGCAAAACCAGACTGAATTCATACTCGATTAACCAGTGTAACTTCTATGACCTATTATTCATATGATTTAGGCTAGACAACTTCATATGAGGGTGCGGTGAGATGAAGCAAGAATATGGCTGCGAGGATAAAGGTCTGCGGCTAATCCGATTACACGTTGATTCCGAACAAGGCACAATATTGACTCCAGAGTCCAGAATAACATATACGCTACCTCGCATCAAAACAAACAGATAACACCATGAGTATAACTGCTAGTGTGTGGACTATCAGCCTTCCCGATATTCGGTACCTAAATGAAAAATTCAAAAAGCAAACATATTTGGATCATATATTAGTGAATTGTGAGAGAAAGGGCAAGGTGAGAAAAAAACACCGCAGCCACGACTCTTCGGAAGTGGCGGACGTGTCATGAATGTTTTATTCGTCGTACGTTTATTATCACTTACGCAGTAAAACTAATGATCTAAAACCAAATGTAATATTGTTTAACACATTTTCGTAGACAATATTTTAATTGCAGGTATGCGCGAGATTTTGGTGTTGCCAAAATTTTGAGTGAAAATTAAGTTTTTATTAAATATTACTAAGACAGCCAAGAATCTCGCATATTGGGAAACAACCAGAGTATACTAAGAGATACAAGAATAGAACTACTGCAAATTTACTGGCTTTACAACCGTTTGAAGAAACTCCGGGGGTTAGTTCTACCTTCTGGCCGGTAACTGATATTTGTGCCTTAATTTGCTAGTCATAACTTCACTTATTTCAGTGAAATACAGAAGTTAAAATAATAATTACCTTCCTTGCAATGAAACCCATTCCAAAAATCTGAGACCTCTGACTGTTGTTGCGCGCTTAGCTCTTATTTATTTATGTTGCTATCGCGGTGAAAGTCCGGTTTGGCTACTTGGGTGACAGCGAGCAAAATTTTCATCAATAAAAGTCACTGGCATGTCATAACCTCTATTTCAGAACCGAGTGCAAGTTGTTGAACTCCACACGTCAAAAAGAGGTTCTTCTATAATTGGCTTTTAAGCTATTCGTATTACGAGATTTGCAATTGTTTTTCCTAAATACGTCAGTGCACTAATTATTGTCCTCTAATCTGTCTTTTGGGACGAGTTTCTTTATCACTCAAACCACCTAAATTCCCCGTAGCTGTCCTAAAACGGTTAAGCTATTGTATTGATATTGGGGAAGGGGGGGAGGGAAGGGTTTGTACATCAGAATTTATGAGGGTGTTTCCATTGCATCAAAGGCGAACTTAGGCCTGTAGGTCCCCATGAATGAATTCAAAATGAAACTGAAAATGCCCCACTATACCAATAAAACCATGGGCCTTTTAAAAGAAAAACCCAGCATGATAATCTTGTTTTCATAATGGACGGATTCAGTAAATAAATCTCTCCCTTCGTTCATTTACAACTACTGATTAGAGAGCAGTAAGATACGTCGTCTGTAAATGCATTCTGATTAAAGTGATCTACACAACGATTGTTTCTCGGATAGTCGTACAAAAATTTTTTATAATAGTTCCATTGCCATAGAGAAAAGACGTAGTCTTCGTACAGTTGGACATTCGGCAGTCTACCACCTTGAACTTACTAAGAACTCGTCCCACAATAAAATACCCTTCCGTTTTTCTTTTTCAGGCTAGTAATTGAGGTGTCACTTCGTGTTTTCACTCGTGCTTGCGGTTTCCTAACTATAATGAAAGATATAACCGAAGGGCCTCAAAATGGTGCGATGGGGATTGCTCCACTACAAAAAAACCAACATCGGAGTACTGCCTGCTACTGCTGCCGGCCACGAAAATGCCTCGGCGGTAAGGTAGAGTGAGAGAGCGGAAGGGCGTCATCTCTTCGCCATCCCTCAACTTCCCCACCACTGAAACTGGCATCAGCAGGGTGAGGCAAACAGCCCGACCACTGGCACCTCCACATTTGCAGCCTTCCCACTGGCCCAAACGGAGCGTGCGCTCACACTGCGTCTTAATAAAGTCATTTCCTGTCCCCGTGTGATGTGGAGGGAGTCAGTATGGTCGGTCACCGTCTTTCCAGACCGCATTCCTGAAGTTGCGTCATGCCTTTACCTGAGGAGATTTTCCCAAGTCAAGTGATTCCAAACACGAAATATCCTGCTTTCTTATTAACATCCAAACGTGAGAAGCGCCGGAGAGTTTGGTTTGTCGCCCATGGCAACGGCAAATGAGTCAAAGTCTTAGTGTTAATTTCTGTGAAAACTGAGGAAAGGTGCGTCCTACTCGACTGGTTCTCCCCTTCCCATGCAGTCAAGGCGGGGTGGAGCCTCCTCCTTTGCGCCGGAGTGGCCTTAGTGACACTGATCATCTTGGAAATAGACAACCCACTTTTAAGGGCGGCATGCGAAGACACTAGAAGTCGTGCGAAAAGGTGGCCTGCTCACGATTTTACCCATTGCTCATGTGGCCCTCACCGGCCGCGGGGCTGTCCTCCACGCCGGTGGAGAAGCCTGGGCCTATGGGGTTCTGAATTAGCCTCTACGGCTTGGGGAAGTCGAGCTCAAAAGGAGCAGGTGGATACAGGTAAAATCACGGGAAAGCGTGACAAGACTCAACATGACACGTGTGATTTTTTAACTATCTGTCGGGGGAACGAAGGAACGCCATCCCACCTCGGTCAGCTAGGCCTGCAGAAGGCGCGAAATCGGCGGATTGTCGGCACTTTTGAGCCCATTGGGAACGTAACGATGGCGGTGTTTGTCCGGGCACATGGGTTCCCGCTGCGGGGGTAGCACCTTGACGCGCAGATCGGCCCCCTTTTATACGAGCCGAGGGTGCCAATGCACAAGTCCATTGAACGAAACCCTGGTAACAGGTAAACACGTTGCTAGGCCGCTGTTGCTCGGACAACCGGCCGGTAGGCGTTCTCGCGAACGGTTGGTCGGCAAATTGTGTGGCTTGGAGTGGGCAATCGTGAGTCACTGCGTCCTGGTGTAGGGGACTTGTTCGCCGCTCCTCCTCCGCCTGCTGACTGAGACGCCTCGACGGGACTTCCTCGTACTACGAAGGTCTGGCCGATACTCCTGAGCGATGTGAGTTTTTTTTTACTCATTAATAAGAATAAAGCCGATGATGACGAGATCTTTAAGCGCTGTGGGTTATTGACTTGGAGGCTTCATGCTCAGCCGCTTTTGCCGTGGGGCGGAGCGAAGGCACACCCTGGCCTTAAGTTGGTGCAGTCGGTCGAATTTATGGCCTCGAAATAAATGAGTCCACTCATCAGCTATTCACTTTTATGGTCTGAGGTGCGACGCGCACAAAGGGCGCTTGAGAGGGGGTGTGAATCGAGAAGGCGTTCGGGGAGAGGGGTGGACGTCCGATGGCCGTCGGGTCAGCGTCCATTGGTCGTGCGCTGCGCCGCAGCAGTCCGGACGATGGCCTCCGACGTGGCCGGTCATGCACGCGATTGCGTTGCCATGGGACCCCGCGACGAACGCATGAGACACCTCCGTGGCGTCGAGGCTGTCCACGTCGGGACTGCCTACAAAAACACGAAATCGTTGCTGTACCGAGGCCTCCCGGCCCGCCTCCGATAAGCCTCCAAAGACATCGAGGAGGGACAGTGAAAGCACGTTTCGCCTCGTAATTGCAAGTCTTCTTCTCAGTGATTTGGCTAAAGCTGGAGCACTCGACACTCGGTATTGGTCGACTATGGGCAAGTCCTCTCCTACGTTGCACATCACTTTTGGCGCCACATCGAGGCTTCCACGAACACAGCCGCGTACCACCTGATTTTGGAGTCAGCACGAAGACCGGGGCCGCTGCTCGCAGCGCTTAATCGGGCTGTCCCGACTCTCTCTCTCTTGAGGGGATCAGTTCACTAGACAACGATAAAATCCCATTTGCTGTAATGGCTGGACAATTAAGCCAAGTCGAGAATAATGAGACTGAAAGGCAGCTTACGGTGGACCCCCCTCCCCAATTTAGCCCTCGTTTGGCCTGCTCCGACCGTCCAACTGGTCGGGAAGAAGGAGGTGAGGGAGGCGGTGTCCAGACCGGTGTGGCCGCCGCACGTCCGCGCCTCTCTTGGCAGCCGACGGCACTTTGACGACCTTCCGTGCGGCCTGACGGGTGCCCGCCTCGCGTGACCTCCACGGCGGGCGAAGCCCCATGCGGACGTGAGTTGCGTGCAATGGCTGCGTGGGAGGAGGTCATGCGAAAGCGTGTTAAAGAATATATTCTTCATCTCGCAAGTGTGGACTTGCTTCTCCTTACTTTGTACTGTACGACATCGTAGGCGACGACGGAAGCGAGAAACGACTGGTGGAGCCTGTTGGGGGCGATGGAAAGGAGGTAGGCGGATGTGTTTTTACCTTCCAAACTGTAAAGACGACGGGGTTACTTGACGGGTTTGCTTAGCACATGGGAGGATCGCTGACCTACGGTGGCTCACAAGGCTTTGCTGGACTATTTAAATGAGCTGCACCAACTGATGGCGGAAGAGCATCGCGGGATTCCTTAAGGCATTGTAAAGTTTGTTGAATGCTCACTCGGTGCTCGGCCAGATTTGTTGCGTCACATTTCGATGGGCCTATTCTCCAGACGGGGCTATGTCCATGGGCGGCAGACCGTTCAGCCGCTTTTCGGCACGTAAGAGTCTCGCCAGCGAACTCTGAGACAAATGTGCCTCCACTTAGCCTGTTCCCTACCGACCAACATAGAAGTTGGATACACAGCTTGACGAGGGTGCCACGCGTGTTCTACGTGCTGCTTCGTTCACCTCGGTACAGCCGAGGGGCGATTGCTGCCTGGGGGTCCACCGAGCCAGCAAGCACTCGTCGTCGAAGGAGGCGATGAGGCCCAAAGTTGCAACCCATCAAGCTCAGTTGGGAGTCGCGTCGGCCCCGAGGCTCCGCATTGTCTACCACGTCATCTGCGGTCGCTCCATCCTCGGCAGACGCACCACCTCTTTGACCCGCCAGACTCGGCATCTTGAATAGACGACTGGGAAAGAGCGACATGCGAGTAGTCGGTGGGGCAGCGGGGCAAGAGATGTCCAATGAGACAGGCTGAGACGTCGTCCCGCCTTCGCAGGTCACCATTGAAACGAGTGTGGCGCCTTTCACTCAAAGTCCAAGCAGATCGCTACTGGGCGTGCGGAGCATACGCTGCTCCGAAAACGAGTGGTCTCGCTATTCGCACTCCCTTTGTGGGAGTGACCGCCTGAGAAACGTAGCGATGTGTAACGACGTAATAGGCGTTATTTGGGCGCTGCTCCAACTACGGAAACACGACTATTCACTCACCCTTGCGGTAAGCGGTGCGGTTGGAACTATGAAGGAAGACCTCCAAAGGATAGGAACCACGTGTGCATGTCAAATCGGTCAGGCTGAGGCTCAGGCCCAGGCCTCGGTCTGATTGCCAGCGTGCTGCCTTGTAATGTCAAAAGGTCCTCGAGAAGGTTGTTGGTAGAAGGCAGCGCTGCGGCAGGACTCGAAAGGAGACTCCATCTGAAGGGACGAAGTCGCCGGGAATGGGATATTCACTTCACTGGCAAGCGGGAGAGACGCCTGTTCTGGCGATTCGCCTTTGACCTCCTCGCTGGTGCCAACTGTGTCCTCTCACTCCTCTCGCCACGAGTGCTAACGCGAAATTCATCCCTCTGCCGATTCGAATAAGAGCCGGCCAACACCGCTTGGAAAAGAGCAGATTTCCCCACGAACTGCAACCTTGCCCAAATGTCATTTAGTTTTGGAT
Organism: Dipylidium caninum; assembly: GCA_017562135.1. Taxonomy (NCBI): domain Eukaryota; kingdom Metazoa; phylum Platyhelminthes; class Cestoda; order Cyclophyllidea; family Dipylidiidae; genus Dipylidium; species Dipylidium caninum. The sequence goes on from QEYB01000533.1 coordinate 230,008, forward strand.
CTCGTAAAAAAAGTCGCTTGAGCGAAAAATCCTCGTGGTGCTCACATTCTACTCATTTATTAGGAGGAGGGGAGTTGTGGCGGAAGGGTGGCGGTGGACCGCCTGGAAGGCCATCGATCCTCCTCCGCCGCTGGCGGCGATAAACACACGCGAAGGGCGTCGACACATCCGCCGCATTGTTATGTCCTGGGTGCGTGCACGACGGGGAGGCGACGACGCGTCCCTTCCCTCCGCACGCTAGCGCCCTTCTGGCTGACTGTCGGGGGAGACGTGGACGCAGCGTCTCGCGATTGCTGCCAGTACGGCGGGTCGCTTTACACCTGCACACGCCAACTTGCATTTTCGTAGAAGTTCATTTTTTTCCCCACAAATGAGAAGATCATTTGGTTTGGCAACTAAAAAATGGCCATTTTATTTTACCTCGATTATCATCACCATCATCAAATGTTGGCCGAAGGTAGTCTAAGTGTTTTGCTTCCGCCTGGAGGCGATGGCTCACATTTTCATAAAGAAATTCTGCCATCCCCCGCTCTCGACTCGACCTGCCTCCACGTTGCGCCCTGCCCCGTGGAGTGTGACAATTTGGGCCGACATCCGGGCGCTCAGGCGACTGACTCGACTACGAACGCACAGCCTTTCGCTCATCCACGGACTCACAGGACGACAACGGCAAGGTTGTCGCGATAGTGTCCGTGGTAACGTTCGAGAAGAAGTTTCTTCACAACCAAATCGTTCCCCAGGAAGTCACGAACTCCCGGTAAAAGCGATTGAAAACCGAGTCGGGCCCAAATCTCGGCCTACCTCATACGAGCGTGCACAAAATCGCACGGCAGTTAGTCGAATCAGGCAGATGAAAGACCGGTGTCGTGTACTCCCGGGTCCGCTTCTAGCTGGCCAGGCTAGGAGGTTAAGACACACCAGAGTATCCTCCTGGAGAGGAGAATTCGCCCTGAGTATCCCCGCAGACTATTTCTACGGCAAGTTAGCCTACGCACGAGGAAGACGAGCGCATGAGAGAAGAGCCTGTCGCCTCCGGGGGCGCCAGTCCCTAATTCCGCGACGTGCTCGGTTGCTCACAACGCCTCAGTCGAGCCCCACCGGGCGGCCGAGTGAGCAGCGGGGCGCGGGTCGGCATCGGACAGGCGTCTCTGCCATGTTGATGAGGCCACGGTGCACACGTCGACGCTGATGCATGGACCTTTGATGGCGAAAATCGGCAGCGTGTCACCGAGTCACGTGGCAGACGGAAAGCCTACTCCATTGAGAATCAGCTTGCTGCCACCGGGGGTGGGATTTAATAAGAGACGAAGATGGGGTGTCCGTTGAATCGGCGGAGTCGCGTGGGCGAACTTAGCCCCACCAATCGGCGTTGACTGCGGCCCGCGGCCAATGGGTCGCCAGTCGGGAGTTTGCGGGTGCTGTTGCGTCAGGCAGACAGGCAGGCAGGCAGGCAAATGCTCCCCACACAGACGTACTTGAGATGGGGACAGCTGATCGCCTGATGGCCAAACTGAATTTTGGGCGTCACGGAATGAGGTAGGTTTCACTTTTGCTTCGGGCTGTCACTGCGGAATTCGCGAGAAACTTTCCACTGCAGCGACTCGTGGAGCGGCGTGCGGGTAGAGCTTTTTTCAACGAGGCGTTGCAGGGTCTGGCATGATGCGAAAACGGCCTTAGCAAATCGGAGCTCGTGCCTCTGCGACTCCTGGCCACAAGACGGTTCCTCTTCAAAATACGGGAAACACACTGTGCCAGAGAAAGTTCGTCGAAGCGCCGGTTTTTTGCTTCACCCACTAGTCTTGGAAAGTGCGTCTGAGGGCTCCAGTGGGTTCCAGAAGAGCAGCCAAGTGAGGCTCAACGATGTCCATTTGTGCGTCGTGCACACTCAGACGGGAATGTTGACACGTCCTTAGTTGCCATCAAAACTCCTCCTTCCTCACCTCACAAGAGGCATCGTTTCTGCTTTGGTTGGGTCCAGTCAAGCAGACGTTTCCACCTCCCGCTGAGGGAGGTGGGAGCAGCGTTGAAAGACTCGAGTTTGGGGGCTCATAAAATTTTCTCCGGATTGGACGCGGAGACGGTCACCTCGGTCGAATGATCCACTTTCCCTTTGCTCTCCCAATCTCCTCCCCTCGTCTCGCCATCGCAAAGTGGCAAGTGTGTGACCTAAACTTTGCGAGAAGGCGCCTCGGGTCCACCCAGAGCAGCGCCTTCGAAGCCGTATGCGCGTTCTGCACAGACTGATGAGCCGAGGACACCTTCACCCCGGCAGTCTGATGGCACAGAGACGCACCTGCGAGGTCGGCGGGTCCATTACATTATAATCGCACCAGGCCACGTCCACTGTTCTTTTTTTTTGTCACTCCTCAACCCCTCCCAGTGAGAGTGCGATTGGTGACTTTTTGGGAATTTGGGCAGTTTTGTGAAGTTGCTGTCTGAAAAACTAGGACCTTTGCAGTCGTGTCTCGCTACAGCGTGTGGCATAAGCCCGGTTTTAGGCAGTTCTTCACCTCCCAGGACTGCGGCGGATGCGCTGGAGGCCGAAAGTCGGGGCCTCGGCTGATGTCAATGCTTTCGACAAGGTGGCTGAACTAGACACGAGCTCGCGGTAGGGCAAAATAAGGGGTATAAGTGTTCCGACCAGCTCCGATTTGTCCACTTTAGCGGCAACGGGGAGTTGAAGGCTACAAACGGATTGCCGTACTTGAAACTGCTAATTGATTTCCCCTGCTCTCGCACTCTCAGGTTTTTAGGCGTTGGAAGTCCAGAACATGTCACCACTGATGCGTAAATAGGTGTTCTACCAGGCCCAGTTCATCGGACTCATTGCAAGCCACCACCAACCTTACGTGAACCGCAGCCTCAGTCGTCCGGAGACCCCGCGCCGGCTCCCCACCACCCGTTCAGTCGAGTCGCTTCACCAAGCGTCCAATTTTCGAACTCTGACTCCCTCTTCTTCCTCTTCTTCGTCTTCTTCTTCTTTTCCGCCACCCCCATTGGCCCGAAGGAACCCACCAACCAGTTAATCGGCCGCATCGTCGTCTGAAAGATCCACACGCCTTCGCCGGCAAACGGAAAGTAGCGCACCAAAAAGGTGACCATCGGTGGGCACTTCTCAAGACTTCACGACTTTGAGAACCTCCAACTCTGCAGGAGTATTCCCCGACTACAGTCGTCACCTTCGAAACTGATTGACGCGGAAGGCGAGTGCCAAGTTCAGTTGAATAAAATCCTCCCGAGGCCCTTTACAGGACTATTCACTCAACTTTGCCCTCGGGTTAGGATCTCACAGCAACGAAAGAACAGGAGGACAAAGAGACCAAGTCGATGGCTGTACCGACTCAGTACGACGTGGAACACCAGGTGAATGGAGAGGATGAGGAGGCAGGGGTGGTCACCCACAGCACCGTCCCCTTTAAGGAGTTGAGAAGGAAATTCGAGGAGGCCCGCATCATGTATCTGCCGCGAGATCTCACACTGCTGAAGGAAGGAAAAGAAGTTCAAAGGAGAGTTAGAAGATGTCACTCGACAGGACCCCTGAAGAGTCGTCCCCGAAGTGCTGCCTACGAGGAGCGAGAGACAGACACGCCCTCACCTCTCAGAAGGACAGACTCGCTCAGATCTCTGCCGTTATGTGAATATCAATCTTCTCCACGAAGGCGAGACGGTATAGTGAGGAATTTCGAACCGGAGAAGCCGTGGAGGCCACAGGAGTTGTCAAAATGGTCGATGGGGTGTGGAACTCGCCGGGCCGTGGACAGTTATTCCCCTACGCGACGCACACTTCCGGGCGTCAAAAGAAACAGCAGTCCGAGGAGCATTAATCGGGCGGCAGGAAGCAGCGACTGGCCTGACGGGATATTCACGAAGACCGGCGATGTGTACAAACGGGTAAGCAACAACGGCATCTCCTACATAATTCCCGTTTCGCCGGATGGTGCACGACAGGCACACACCACGGACTACCGGAGGAGCCAGTTGACGGTGGACTGTTCAGACCCCTACGCCGAGAGATCGCCTAGTCCGCAGGTGAAGGAGAGACTCAATCCGTGTCTCAACTACTCCTACCTGGAGTATGCAAACGCGGGAAGACTGAAGCCTTATCGGTCAGCGACTCTCTCCGATTGGACGGGTGTCGGAGGGACGAGGAAATCGGCATCATGCCAGAGTCTGAATCAGCCCGACGTCTTTCGTGTTAAGCGGTACAGCGTCCCGAGAGCTGCCAACGGTGATAATGACATCTGGAAAGTACGAGCTCAGGAGATAGGAGGAGGACGAAGGAGGATCCACGCGGTACGAGGAAGCTGGTCGCCTGTCCAATTCTACCCATCGCCGCGCTCAACACCCGGCGATCGCGAGGAGGCGACGGAAAGGGAGGTGCGAGAACGAGTGGCCATCCGAGAGCAGTGTCGAAGTTATGCGCGACACGAGACCCCCCAGACGTCACCAGGACCACGTCACTCGACTCCTGACGGCATCGATGAATCGTCAATTTCGAGAGCATTCGGACACAACATAGCCCATTTTGAGAAACTGGCTGTGGATAACAAGCAGGAGGCGCTTTGCACCAAGTGCTCGCGATGCTGGATTCATTCACCCGCCGCAAGGCAGTCGTATCACTCGAGGCGTCTCTTTTCTACCCGAAGGACGCCGAATCGTCGAGGGAGTGTGAACGGTGAATTTAACGACGTCCACTACAACAAGTACCGATCTAATCAGAGCGGTTATGATCACCAGCCTTACAGCCTTACACCTCGTCCTGATAGCGACTTTTTCGACTATTAACTAGACCAGCCTAGCAATATGCAACATCGACCTCTAGGGAAGTGCTTAACCCTCCAGTCTAATAAATTTCAGAAGTCTGACTTGCACCCTAAAAGCACAAACCCTTTTTTAACCAGCTTCCTACCTACTCGGGGAAAACATGTACACGTGAATAGCGCAAATACAAACTTTATGGTCATCGGGTCTGCTTTTCACGCACGAAAAAACAGAGGAAGTGGCGAAGCAGATGTGCGCCAGAAACTCAGACTGTCAGGGTTGCTCTTGCGTGTCATACGGGCAGTTACATTATTTCCTTGATGACTGTTACGGTGTGCCTCCCAAGAACCACTTTATTCCCCGTGACCTTTGCCCAACTAGAAGAGTACAACGAGACAGTAGGCTGCAGTGACACTTAACTCGAATTGCGGTCCCATCGTTGGCACTGCAGATGAAGCCTCAATGTTACACAGAGGGAACAAATAAAAGGGAACTACTTTTAAAAGCCTAGAGTACTCTTACACTTCGGAAGTCTAAGTTAACTACTAAAATATGCTGAAATGGGGCCTTGATATATTTTCAGCTTATTTAAATGTATCGAATGAAAGGTCCGCGATCGACGTCGTTTTGATCGGAGGACTGATATCCTCTGCGAAGTCTGAAATGCCACCAGCGGCAAATATCAGTGAGTCTCGTCACGAGGTCGCTAAAATTAAAAGCTATGGCACCGAGGATCGACATTTTGGACAAGTCGCACACATTAAAGTTGTTACTTCTTTTCTGAAAGCCAATAGAATTTTAAAGGTCTGCTGGCATCTTAAATTCCTGTAATATTAACAGCAATGAGCAAATTAATTGAAGTCAGTATATGTTCCTCCCAAGTCAGATCAAAACCACGTCCACAAGTTGCAAATATAGAGCTATCGTTGAAGAAAAGAAGTCAGTAATGAGGAACCAAACCAATTTTCCGACTTATAACACATGTTTAGGTCATAAATCAACCTAATAAATGTTAAAGATAGGGGGTTCGACTACGCCATGGACTGCCGTGGAAAAAATCACTACGGATGACCATTGTCATAGGCAATCCCTTCCCACTATAACAGAATATTATTTTTACATCTGTATAAACCGCCTAGCTTGGCTTCATCGTACAAGTTAATGAGGCCGAATTTAAAAATTCAAACATAGCAAATTATGCAGTTGTCAGGGGTACAGATCATTGTATTCTTTAACTACATTGACGATTAAAGGACCGTTTAAGTCCTTACTTTCCTGAAACTCAGGCGTTTGGACCAATATTCTCATATGGTGGACTTTAGGGAACGCTTGCAGCTTTACCCAAAATCTCATTATTTATCGTCAATGCAGAAAACGGTCGTTAGGGGCATAAAACATCCCGGAAAAGAAAACGTTGGATAAGAAACACACGAAATGGTTTCCACGCCCATATTGCTATCATTTTTCAAAGAACATTTTTCCCCCGTTTATCTTTTCATTTGAGTGCCTTTTAGCATTGCTACAAAATTCAATAAGAATGGCTTGCGCTCAACCCTTGACAGTGAGGACTAGGAAACTATAGGTTGCCTATGAGTTTATTTGTCTCAACCAGGTTCATTTGTATATTACTTCGTAACCAATAAAAATCAAGGCGGACGAGTTAAACACCATATGTAGCTTTGCTCCATTCGCCCTTTGTTGATGGAAGGTCCTCTAAGTAAGTGGACCAACGTTGTCCAGGGATGGCAGTACAGATGGTTCGTCCTGGATTTAGCGATGGGAGTCCTTTCTTATTATACGGTAATTTTATCCGCATTTTGTTGCTGAAGTGACAATGTTTGATTAATTTTCGATAAGTAAGACGAAGGGTATATTGTAGCCAAACACTCCTAATATAGGAGATTTGAGTCTATGCTTGAGTCGATTATGCCTTGTTTAGTGTATGAGACAGTTTACAATTCTGTCGGCGAAGGTTTGCATAAACCCTGAAACTCCATTAATATGCAGTCGAGAGAAAAAATGGTTCGTGGTGAAAGGCGTGGCTGTGTCAAACTCAAAAACGCTCAAATGGGCATAAACGATGAAGACGATAGCACCTTCACAATCACAGTGGATTCAAAAGTTTTTCATTTTCAGGGTAAGTGGCTTTATTTGGTTTCAAACAATTACATGGTTTTTATCAGATCGATTTGCTTAAGGTGCCTGGGTTTTAAATGACGGTATTAATTAGGTTAATTTTCTGATCTTATCCAGTATCGTCCCATTTTTCGAGCTTGTTTTTATTTAATTATACCAAATACACTGCTGTATATCTTTTATGCGTGGAAGAGGGGGGAGGGGGAGGCTCACTTTTCCTTTTGTTCAACTGCTACGTACTTTAGGACGATACCTTTTTAAATAATTTAGCCTTGGTTTTCTTTCAGCTCGCAATTCCGAAGAGCGACAGAGGTGGCTGGATGCTCTTCAGGAAGCGCGTGATCTTCACACGGATAACTATGCACTTCTCCAACATGTGGGTTCCCGACATCTTCATTTGAAGTTATTACTTATTAATCTCAGTCACTGTCCAATTCTTTTGGTTAAAATAATACATAATGATAATTGTCGTTGTGTTTTCTCATTTTTAGCGTATTCATATGTAGTCTATTTAGTCATCGGGAAGTAGAAAATTTAATGTTACCAAAGCTTGAAGCGTGCTAACTTTATACTATATGTGAGTTAAATTCACCCATTTAAAAAAATTTTGACTCAACTTTCCATGTTATCTAATAGCGATTGGAACCACAGAACACTTTTTATAACTTGGTGGACTCTCCTAGATTTTCCCTTATGCTTTTTGTATAGACTACTTCTTGTAGCATTTAACGATCACTGCTTCCACTTCAAGGATAACAAATTAAATACTAAAATAATTTTTATTTCTTTAATTTTGTGCTCTTTCACGGAAAGGGGCTTGGTTTTCGTTTAGTATTCTTTTCTTCGTTTGCTTTAGTGATGATATCTTTTTGTCCTGTACTATTCTTAAACGACCTCTTGAAATATTCGAAACGATAATGTATTCATTTTGCCCACTCCGGGGTAAGGAAATTTTGTCAAATATTTCATGTATCTTTACTGACTCGGACGGTAGTCGTCACTGTTATTACTACCACATGATTCTTTTTCCATACAACTACAATGGTCTCTAGCGATTATTCTATAAATGAATCTTAATCTGATGAAATTTTATGATAATTGTCTCAGCTCAGATTCGTTTTAAATGTCGTACTGAGGGTAGCGCTGGGTTCTTTGCCTAACCAGGACATTTACAAATCACAAAAAATAGATCTTTAAATCAAATTATTTGCCGCTCACATATCACAAACCAATTTCACACTATGCGTTGTGCGGTTGACGACTGCGGTTTTCTCTTAGTGATGAGTCTCCATAAGTTTTATCCGGTTTTCCTTGCGAGCAAACGCCCAATTAGGTCAACACGAATTCCTTGTTCTTATTTACCTTTAATTTGCTTAGTTTTCCTGGAGCCCAAATATTTTTTTGATTTTCATTCTCATTTTCCGACAGACTGTCTTACGCCGGCTCCATTTTCACGATTTCTTAGGCATCTGCATTAATTGCGTATAAATCGGATAGTTTATTTTTACACAAGAAAGTATGTTATTGTGTTGGCATTGTACACCACAGTTCGAGGATATGCATGGCGTATCCTGCGGTGGTGAAGGTGATTTATTTGCCGCCGAAGACAAAAACGAGAGTCAGTATTCGTATGTGGTATTGTGTTGGGGATGCCTTCAAGCATATTTTGGAACTTTGGGGGACGCTCAGTCGTACATCAGTGAAATTTAATAGAAAGGTGCAAAGCTCTCACGGCTGTCTACTCCGCCTCCTTCGGTAATGATCCTGATTGTGATGATTCTTGAAAACTATGCAACCTCGAGGGTCTTCTAAGACCAAGTTGAAAACCTACTTGAGAATGAACACTTAGATAAGCGTGGAATCCATCCATTGTGATAATTTCTCTGTCCACGTTGAACGCCACAAAGTCGTTTGTGAATTTTTATAATGTCAATTTTGCGACTAGTCCTGGGTTCCAGGTCAACTTCTCGCTGCTCTACTACGACTAAGTTGCCTCACTGCTTTCCTCTACTCTGGAACTTTTTCCAAGTGTTGCCTAACTACTGGTCCCTATTTATGAGTATAATGGGAAAGAAACGTGAGGCAAAGCCGTCGCAGTTTTCATCCCTTCAATTGTCATCTTTTCCACTTAAACCCCACATCTTCTAAGGACGGTGAGGTGGGGTTTAAGTAATCTTTACTGCAGCAATCTGACAACCTTGGGTGTGTGTATTTGGTTTAGACCAGTCGTTTACTCGACTCCGCCGCCACAGTCTCCGAATTCGACAGACGAATAATTGAGGCGGACGCCTACCTCCAAATCCTCATTGATCAACACCAGGTAACCCTTGTTGAGGCATGCCTTCTCTCCTCTCCTCTTCTCACCTCTCCAAGTGAACAACTTTTTGAACAATGTAGGCAGTCGACCAACAACTAAATCATCACGATCTACTACCGGGCAAGTCTTGTGACTCCATCAAAAGCCGTCTACAGGTGCGTAGGAGGTTATTTGTCAACCGATTCATATGTAAATGTTCGTATCGAATTAATTAATTTTTTTGCAAATGGAGTTATTCATTCAAACGGAAGACCTTCGTGACATGTGCCCCATATAAACTTTAGTTCCAACCTTTAATCCAACTTTTTTCCAAAATTTTATTTAACTTTTTTGCTAAAAATAGACAATTAACGCCTTACTCTTAGACTTTGGACCCTCGTGCTGAGGTTGAGATAAGGGAGGAAGTGGTAAATCCAACCCTGTCACAGTACCTTAAGTTACTGCAGATGAAGTGCATTCGTCTTGGACATGGCTTCAATCAATTACGCCATTAAAGTAAATAAATGCCTTAAATGTAATCTTTTGTGAGGTGGCATGCGAAAACACTTAGTGCCTGGGAAATTCGCAATCGTAGACGAGGGATCTGCTTAGCTCGCCATTTTTTGACTTTAGCGTCTCATCGAGTTGGTGAAGAAGACCATCGTGTGCCTTCAGTTTGCCAAGGTGAGTGGAAGTTGTCTTCAAGTCCTGTCCATCGTAGAACTAATAAAAATGTCCAACTGGAGGAGCGAGTTGTTCACAATACCCCTTTTTCTCCGACCAGTGTCAATTTTTGAATAGGTTTTACAATTCTAATGTACGGATGAATGCGGCCGTCTCCACCATTTTATCAAATCTTCCGTACTTAACCGACATCTTCCTCTAAATAACAATTAAAATAATCGTTTTTCCGCGATGAAACTCTTTTCGTGCTGCGTCAACATGCCGTTGTCTTTTTCTCATTCGTAAATCACGTTGTTCGACCAGTGTTCGAGAGGAAACCGCTCTCTAATAAACAGAGTAAAATGTTTATTAGAGAATTTGGAATTCGACCAGTTCGTTTATTTCGAAAAATTTTTAGTCTCATACACCGACCTTTCGTAAATCGTTGTTCTTCCTTTTAGTTACTCACAAATAAGCTTCCGCCTGCTCTCGTACACAAACGGCCACTTTCTTTCCCTTTGCCTTTTCAACTGACTTTTGACATTGCCACACGCAGACGTGCAAGACAGTTAATTTTTTGTTTGGCATGTTGGCATGCACTTTAAGTCCTCGCAAACAAAGTGAATACAAGTAAATTCGGCTCTTCTGCCATTCAAGAAATTCTCACCTTGGTCTGACTTATTTCCAACTTTGTCAAGTTTTCCCTCTTTGTAGAGGCTTAATGCGAAACTGAGGAATTTTTCATTGTTTAGTGGACGAATTTCCTTCTCATTTGTCATTGGACTTCGCTAGTCTTTCCATGGTTCTGCGATGGACACTTCCGAACTTCTGAACACCAAAGTGTGTTTCAAAAAGCTCACCTCGATGTTCGCTCACCTTCTGTGTGCGGCCACCCACTTTTAAGTCTTCCTGGTGACCACATGACTACTTCTGCTTCACAATCAGCACATTGGAATGAAAAATCTCCCTTCTAAATTCTTTCTATGCACGATCGGTGGCAAATGTGGGTTGCAGTTTTTGTCGCATGACTGCTTGTAGCACTGGGACCTTCCTCCGAGAAACTGGGCTCTCTTTTCACGAGGTTAGGGCGCTTGAAGGCTGTTTAGCATAATTGTTGTGCATATTGTCATTGTACCACGGAAGTGGTGCCTCCGTGGTCATCTCCTCCCTCAAAAGCGGTTTTGTCCACTTTTGGTTAAACAAATGTCTGTGCTGTGGGTGAATGACACTATCGTTGCCTTTGATTGGCCCCTTGTTCTAAAGTCTGTTTGTTTGTATGTGTGTGTGTGTGTGTGCCATGAACCGACTGTTCCACTCCTCTGTAAATACATCTGACCGCGGCTCCATTGGGATGAGCATACACACACACCAACATTCATCTACTCACTCTCGCACCCACTTTTTTAAACAAATGTTCAAATTTTTACCTCAACTTTAGTTAAATTTTTGGCGGCTAAGTGTTTTTCAGTTCCGACCAATCCACCTTAATGGGTTTCTTTCTTCTTTTCATACAGGAAAACCCGAAATCAGCCATGGTCAACTTGTGCGCCGGCAAGGAGTCCGATGGTAGGAATCTCCACCTTGCTTTGAGCCTTGTATGTATGTTCTCTCGACCGTCTCCCAAACAGGCTGCTGTTTCTCTAATCCGTATCAAAAGCCTAATATTGTTTTATGGGATATACTGGCAATGGAGCCTAAATCTCTTCGGCCTCTGAACGGTGTGGACTGTTGCCTTGACAACGGGTCCATTAGGGGAACGTGGCCTGCAGGTGCCCCGCTGCCGGGCCCTTAAGTTCCCCTGGTCCCACCTCTTTCTGAGCGTAACCTTTTGATCCAGTCTCCCCTGCTACGCGGGACCCATTAGTCCACAGGGTGTGGGAAGCCGTAACTTGAAAAGGCTAATGGTTGGAGCATCGCCGGCGGACCTCATTTGTCCAACTTTACTCTCGCCCCTTTGGCACAATTGCAACGAATTCTCCTTATTTCATTTCCACATTTCAATTCAGTATGCAACGGCATCTGCTGTTGTTTTGTCTGCTCTGCCTCCCGCATAAGGTTGAGGTCGTTCCTTCCTCGCAAAAAAGTCGTTCTTCTTGTGTTAATGATGTAAACAAAATTTCCTTTTGCGTTATTAATTTGCAGCGAGCTGGGATCTGTCCACATAACAAAGAATCTAGGTATTTGCAGTTCATTTTACTGACAAAGGATATTTTATAGCTTTCCTCCCCACTTGAGATGCTCGTGGATGGTCGTTTGTGAGCTCGTCATGTGATCACTTTTGTCTTCCAAACCGAGCGTTCTCTTGCCTCAAACGCACGAGAGGGACGATGTTCAAGTACTCAATTTACATTGCCACCTCAGAAAGGAGCGTTGACCGTAAGAAACAAGTTTCACCTCTTGTGAAAGTTCGAAATTTGACTTTTCTGGGCCAATTGATGTGAAATTGGTTTATGGGCAAAAGGTGGAGTAGTAGGGAATTTGGGTTTTTTGACACTGCCTGATTCACATTTGTGGGGTGTTTCCCCCTTTCCCTGCATATTGCTGTGCTCCTGGGTGTCTGCCACCAATTTTACTAACAAGGTTCCTAGGACACTTTTCAATTAGTGTTTTTTTTCAAGATGCTGGATTTCCCAAGATACATTAATCTTCGCAATCAACCGCAGGCGCGGATGTCCACTGTCGGCGTCGTCTATTTATGCGTGCGCCTTATTTAAACGTAAGCATCGCTTGGGCCAACTATTCAATGAAAATCTCCCACAGGTTAAAGGCAATTTAAATTATTTGCTCTAAACTGTGCTGTTCTGATTAAACCTTTCCAGCTTCTTATTCCTTCCCACTTCTTTGTGATGAATTATGGCGACTCTTCCCACTTTTTCTCCCCTCCCAACTTCTCCCGTTTGACCCACTTGCTGACCTTTCCTGGCCACTTTTACACGCAATATTACATCAACATTAACAACAACACGCAAAATAGCCTAACCTCTTGCTCGAAAATCACTGTTTCGTCCTTTTAATCAAGACCTGAAATTAATCAGAGGTTAAGTAATGTTCAGTGCCTCTTTCTCCTCATATGAGAGTGCCTGTGATGCGGGCCAAATTGGAGGCAGTCGGAATGCCTCGAGGCGTGCAAGTCACGGAAGGGGTGGCCCACATCTTCTTCGCTCTTCTTTGCGTGCTCACACTGCTCATAAAACTGTCCTACGGCACTTCTTTCCAATCGCTCGTAAAACGCCAGTCAGAGCACTGCCCTGGCGTTGCAAATGTCGGCGAATGGCCGCATTGTTTTCGACATTGTCATTTCAAGATTTGAGGTCATTTCCCTACGTAATTTCGTTTCCCAACGCGCTGTCAATCATTCAAGCGTCCTGGCGCGGGGAGGCAGACAGGCGTCCAACGCTCGGAACAGGAGCTGAGCGAGCCACTTTAACCGTCCAACGCGTTCTGTTGGCAACTTTCTCTGGCTACAAGTCGGTATTCGCGAGTTTGAACCCTGCAACGTCCCAGAAGAGAAACTCACTTATTTGTCGTGGACTCATACGCATCTGCCTCTGTCGCCGTGGTTGTTTGCGATGCTTTCTCTGACTGTCGTGTTACGCTCGGCCCCCAACGCCACTATTTGAGGTCATCACATTACCTTTTGCCGATAGTTGTATAGTTTAATTCCCTCTTCGAGCCCAGTCGCGACATTTATCTGGACTATGTCCTCGTGAACCCTTCCGGTGTTGTATTGGATAAGCGGAAGTCTGCACCTAACTATTTTCCTCCACAATCGACACATATTTAGGGACAGTCTCCTCGCTTTGCACCCCGTTTCGCTCAGCGTCGTGGTGACAGACAAGCTCCTGACACCACTGGCCTTAAGGCTATAACTTAATCAGACCTTGTGGTCTTCATTCTCTCTATTACTTTTGCCAATGTTTAGCTCGGGAGCATTCCAGGCGTATTTCTGTACCCACTCCTAATCCTCTTTAGCCCTTTCATGGACCCGAATTCAATCGCCCTTCATCTGTAATTTTGACACTCAGCTCTGCTCTAGACTGGAAATCGCAGGCTTGCTTTGAAGTTGGCAGATGGAAGCTGTGACAGTCTGACGAGAGGAGGTGTCAACAGCTGACCTTATTAACAACATTTAATCTGTGTCAGGTAGTTGCCAAAAGTGGTATTTACTTGCTCCCGACGGTAAACCCATGGAAAACGCTAATCAAAGCACGTTTTTAGTAAATGTTTTTTTTTCTCGCCGTCTAAAGTGCTTTAAAAATACGCCGAAAGTGAGACAGATCCGTGTATGTGTGTGTGTACGTGTGTTGTGTATGGAAGAGGAGGGATTAGGCTATGAATGAACCTTCATCATTAGCTTAGAGGCCCTTTTTTGGTCTGGAAGAGGCTCTCTTGAATCTCAAATCTAATCAGAGAGGAGCTGCCTGAGATTTTGTTGAAACGATGGTCCGTTGCTGCACTGATAGGCATATCCATTCCACAAAACCCACTTTTCAAGTAATTTCGCAGTGGCGATAACTTATTCATCCTAAAGATTTTTCCCAAACCCCACAATCGGGAGACCTTCACTAGTCCTGTGCCCTGTACTCCTGATTCCTTCCAACTTGGTGGCGAGGGCGACTCACCGCGTTTAGTATTTGTCCTTCCTGCCACTCTATGAGAAGACCACTTTCTCGCCCTTCTTCCCTTCACCCCTGATAAGTTGTCATCAAACCCATCATCACCTTATCAAATTCATTTCGCCAACTAATTAAGTGGATTCACTTTCAGCGCTGGAGACTATTTTTTGGCGATGAGGCTTCTCTCCCGCCTTACTGCCAGAGCTCATGGGTGAATCGGCGGATTGCTTAACCGTTCTCTCCCTGACTTTTTGTGCTCACGTGACGGTGGTGTTTAGGTCGTTGACCCTACAGATGCACCAACAGAAACAAGGCGGACTCATGCGCCTTGGTGATTTTATAAGAGGCCTTTTAAAAGCTGCGGTGAGAGATATAATAGAAGCGCGGAGAAGACGACTTTTAGTATTTTTACCTGGCGCTACAGCGTTGTTCTATGGCCTAAATGTGGTTGAAATGGCGCCCCATCACCAGAACAGGATTGGCACAATTCGAAACACCGATGACTATCAGGTGATCCCTCATGCTCTTCACAATGTTGGCTGGCCCTTCAAAGCAGTCATCCTGACTAGTTGTCTCGATGGTGGGATGGCAGGCAGAGAGAATCTTTACGGCGCTCAAGTATTTTAACGTTCTTCAAACACTTTAATTGCAACGCCCATTTACCTCGAACCTTAATAAAAATGAGTTGATTATTTTTGAGTCAATGACAATGCATGCGCTCCTTGTTGCTTTTTCCTCCATCGCAGAGCCGCTCCGCTCGCATCCACGCGTCGTGCCGAGACTTCTGTCTTCAGGCATCACCGTATCTGGCATTTAGGGGGCTCCAACGTGCCCTTCATTCCTCCGTCTGACTTAAACGGATTTTGAAGTCGTTTCATAAGCGCCTGCCACTAGTTTTCTGTGGCATTTAGTCGAATTTTTGTGAAACTCAGGCTGAGCAAATTCACCCTTCTCTCAATTGCTGAATTTCCTCCTTTTCTACCGCCTGGCTTTTTTGCTGTCCCTCTTGAGCCTGTCTCGCTATTCGCTTCGCTTTTTCTACATCAAGTCGATTGAAGAAATTCTGGAACCTGCTGACTTCTCGGATAATGTCAATTCGCTTGTCGCATTCTCTCAGCTTTCGGGCAGACAGAAAACCTTAGAGCACCAATAACAGGAATGAAAGTAATTCACCTTTTGCAAATTTGCTTCTCTTATCCGACAAATTCTAAGGTTGGCATCATTTTAATATGGCATGGGTCTCCTTTTGTCCCAATGAATTTAAGTAGAATTCGTGTTTTAGTCTTGGATAGAAAGAAGGCTGCATGGACACGATAAATGTGGATCTGCACAAGAGGGCGTATTTTTAGGGCCAACTACTGCTGGCCGGGTGGTCAACGCCGTGCCGGCAGTTCGGCTACCCAACCAGTCCCTCATTTTTCGCGGTTAAAGTGCCGATGCAGTTGATTTGCCGTGACCCAACGCATTACTTTGCGCGGAAAGTGCACATGAGGTTACACGCGCGAGCGGATAGCGCTGAGGGGTGAAAGGTTCGTGGAAGGTCGTTTTGGCACACGTAAATACACACTTTCGTGTGAAGGTGGGTCTGACGTTTTGCTCGGCAAGGGAGCCTCCACTTTTGCCTCTTCTGTTCCAATCTCGGCAGGGACGTGCTGCTTGTGCCATCGAGTCGCCTTCTTCGGTATCATTGAACGGCGGAAGGAGAAGAGGCAAAATACTTGGAGCGGAGGTAAAATTGCTCTCGTCGCAGGAGGAAGGGTAAGAAATGCCGCTGTCACTTGCGACAGCTTTGGTAACTGCAGTTTATTTGGTTTTAAGATGTCCCAAAAGTCAACATTTTGACTGTGTATTGGACGCTCTTGTTTGTTTTAATTCCGCCAGTGGCAAACAGGCGGCACCCCGCCTGGGCCGCTGTCAAGCAAGGCGTTTGCAGTCTCAGCTCACTCGATTCATATGCGCTGAATGACAATTTGCCTCCACGTAATGCTAATTTGCGTGAAGAGGCACACAGTTAAGTCGTTATCTGAAATTTTTTGTTCTATGCAATCACTTCTTTTGAAGTGCGCAATGCTGCTGTAAATCCATGCTTTTTGAAAAACCCATCGGTTGCTCTTTTCACCACGCAATTTTGCCAGTGTGCAACTTTACGCACGCCATACCTCATTTGGTAATTTTACCTGCCTTTATCCTCAGACAAAACTCTCCCACCACTTGTTTCATTAAGGTCGGATGCGGGGCAAAGCCGACCTTTGGCATTGGGATGCCATTAAGACGGCAAGGCAGATCTCACCTTCAACGGGTTTATTTTGTGTAAATTTTCTTTGGAGTCTCAAGGTCAAAATATAAGTGTTTCTCGTCCATCTTGCCGTCTCCATCACAACTCTGTTCACAGAGCGTCAAAGTAGTTAAACAGGGATGTCTCGTGGTTCGCTCGCACTTTGTGAAAAATTCATAGTTGAGTCGAGTCACCTTCTCCATCCTGTCGAAAATGTATAGCTTTTTATTCAAATGGACTCGAGTGGTTCTGTGAATAGATCATGGCCGTCTCTGATCCTTTCTTCTCCTGCATTCACTGTCTCGAAATATGGCGTTTTACAATTTACCAAAATGGATGAGCACAGCACCCCTCGCACTGTTTGACCTCGACATGTAACAACTTATAACTCAAAGCCAGTGGTGGCTGTTATTTGGTCAGATGCGAAGGAAAAGGGTGAAACGTAACCGCTCGTAAGGGAAGAGCAAGTTTTGGTGGTGAATTGCCCGGTGGGGAGGTGAGCTGAACGAACGACAATGCCTCGGCTCCAAAAGTACACTTATGACGGACAGGAGGTGAGTGGGATGCGTAGCAGCAAAAATACTCACCGGGTGGGCAGATCGGCCAACGACTTGGGTCCGAATCGTCTAAAAATGCATTTTGCGTAGGGTGAATGCGACGTTCAACACTTGAACAACCGAGTAGCCCCAAGGCGAGTGTACTCGACTTCGGACTTGTCAAACTGCGAGAAAATGCACTCTTAAACCACGCAGTTTGCATGATTAGTTGTTTTTTAATTATTTTTTTAATAAAGTTGGTCATCACCCCTAGGAGTCCATGTTCATCCGCCCACTCGAGCGTATTTGGTCTAGTCTCGACGAATCGCGGGGTTTCCCGACCGCCTTCGCGGTGAGTGGCACGAGGTTGGGTGATGCGCGAGGGGATTTGTGCAGCCCCCAGTGAAATTGACATCGAAAGTAGCATTTCCTCCTGGCCATAAGTGTGCAGACAGGGTGGGTGTTGATACTAGCTAATTGTGCGAATTTTTTAGGTGTGATGTGATGAAGGGGCTTCACCATCTCACATTTACGGCCGATTTACTTGAATGAATTAATCTAGAAGTTTTTATCTCCTTAGGCTATTCGCTCTTCGTGATACTGTATGTGCTCGCCTCTTGACTGCTGTATGCGAATCCCTAACTGATTGCTTTCCATGAGTTTTCTGGAAGCTACTTAACTTTTATCTCCTTTGACAAGTCGCGCCCGATTTCTCCGTTCCATGCAGCACATAAATTTCTATTACGATGCGGATTTTATCTCCCATTGTTAATTTTAGCACTTGGCTTGAGGCGCTGTCAAGCCCCCAGTTGAAACTTGTGAAAGGGAGCTTTCAACTCCTTTCGCAAGACACAAAGTGGGCATTTACCCGACCAAACACAGATGTTTACCCTCCAGTCTGCCTATGGGTGGTCTGCAAAAGTCCTAAACAGAGGCGGTTATCAGAGCCTCAATCGTCTGTCTTGTTAAGTGGGCAAAATGTACGGTTTGACAGTTTGAGTGTTTGCCCTCAAGTGCTGCTATCCATGTTGTTATCTCATTGGCCTGGTCCGGTCTGGATGGATGGACATGGGGAGAATGTGGAGGGAGGCCAGACGCTCTAATAGTGTGGTCATTTGCCTCGACTGTTCGTCCCCGGTGGGCAGTGCTGCTCCACCGCTACTGATGACATGTGAGGCCCCAGCAACCCGCCTTCTCCAAGGCAACAACCTGTGCTGCAAAACATTTAGTCACCATGAGAAGTAAATGTTGGGGAACTTCCCCCATAACTTACACAATTTACTCGGAATGCAGTCTAGACCAATTTTTAGTTCTCTTAAAGTGTCAATAAAAAGCGTTTAAGGGTGGGTTTATGAAGACCTCCTGCAGAAGTCAAGACTGCTTTGTTGCGACTGCTAGAACACTTTTTATTCGAGATGGATTCTGACCTACTCTCAACAAAATCCTAAATACTCACTTAGATGCAGTGCCGACTGCAAGAGAACACTTTCTTCTTCCTGCTAATGGAGACAACCAATTTATTTCTGGCGCATCTTTCACTTTTGACTAATTCTTTGGTGTATCCTCGACATGGAAACTAACTATTTGAAGGTGGGACTCACCGCTCACACTCGCGGATTGTCGATCAAAAGCGTCAAAGTCAAACTCCACGTTTGGTGAGAAGGGACGACTTGTGGCCCGCTTTTGGGCGTGTGCCTTCCTTCCTTCCTTCCCATCCATGAGCAGCATACCGGGGACAGTTTACACTTCGTCTTCCGCTTGACATACTGGCTGAGGCGTAGGCGTTGAATTTACATGAGGACAGTAACCCTGACGGTTGATGTCATCCACCATCCCATCCACCCCACTGTGATGGCGATTATTTAATGTCTCCTTCTTTTTTTTCCTTTATCGCGTGACTTGAAAGTTAAGCCCTGGAGTATATAAATTTATTTATTTTGCAATCAAGTGAAGATGGTCTGTCCACATATTCACAGTCCGACGATTGTAAGCATTAGTTATGGCCATTCGACTCGATTATTCCTCCTCCAAGGACTTAGGTTTATTTCTATAGAGGGCGTTGCTCCCTCTCTCTCTCTCCCCTTCTCTGTCCAATTACTAAAGGGAATTAATCTTGCTTGACTGGTCTCTATCTTTGCCGAGTAGTCGTCCTACTGGGCACTTTTATTTGCTTTAATCGACTGCCCAAAATTGCTCGAATTCCGCGCTTGAGGACAGCTTCTAGCAAATAGCACAATAAAATGCAAGGTAATACTCGGCTCCTGGTTTACGGAAAATAACTGATCAATTCAGGCCCTACAGTGTCACTCCTTTGCATCCTATCCATTTCCTCACTTTATGCTCCCTGAGGCTGCTGTTAAGGTTAATTGGACAAGTTTTCGAATTGTTCTGTCTATCGAAAACCAGGTCCACAGGCAGGTGAGGCACCATTCATCGAACAACCACTTAACAAGCGAAATCTCTTTAGATTCAGAGGTGGTAATGCTTAAAAATTTATTTTTATTTCAGATCTAACAGCTACCAGCTTGCGCCAACTGGTCGGCACCACAGCCCTGACTTCCACCCCGACTCTGCCGAGTGCCAGTGGTGGTGGGGGCGGTCCCTCTTCCTGTCGCCTTCCCATTGAAAACCAAGCCGTAACAGGAGCGCAATCAGCACCCCCCACCTCCTTGTCACATTCTATCGCGGGAAACGTGGATGGTCAAGAATACCACCAGCAGCAGCAGCAGCAGCAGTTGCCTTGTCAGCATTCAACGGTGGAGATTGGAATACCGGCTTCGGAAATGGTGGACGGAGCTTCCTCTGTGCCCACGCGTGACAGCACTAGTCTCAAGTTGAAGGATGTGCCTCCGGTGTCGTATTCATCGTCGGAGGAGGATGATGATATATACTACGATACGCGGGAGAACATCCCTTCGGTGTCGCCCAGTGTCTCCAATGCATCTGAGCCCATTTTGGGCGGATCTGATGAGACGTGAGTATTTTGCTTTAAGCACTCAAATTTTGGAGTTCGGGGATCCATCCACATATTTTCCTCCCTGGTCAGGATGCAAAGGGAATATAATTAATTGCACAGTTTTTCTTCTAACAAACGAATTATATACCACTGTTTACTTATTTCGAATGTCTAATTGTTGACGATTCTTCCAATGGTTCAACGGTCTACTGGTGTGAAGCTGAGTATGGCCTCATCAATCACCCAATTTGGGCGCAAGATGCCTCAACGGTGGCTTATTTATGCTTAAAGCGAAGAATGACAGCGTTTGTCAGTGTCCTTCTTCTCCGAGGTCATTCTTTTCCCGTGGTCTAGATCCCCTCAAGTTGAAGAGTTAGTCAACCGGTAGCAGTAGTGCCTTCTCAGACCTATTACTTTTTGTTTTTTTTTTTTCACCTAATTCGAGATTTTTATGGGGCTCGAGGCCGTGGAATGACCTCTAGTGCTCATAATCTGATCTCTTCCATCAATAAGCTTGATGAATGTAGACAACCTAGCGGTATACTGTAAATTATCGCCTATCGCGATTGTTGAGCCCCTTGTTATGTCTTCTACGCTCACTAAATAGTTACTGAATACATCGACAGTAGCACACCATCCACTTGCCATTTTCCCTGATGGCAGATTTCCTCTTCGTGCCTTTAAACTTATCCAAAAACTTATTCGAGAATTGAGAAGTTAGCACATCATCGCCTCCATTTTAACCGTAGACGTACCACTTCTAGATTTCTGACAACTTATTAGCTTTTTTGTTTTTACAACGAGCGCTATTCTAGTAGAACCATCTCACTTCCCTCCTCTTGCCCATTACTCAGTCTTTTATTTTGACCGCTTAACCACCGAATTGTATTTTCTGTTCTCCATCCTAGACATAAATTTATTTTGGTGTGTAACTGTTTCTCGTTTGAGAAGGGTCTGAATTCTGATTTTCCCTAAAACAAACCGTAATTTTGTCACTTACTGTCATCTCTGCATGGAAAGAGAGGCTATTTTACCCTTGTAAATTTTACTTGATGTTCCGAATGAGCTTCAAAATGTCGCTTTGAAGGTTTAATTTAGCTTTCGAGCCGTAATACTTTAACAGTTTGCGAAGAGATTGTGTTTTTTGCCATTTGTTTAATTAATTGTTTTTATTCCCTTCATTTGATTTCGCTTCACTATATTTCCACCGTTGTGTAGATGTTGAAGTTAGTAGGGCAGTTGGGTGTTGAACAAGTTTCCTAGTACCTTTCGCTTCGCTCATCACTTGCCATCAGGTTCGAACGGTGGACTCCCTGGGACAGCCTTGCACGGCCCTCCCCAAATCACTTCTAACCCAGCGCTATTAGTGGATTGTCCCGTTCGTCCCAAAGTGCTAATTGCTTCACTGTCATGCGCACAAGCCGGTGGTGTTCTGTTGCAGCATCTAAGGGAATGAGTGAGTGACTGCGAGATAATTATTTACAGTTTTAACCAACCAATCACTACAAGGGCTGGGTGGGGCTTGTCAACCCTTCTACATTTGCTCATTTGCGTGTCACACTCACGAGACCCATGTACGTTGACTACTTCACCCAAATACAGCAACTTGGGGCACCCAGATGCATGCTTACAATGCACGTTTTCCCGTGAGTATTGAAGGCAAAACCTTCATCCTTCTGTCAAAATATGTTTTGCAGCCCTTTCACATAATCTCCATTGAGTTCTCGTTGGTAGTTTTCTCTCTTGCCCGATATCCCAACCACCGGCTCTAGGCCCCTTGATACACCATTTTCTGTTTCTATTTCTATTTCTATAATCTACTAGTGGCCCAAAATGCTCACATTTCATTTGCGAGTCGCTCGAGGCAAAAATTTGTTGGAGACAAACTTATCCTTAGTCACTCACATTCGTTAATAGTGCCTAATGATGCACTACGGCTGCTTTTTAGTTACCTTTCCATTTTTATTTAAGTGAAGACTGGGACAACCTCCTACTCTCAGATACTAATCGTAGCGCCACTTATTTCCTAGGAAACAATTTTTTTTACTCACAGTCGATTCGAACTCACTAAGTGCAGGCATCTTCTTCTCGTTGAACGGGATTTTGCATTTGAACTCCCTTGATGTGATTAGTAGCTGTCCTTGGCAAGCAGCACCACGCAACTTATCTTCTGCCCAACTGAAAGACTCCTCTTCGATTGCATTCAAGACGATGATGGGTTTCAGGTGGGCTCCTCCGCGGCGCCACACTTGAGACGACTTCAAAAAGCAGTGCGCAAGTTGGTGTAGAGGAAATGTCCGGTGTGTGAGGCGCGTGTGGAAAGTCGAGTCGGAGGGTACTTCAAAGAATCATTTGGTTTCGCCTGAGTAGAAGTGTAGGCAATGCCCATAAAAGTAATCAACGTGATTGGTCTGCAAGAATAGTGGCTCTGAAGGCAGCCGGGTCGCCACCTTGATGTACTTTTCTCCCCTTATAATTCGTCTATTCAACTTTATGCCCTTCTGCTGGCATTGCGGGATGTGTTAGTCCTCCGTGTGTGCATGGGGAATGCTGCGACCACGTGAAGTTCGGCACATTTTGAACCATCCAGTTCCTCTGTCACTTTGCCGTTTTGTCAACCTTGTACCGTAGCGCGGATCCTCCTCACTGGCGAGACTCAGTCTGGCAATCACTCGCCCCACCTTATGTCTGTTTTTTTAAGATCCCTTCTAGCCCAATACAACTCCTCGTTGGGATGAAAGTGTCCCGATTTTGTGTATTACTTCATAGCGTATCGCTTTTCGAGAATACAAACTTTGAATTCCTGTGATGCAATGACGTCCCTTTCCTAATTGCTTAAAACAGAGTTTTTACCCGTATTAAAAACATATCCATTTGCTGTCTCGTGTTCCTAGCTCAGAACATGGATGTCCGTCCGAGCAGTGACCAGGAGGCAAAGTTCAAGGTCGGGTGATTGCCAAAATGCTGCTAGGAGATGGCCAGAAAAATCTGAAGTTTCACCTTAAAGGACGTCCTTATTTACCACATTGTGCATGGCATTTTCTGGCACACCTTTAGCACAAAATTACACTTGGACGGGCTTTTCATTATCGTGTACTTACTTGTGATGAAAGCTTCTGTTTACCAGCGCTGAGGGGAGCATGTCACAAATTGTCAACCAACACTACACACTCCTCCCTCGCAAAGCCACTGCCTCTATAACCCGTGTAAATCACTTCAGCCTGTTGCCTCTCAAATTAATCACACCACGTGCGCTGACGACGTCACATAAGTGACGCGGTATCCTTTACACCAGCGCTGTCACACGCACAACACGGGCGTGTGAGGCTTTTATCCAACCATGCCAACCACCACGCTGACATTCGCCAGGCTTAGCATTCGAGAGCACATCTCCAACGTCGCAATTGGGGAGGTTATTACATTGCCCATGCGCGATTGGACGCTATCCCAGTCTCCTGGCTTCCCCACTTTCTTCCCACATCGTTAGTCGGGGAGAGGGAAGTAGATAATGCCATCTCTTCTGTTTTTCTTGCACACTTCTTTCTATCGGATCATCCGTGGCATTTTCGCAACCTTCCTCTGTCATCCTGTGATGTGGCTTCTCATTAAACATGCGCTTCATTTGAGCCGCCTAATTCTGCTCACCGGTGTTACCATGGTTGCTTCTTATCCCACCAGCCATCGCAAAAGGTGCGGTTTTGGTGTGATTCACGCACTGGACAAAAACAACAAGCGTGTATATTTGCGTCCGTAGTTGTGCGCGCACTGGACGGCGGCGGTTATCTCGCTCGTCAACAGTTTCTCTCACTCGTCCGCACTCGCACTCGCACTCGCACACACCTACACGCACACCACACGTGTCAGCAGGATGATAAGGTGTCGCTCTGGTCACTCGGTTTTTATGCGCCTGCGTTCTCGTCTCGTCCCGTCTCGGCGCGCCCCACCCACCCTTTTACTGAAATGAGGTAACATCAGCGTCCACTTGTCTCTATCATTTCCGAATCTTCTCGCATTTCACTCTTTAACCTTCATTTGACTTCCTACGCGTGTTTATCTCGAAATGTGGGTTAATCGAGCTTTTTGTTGCCGTGGGGACATGTTTGGTGGCTACCCACAAAAATTCCCAATCTGTCACGATCTGCCACATCGCCTCTATTTTGTGCATACTGTCCGCAACGCGGGAGGATCCTTCGGCGGCGCAAAAACCTGGCTAAAATTGATTTTCTCAAAAACTTGTGTACAATTTTTTTTGTTCTTTTTTTTGACTGTTTGATTCACAATCTCAGCGTTGTAACTATCACGACTGTTGGCTAATAATCCTGGAGGTTAATTGCTCTCCTCAATTTCCCACTTTGTCGAAGGCCTACAGAAAGGTATGTTGTATGTCCTCATCATCCTCTTGGCCTGCGGCGATTCGTTCAGTTGGTGTTTCCCTTCGTCTCCCCCCCTCCTCTCTCCCATCCCCCCGCCCGCAATCCGCCTGTCGCCAGATGTAGAACGAACTTTCGAAATGTCGGTTTGCAGTGATGGTTAGACATGCTATTCTAAAAATGACATTTGCGATATGGACAAAACGCTTTTTTATCTGT
This sequence comes from Dipylidium caninum, assembly GCA_017562135.1. NCBI lineage: Eukaryota > Metazoa > Platyhelminthes > Cestoda > Cyclophyllidea > Dipylidiidae > Dipylidium > Dipylidium caninum. The sequence goes on from QEYB01000533.1 coordinate 254,836, forward strand.
CTAAACGGATGGTTGGGGAGGCGGCGGTCCCCAACGAAATGAAGACTGAACCACGTTTCAAATAGTAACGCTGAATGCGGTGCGATTGCCGCGTTGCAGTCCTCCTGCCCCTTTCCCTTCGACCTTATCCCACTTCAAATCTTTCATCTGATTACCTTTTTCGCCTAAACTTATGAAACCATAGTTTTGCCTCTCTGTCTAGTGACTTGCAAAATCTTGACACTTTTCCCCTAGCGATTTCACACGACATCCATATTGGGCGGTCGGAACCCCCCAATTCTCCTCCCTTGACTTATTTTACATCGGCGACAACTAATACACGAAAGCTCGTACATTGTGAGACCACCTTAACCTTTCCTCCCAGGAGTTTGAATTGATTCCCTAATTGTAGGTCCTTCCGTTTTGCTTTCGACCTCTTCAGCCCTTTTTCCTCCTTTATTATGCTGATAGTCCAAATAGGAGGTGAAATTTTAAAAAAAATGTCATCGATTCCCACCATGAGGTTTGTCATGCCTTCCATTGCTTATCTCCCCAAAATTAGCTCCCTTTTTATTTATATTCATCTATTCGCTGGTTTGTATCTCTTAGCGGTAGAAAGAAGTCTCATTTCTGCCAGATTTCCTCATTTGTGCTCTTCCGACAATCTATTTTTATGTTTCAAAATCTTCAGTAGAGGCCAACCAGCTTATCCAGTTTCTTCTCACTCAACCTTATACTGGGATGAAACAGATTGAAGTCCCATTGGGGGTGATTCTTTCCGCTGCCATTGACTTTTGAATTCCCTCGCACAGAGAAGCTATTTTAGTCGCTTTTGTTTTTGTCACACTTACCATGGGATCAGGCATCCCAACACTTTAGTAGAGATTCAATCACACGAAGGGGGCTTCTCCTTCCAAAAGCCTGCATCTTTCTCTTCGACCTGTTTTCATTCTTACTTCAGTCTGAAACGCGAGGAGTACCTGACAAATGGTGCTGGCGGTGGTCATGGGAGCCATTTCCGCTTTACCGGGTTAACGGACCTGAGGAAGGGCTATTTTGGCTCCTCTCCCGACCCCATCACCAGGGCTTCCGTGCCTTCACTAATGTCAGTCGACAGTCAACTACCGTTGAAGTACAGCAAAATCTTTACCTACGATGCCCTCTATGACGACGATGACGAAAAGGACTGTGAGTGCCGAATATCCCCTTTACCTTTTACCAAATCTATAAACGCCGAATAGTAGTCTGTGGTTGTTGAATCTGGGGTGTCAGTGTATCCTAATGTAGGAATTACTTGCCCCACAGGTGGCCACTTCTCTATCTTCTCCCACCTTTTTTCCTCTGCCCTCTCTCTTTATCACCTTGTTTCACTACTCTCTTTGCCTTTTCTCGCCGTCCACGTGGACAGCAAATTCACTGGACAACAGAATCTCCCGACCTCTAAGTCTTTCACTCACGACGTCTCTGGCCTGCTTTTTTTCACACCGTTTTGTGTTCATGTTTCCGGTTTCATAGCCATGCATGCACCACTGTATGTCGCAGTTTACCTACAGACATGCTTGAATACTGAGGATTTTGGGAAGAAATTAAGGACTCTTTTTTGGAGTAGGTTTCCCATTGGACACACCTGAAATTCCGGCGTCTACTCCTCCTCTTTCTGAATTCGCATAACACCTCGAAGTGTTCGTTAAGCTTCTTGCTGAAGTGATTGATACCATTCTCCTCCACCGCCACAACTGGCCGTATTGACCAGGCAGATATCGTGTCCAGATGGCAGCTTGATGATCCAAAGACGCATTATCCGGTCAGCGGCAAGTGACCAGTGACAGTGCAGACGGTGTTTCCGCATTTAGCGCCATTCCAGACCCACCCTTCTTCCGCCGGACACCACCCCTGCTTTAATGTTTCAAGTTGTTCGCAGGTTGGCACCGTTCTCTCACGAGTATTCGTGGTTGTACCACGAAAAATGCACTCCAAACGGCCTTTATGATGACCTTCGTAATAGCGCGGCCATAATACTGTTTGCAGTCGGAATTCGGAAATACGACTTGGGAAGAAATTGGATACTTTATCGTTGAGGAAGTTTGTCCACAAACCCTACCACTTTATTGGTGGGAATCTGTTGTTGTTCTCTCTTTCCCCCTCCGATCGTATCTACTACTTAGGCTTGAGCTAATCCACTCCCTCCAACTTCCCACTATCCAGGCGAAAATATGTTTTCTCGGGTTTTATATTTTTCGAATGATATACCTTACTATAGTCATTGCTTTTAGTCGGAACTCGATGAAATGAGCTTCGACAGTGGTCTACGAGTTACTTGTATTCCATTCTCTCTTTCACACCTTCTCGGTCGTCTTCAGTTGCGCTCACACTTCACGCGGATTAAGTGCAGGCCTCAATAACGAGTTTGACGCAATTTTGCAACAGAATTGTCAAATGCTTTTTGCCCTGACGCACGTGTACGTGGGTGTAAAAAAGTAGCCAGTCTTCCCAAGTTGTAGTTATTACCCGACGTCTAAGCTGCTCTCTGCGCACAACTTCGTTAGGAGGGACGATTGGCCTGTTGCAAGACTGCCATCGTCGACCGACTTGCGCTTCTACCCGGCTCCACTCGTGTTTCCCGATTATTTGCCTTGGGACGAGGGCTCAGCACCGCCTTGGGGTAGTGGGCGCGTTTTAAAGTGGGCATCATGCTTTGTTCCCAGCCCTGAGGCACTAGCAACCGAACTCCCCAGCTTCATTTTACTTTAGCTCGAAGTCCTCTTTCTGATTTGGCGACTGGGTGATGTAGAACTGCGGACTACTTGCTAAAAAAGTGCGCTGTAAGTAGTTATCGCGAGCCATCGAAAAAAGAGGGACTTCAAAACCAAGGGTGTCGCCTACACGAGGAGAATTTTTTTTCACCAGACGATCTAAAATGCGCGAAAATTCCAATTTAGCATCAGTGCTGGTTAATTTTATCGTTGTAACCTTGACTTGTACGCGCTCCCTTCCGCTCTCCCCGATAGTGGTCTCATTGCAGTCCGAGGGCTCCGTGATCTCCTACCTGATCTCCCAGCTGCGCATCGGCATGGACTTGACGCGCATCACCCTCCCCACCTTCATCCTAGAGAAACGTTCAACCCTCGAGATGTACGCCGACTTCCTCGCCCATCCCGACCTCTGGATCGCCATTGGTGACGGCGAAACCACCACAGCTGCGGCTCATCGCCTGCCTCCGATGGTGGCGTCGCCTTCTCTCATCTCCTTGAGATCTCCTTCCCTCGAAATCACCATCGCACCTCTTTTCTTCTTTTTTCCACTCTTCTACCATGCAATAATACTCGTTATTTTTGACAGAGTTGTCGATTTCACTATCAAAGTCTTAGCTGCTATGTGTCGAATTATTACCTTTTTAAAACACTCAAACGGGCATGGCTGCGGTGGAGGAATTTTAATTGCATGTCTTCTCTCTCTATACTGCTGCCGAGTCCCTTGAAGCATATCATTTTACGTTTTTACTCATCTTCCACTTTTAAATCCCGCCTCTTTTTGGAGGAATCAATTGAATTGGCTTAAACTTGTTTTCCATTCACGAAATTCTAACCGCCAACGCCGATGAACAGTCGCGACGTGCTGACCACTGACAGTTCCTATCCCCTTTGCGTTTTCGCCAGCGTGAGTCTGAATCCATGTCCCGCCACACTGTAATGCCTTCCACTGACCGAGTTCTCTGTCATCTGTGAGTGACCTTACTTTTTTTGTTTTTTCGTGAATTACCAGCTCCGCAGCATGACGCTTCAGAGAGTCATTTTGAGAAGAACCGAGTGCAGCCTATTGTTTGGGGAAGTCTTCGTCATCGTCCCTGTTTATCTTCTTCATACCTCTAGAGCTTCGCGCCACCACAAGGGCCTTAAGAGCTCCCTTGTTGTCTGCGTTCTCGTGTGTTTCCCGAGCGAACCTCTGAAATGGTCCGCACTAGCATTCTTCTACCTCCTAGGGGCTTAGAGTGGCCTGTGTTATCGTGGTGGACATGATTTTGACAAAAACTGTGACTTTGGTCACCTTCTTAGGTGCAGCGGTTATAGAAAATGATTCACAACGGCGTGATCCCCCACTTTTTTCTATCCTTTTACTTCATGTATTTCATGGCTTATTCGGCATATATCAGCAGGAACCTGCATTTACCGCGGCTTTTTGGCATCAACGCGTGGCGGATCCTATGGAATTGTTTCTCCACCTCATGTCTTCACCTGAATGTAGTTATGTTTTGGCAAATAATGTCTGTCGGCGAGTGGACTGCTGCTCCGAGTTGAAAACTCTTTAATTTTGTTTGTTAGGAAAGTTAAAGCCTCGTCCACTGGCCGTGGAGGTCATAGTTTCTGCAAAAAGATTTCACTCCACGTGGCGCGTGCGTTGCGGCCCACGTCTCCCAAACGCGGTTTTCATCTTCGTTTATTTAACTAGTCGTCTTAGTTTGTCAGTTTTAGTTTTTACGGGATCCAGGCTTCAGCCATGCCCGGTTAACTACTCACCTCGTTCCATCGACTCGCTTTTATGCACGGTTTTCAACTCCCCACTTGCTGATTACCCGACCGAGTGTTTGCGACGCAGTCAGGGCATCTCAGAGGTCGAGGGTTAAGCACGAGGCGAGTGGAGGCTTATCCACAGTCTGCGCGATCTGGTGAGGTGTCGCCTGATCCTGCACAGCCTCCTCTTGCGTCCATTAGTTATATTCACGATTTTCTACTACCCGTGCCACTTACTGAGTTTATTAAGGCACAAAAGTGCCACATTCCCGAAGACGAGCCATTGTTTCGCTGTCACGCTGGAGTTGTGCTGTCCAATAAAGACAAAAATTTGCGGTTATCTGCTCTCATTCTCTTTACATTATTCTCCTCTCCCATCCACCACTTTTAGACATTGTAAAGCGAGGCGAAGGGTGTGTGTGTGTGGAACAAGGGCCATTGCTTCGCACGAGCAAACCTCCTTGTCACACTCAAATGACGCCAGCGATGCCGTCTCTTTTGCAGGTACTTATCAGCCTTCCACGCAAGTCGTAGGACGCCAGTGTGCAAAAAACCCTACAATCCCATCTTGGGGGAAATATTTCGCTGCTGCTACTATCTCGACCCCGCCTCCATGTCTGCCACCAGCGTCTCCTCTGCCCCTCCTTCACAGCCCCTCCTTGATGAAGACATTCCAGCCGTCTGTCCGGAGGAGGAGATGGCCCGATATGGACCCATTCCATACGCTTCCGAGGACTGCGTCGTCTTCCTAGCCGAACAGGTGCGTGTCGAGAAAGACCCACTCATTTTGCGACTGCTGAAGCACTAGGTGGCAGATTAAGAGGTTCTCCGAAACACTTCAAAGTCTAAAATGTTACTTTTCACTGAATTTCACACTTCCTTTCGTTTCTGGTCTTTAAACAGTACCCAGCTCCCGTGTGCGCGGTTTTTTTCTCAACACTGATATTGATCCTTGTCAAGCATCTGACAACTTCACTGTTTGGGAAGACGTCCAAGGTCCAAAACGCATCCCCTTTCATGTCCCTTCTCCCTTAATGGCAGGATGCCATTGTCATGACGCGGTGAAATGTTCCTCCCCCTTAAAAGCGGCTTCGCGATACACGAGATTTTGCCCATTCAAGTAGACGAGGGAAAATCGAGTGCTTCCCGAACTTCTCGACTTCTGCACTTTACCACTCCCCAAGGGTGAGACGTGAAGACGTAAAGACGTAAACAGTTTTTTTTTTTCACTTTTTCATCCATATTGGGCTGCAGTACCCTTGGTTGTGCGCGTCTTCTGCCAACTCCTCTCTCTTGGTGGCGCAGTAGCGGAGCCCCTGAGGTCAGTGCGTTTGAAATCCCGATCCCCCTGTCATCCTTTCCACTTAGTTCAGTGGGAAAAGCTGTTGAGTCTGTGTGGATACCTTTTTCGTGACCGTATTTGATATCACCACAGTCAACGCCGCTCCCTGCCCTTTCGAGACGAACATGTGGCCATCAATCTTTAAGGTTTTATTACTTGTTAGACGAATATCTCTCACCTAAGCCTATCAAATCCCTCCTTTTTTTCGCTTTTTGACCGTCTAGAAAAATATGCTTTCCCCTTCTATTATGAGATGGGGGAGCAATTACAGTCTATTCGTTTCAAATAACTCAACTTCTAAGCTGTACCTCATCACCTTCCTCGAGTTACGACACCTTCACATTCTTATCCGGTCTTGTATTCCCTAAATCAGAATTGGAAGAAGCATATATGAGCCGCTGGAAGCCCCTTTTTTCCTCTTTTTGTCTCGTGAACACCGCTCTATTTGGCCACGAGACACTACTTCTCTTTCGTGTTCTCCGGGTTGGCCGATGTCCGTCAATGTTTTTTGCGTTGACTCTGTCACACTGTGACACAAGGTGTTGACAAAATCTTTAGCTAAGGGCCACTTTCTGCCATAGCGTCCAAAGCGTTGAACGTTTGTTACGTTGTGCACTTTAAAACCAGACCAAGTGTCGTCTCGGGTTGTCGTTCGGATGAGCCTCTTCGTTCTGTCTTCCTCGACCTCCTCTCTCTCTCCGAGTTTGCCGCGTGGGCTGTTTGTTTAAAAATTTACCAACATGGCCAGAATGCGTCACATCGCAACTCTCCAAATTCGTCCCTGTTTTTCGCCACTCAGCCGTATGCATGCCTCATTATCGTGATATGCTGACATTTTCCCGCTTTTTCACAGTATCCCCGCAACTTGACCCATTCACAGCGGCTGCCTTGCCCGCGTGTCACTTTTCTGCTGTCCAACACCAAAATTCCCCTCCTTGTAGACGCTTCAATCAGTTTGTCCCTCTGAAGGGTGAAGACGGTTGAGCGTGGAGCAGGCCGTTCTTTCCCTCCAACCTCCGATCTGGGGACCTATGCGGAGCGTTTTGGCCCGCAGCGAAGCAGGCTATAACCAATTCATTATTTGCACTTCTACCTCCTCGAGGGCCATTTTACCGAACCCTTCATCGCGTCTGCCTTCAGGTATCTCATCACCCGCCGATCTCCGCCTTCTACGCCGAGTATGTCCCGAAACGCATTCAGGTGTCGGGCCACATTTGGACCAAGTCGAAGTTTCTCGGCTTGAGCATAGGCGTGGAGATGGTCGGCAGCGCCACTACCGTCCTCCTCGATCGACCCGGCGAGGAGTATGTGGTCACCTTCCCCTCTGCCTACGGACGGTAAGCTCCTCCTCCTCTCCCCCTCCTCCTCCTCTTTGCAGAATGCCAATAATTGACAAATCGTATTATTCGCTTCATCAGCTTTCAGCTTATATCCAGTAGAAATGCGTGCGAACGACTTAAGTTATTAGGCCACAGCATAAAACCGTTAAGGTTGCCATCAATGAAGCCTCCACAACTAGCAGTTTAGCAACCAGTTTTGCCAGCATTATGCTTCCCTTTCGAATTGTGGCCTATTTGCCTAAAAGTTCCGTTTAAGGAGGCACGGAATCATGAGAGTACGCTCTCTCAGACAGAGAACACCTCAGCCCAGCGGTATCAAATTGGTAATGTGGGACTGCAAGCCGAACGTTAAATTCGCCTTTTATTTAAGCGGAGGAGACCTTAAACTATGGCAAAATCCAAGTGAAAGCATTGAGATTCCATATTTGGATGCTTCAATGCTGGTTGCGCGCAGCCGGATTCGCGGACGCCTGCTTAGATCTCTGTCAGTTGAGCAATGACCAAACTCTTCCCCACTATGCTCACAAACTAAGTTATTTTGCAACGTGTTCCCACTAAATTTCACTTGTATGCGGTCACCGATTTGTTGAGGCGAGGTTTTCGGTGAGGTCGAGGGGCATCGTTATCTCCCCATTTGTGTCCGGACACAGCCGGCGGATTTCGTCTTTGCGTGAAGTTTACGTGGGCTTCTCTCGCTACCTGCACTATTTCCCTCACTTTTGTGCCCACTCTGAATTTAATGAGAGTAAGCGGCAGCGATAGCGAAGAAAGCTTTTAAAGACGGCGCTTTGACGTGGAACCGTGCCCCGCTGTTCTAAGGGCTAACGTAATTATACTCAAACGACTCCGTGATTTGCAGCACAAACCGCCGTATCTATCAGAGAATTGACGTAATTTACACAAAACCACGACGTCTACGCGCGAGAAGGAGAACCAGACGCTTTTGCGTATCTGTCACAGAAAATTGGCTTATTTTACACAAAACCGCGACGCATCGTTAAGCGCGGACCACCCAACTGTGGGTGACTTGTCACAACACTCTTGCGAATGTTAATGCGGTGATGCCGTAGTGAGCTGAGCGGCCAGTCAGCAGAAATAGTGGCAGCATCGAGCGGCGGCGTGACTATGTTCCTCCCGATCGGACAGTTTAGCGTGGACGAGTTTCCTAATGGCAGTGTTTACCGCGACTGCTCGTACAGCCTTACCGAAGGGGGCGGGGGATGGCGCGATAGCATTGTCCCCATTGTCCATTTCGTGTTTTCTGTGCAGGAACATCTTGGGCGTGCCGTGGGTGGAGCTGGGAGGCCAGTGCTCGGTGTCCTGCGCGAAGACGGGCTACTGGGCAGAGGTGGACTTCCTTACCAAGCCCTTTTATGGCGGCAAGAAGGATCAGATTCGAGCTAAGGCCTTCGGACCCGACAATGACAAGCCATTCTTCACCGTCGAGGGCGAGTGGAACGGTCAAATGTTCGGCCGATGGGCAGACGACGGGGTTCGTTTCCTCTCGTCTAATTAAGGCCTCGGTTACGCTTACGCTGCAGGCGTTTTTAACCCACTCTGCCACAAGCAGCACACTGCGGCGGACAGAGGAATCAGTTTCTGACCTTCTTGTGTGGTCGATTACCTCTTTCTTGTTGCTCTGCACAGTCGGTCTCTGCGTCCCAACCGTTCCTCCTTACTTAACAGCAGTCCACGGAACTCAAGGTGCTACTTTTTTGATGTTTACAATTAAACGCCGTGGAAGTTGGCCCCGTGTTGAGTCGTCCCGCACCTCTTTTTCCGACCTCTTCGGCCCTAAATGGCCGCTAAACTCGCCATTTAACAGAGTCGCATGGCTTGCATCTGCGAAATTAATTTTTTTTTCGGGGGGTAAATCCCGAAATCGGATCCTGTTCGCCGAATGAAGAGTGATGTGACGCTGGCGTTTCCTGCTTGATCCTTCTAAGTGATGGGTGAGATCGTCGCCATTAGCCCTTTCTCCTCCAGTGGGGCGGTCCCTGAATCACCCTCTTTCTACTTCGTCAACGTGTCCTTGCCACCAGGTCAGTGGTGCGAAATAGCGGACGGGAGCGGTGGAGAAGTTGAGTTTGAGGAATTCTGTTAGTGTGTCGCTGTGGCTAACGCCTTATTACACGTGGACTTGGCGGGGAGTACGTCCTCTCCTCTAAACAGACGTCTGTCACATGGAGTGACGACTCTAAATGGGATCGACAGGTCCATCCTGAGCCTCCGACCTAGAATTTCACACTCAAACTGAGCGATTCACTTATTCCATAGCACTGCATCACGCATTTTCTTGGGGAACTCGGGGCTCTGGCCCTAACGACGATGCCACCTCAACGAGTGAGGATTACAGCGCGCAATGGAGACTTTGGATGCGCCAGCGGATTTCGCCTCCTTCTTGAGCCATAAGACCACCGTGAAGAAAGCTCCTTTTGATCCACTGGTTTCGGCCACTTTAGCCCCCCACCCCGCACTAATCCCACTCTGCGCGTTGAACCGGAGGGTGTGCCAACTTGCCGCCGCCCCCCCCCTCCCCCCCTCCTCTTCCCACTGCCCTCCACCCGGCTACTTGCGGACTGTTTGGCCTCAAACACACGGGCAATCATGAGTTGGCAACATGACGAGTCTGCATAGTTGTGCGAATGTCACCTTAAACTTGTTCACTTGCGGTAAAGCATGCATAAATTGGTGCGCTGCGCTGCTGCTCCGGTTGTTTCCGTGAGCGTCGTAAACGGCAACAAGCAGCGCAAGCAGCGATAGAACCTCGGATGCTTGGCCTGAAGGCAGCGGTGCCGTGTGGTCTACAGATCCCCTTTCTCACTACTAATTTTCCACCTTGTTTAGGAGCACATCTCCTGCCACACGCCCGCCTTTACCATGGTATTCTGGTCTCCGGGTTTCCTTTCCAAAAATGATTTTACATATCGAGTTTTGACTGTTTGAAAGACCACCGATAGAGAAAGCGAAGTGCAGCTTTTAATTGCAAACATCGCTACATGGACTCTTCTTCTTCTGCCGACATTTCTCTCCTCACTGACAGTTCTTTCTTTTGCGCGCTTCGACAGAGGAGGGACCTCTTTGTGGACACAAAGGCGCTGCCAATCATGAAGAAACAGGTTCGTCCTCGCAACCGACAGCTCCCGAATGAGTCCAGAAAGTAAGTTAATGCATCCGCTCTCGTCTTTCTTGAAGACTCTGGCATTCCTGCTTGCTATTAGTGCCTTGTTAACCACCAAGAGAGTGGTTTTAAGTTACATTTTCATCAGTAATAAGCAAGGAGAGAGGGGGGCGAACTGTTTTAAGTGCACGCATACCGGCCTCCATTGTGTCAGGGAATTCGACGATGTTTTAGCTTTTGCGCTTAATAGCAGTGTAGACCTGAATTCGGCGCGAAATTGTCGTAAACAGACCCTTAGACAAATCTATCTTAAAGACCAGTCGTTCGGTAGATGATATTCTGCAACGCGGGAAGATTAACGACGTGGTGGTGGAGACGGCAACCGTATCCTTAAGCCGAGCTCGTGTGAATAGGTGTTTACGGAAAGCCGTCTTGCCCACCGGTTGAAAGATTTTCCCTCGTGGCTCACGCTGTAGCGCACGGACTGGAAGCGACCCGTCCCAAATGCAGCAGAAGTCGGGAATTGGCTTCCCGAAACCGAAGGTCTTCTAACTCTCCAGATCCGATCAGCTTACTTGGCAATGAGGGGGTTAACAGCACTTTCAGTGAAGCAGAACCAGACTTGAAGGTTACATGTTTTGGCTGAGAGAACACTTTTCCCCCCCCCCCTCCCCTCTTATCCAGAATGTGGGAGTCAGTGACACAGAACCTGAAACAGGGCAACATCGACGCAGCGACAGATGCCAAGTCTCTGCTGGAGAATCGTCAGCGTCGCGAAGCCGCAGCTCGTCTGGAGGCGCATCAGCTCTGGTTCCCCTTCTACTTCATCGAGGGGAAGAAGGGCGTCGCGACCTCCGCCACCGGTGGCGCCGCCACAGCCACCTACCGTTTCAAATGGCCCCTCTCCAGCCGCGGCTCCCGGGTGTTGGCGGACTCATACGCCGCGTCCAAGGATGGCCCTTGACTGTGCACGCAGTTTGCATCGGGAGAGGCCCCACCCCGCTCTGTCCGCTCCTCGCAGAGACCCACATATATGTGCATCTGTGTGTGTGTGTGTGGTGTGTCTGTGCGCGTGCACCTGTTCTGCCGCGGCTCCTCCCTCCTCGCCCCATCCCTGCTCGACACTCTTTCCCCTCTCTCTGTGTGTACCTCTGTGCGCATACTGCACTGCAGGGACTCGCATATGCATATGTATATTTAGCAAGATTAAGTGTGCCGTGCCATCTGTTAGGAGCGGCAGATGCAGTCCGTCGAAAACGTAGGAAGCGCCACGGCGGGGTGTAGCACGCCTCGGGCCAGCGGAGGCCTTCCATCCTCACAGTAAGCTGGTGCCAAAATCAGTCCCAAAGTCTCTGCAATTCTGAGCCGATAAACCGTGCTTGGAGATGAGGGGCGCACCTGCGACCCTGCAGCACGGTTCAACGAGTCGAGTCCCCTGCGAACCGGTGCACTTCGCCCGCTCCCTGCTGAGGCGGGGGAAATGGATGAACCTACGAAAATGTCATCTACTGGGCCAGGGTAGATGCGGCCTCACCCTGCAGACGAGCTCCTCCTTCTAGGGCCCAGGCGAGTCAGTGGCAGAGAACCAATTTATTAAGTAGTGGCATTTGTATTTCATCACACAAAAAGGCGCTAACATTCAAAAAGAGCACTTTCTAAGTTCCGCGTATTTTGTAAACATTGATAATCTCGATCCAACGGAAGATGGTAGGGAAAAAGGAGCGCAGATCATAGACTTGATGCATGCATGTATACACGCATAATGTGAGTGAGTGAGAGTAGGCAAGGCGACGAGGAAGTGGAATGCGCGAAGATGAGTGCGGAATGTGGGCGCCTCGGAGAAGGACACGGTGACGGAGCAGACGGACGGCCCGTCTAGCTGGGTTCCGTGGTCTGGGGGAAGTAGGCGGAGGGGAGCGAGGAATTCTGGTGCTGTTGAGAACTGTAATGAGATGGACGACTCAAACTGCTCTCGCAGTCACTTCCCACCGAAGTCCCATTCAAATGCGCTACGCAAAGAAAACACCCGACAATGAAAAACAGGAGTTAATATCACCTCGAGGCAAATCAGCGTTTCGTAAAAATGGGGTAGGATTTGGTTGAGCACCTTCTCAACAGCCTGAAGAATCTTAGGGGCGAGGAAATGCACCTTCCCAGTTAAACCGAAAATTTACAAGACGCGCAATAAAAAGCTACAGCTCACAATCGAATAGGAAGCGAATTCACGGGAAGAACAGAGCAAATCAAATGGGATTTAGGTAGCCCTGCAATTCTCACGAGAAGGATTCAGCCGCGCCGTTTTGGACGTGAGTGTTAAGTGTTATTTTAAGTGCGGAATCTGCACATAAACACCCGGGCTCGGGGGAGATGGATTTGCATCCTTCGAGCAGATTCCTCCATGGTCAAGCAAGCGACTTTTCCTTTGCTATCAATAGAATGATGCCCGCACAGCCTTCCCCTGACAGGAGGGGAGTAATGCATCAGAGCAAATGCACAAGTTTAAGAATTCACCGAACAAGCACAAAGTTTTCTCCCCCACAACTCAAAAGGACACTTCGCGGCATTAGAACGTACCACACGTAAAACTAAGAGAAATCGGGGAGAGAGAAGATGGACGTTAGGCAGAATTTCGCGACAGGCAACAAGAAAGGCCAAGCACGAGTGAGCAGCCTACGTGGAAATCTGAGCGGCGGGCACTGCTGCTTTGACAAGTGGCTGATGTCGAGGTAATTTCGGAAATGCGCGAAGGATCCGCCATTATAGCCATGCACCATAGCCTCCAAAACCCTACTTTTATAAAATTGAATCGAGATGACAGTCAGGAAAACTACCACGAAGGACTACGTTTCCACTGATGGCACGGAAGTGGAGAGCGAAGAGGCCACAACAAATGAGGCGTTTACAGGTCTTTTTACGTTAGGAAAAATCCAAAAGGGAGACACGAGTGGTTGTGATAGGAATAATAAAGGCGTATGCTTTGTAAGAGGACTCGTTAGGCAGAAGAAGTGCTAACGTACGTCTGGAAACCGTGTAGGTCGGCTGCTGTTGCCGCTGCTTTTGCTGTCCCATTGATGTCATTGTTGGGATCGGACGGACCGACAGACCCGCGAGCCCCGATACGACGCCGTCCAGCGCGCCGGGGGCCTAACTCCCAGCGGAGGGTGAAAATAAACAAAGATTAAGCAGTTTCTCTCACACACGGGTCAGCGAGGCCGTACACCAGTCCTAACAGGTCTACAACGGGGGGAAAGGTTACTGAGTGTGGGCCTTCGGATCCCATGACCATGACATTCGATAATCCGTTTGTGGTCGAGGTAATGCGGAGAATATTTTAATTTATCTACGTTTAAATATAGTGCGTCTGACGAGGGGAGAGGGGAAAAACATTCGCGGAAAGCATGCGTTGTGCCGGTAAAATGACCTAAATGGGCGATCGTTTGGTGACAGGAAGAGTGAAATATGGGTGAGATAGGAAAAAAAGGGAGCAAAGAGCAAATCTATTTTACTAAATGAAAATGAATGAGGTTCAAGAGATAGAGATGCGGTTAAAATTTAAATAAAAGAAAAAAATGAACTTGTTGCAAAATTGCAATTTGCTCTTTGCCGCCAGGGCTGATAGTGATTTTGCGGCCAAATATAATGCACCTCGCCCTACCAGTCTCAATACCAACTGCCGCAGGGCATTTGGGGGGAAAAAGCGGCACTGCAAGTCAAGTTACCGCCATGGGCAGCACTAACATTGCGTAGGTCTCCTCCTCGCCTCGGCTGGGGACTCAGCGAGGAGTCAGTCGTACTCTCGAGCCCAATAATTCATCGGAGGTGGAATGGGCAGGCTTCACGCCAAATAGTACGAATGTAAAGGGAAAAGACCTTGTGCCTCTCAGCTCTGTCTCACTCGTTTACATGGGAATCGTAAAAATCACCAATCTAACTGAGTCATTTTACCTTGCCTCGGGTGAGGGGAGGGCGGGAGGGGAAGGTCAAATTTCCACTTGGGACAGGGAGGTGAATCAGGATTTACGAAGCGATTACCATCTTACCGGAGTGACGACACTGGACGGCGGTGGTGCAGTGCTGTTCGCAGCGTTCGTGGTGGCCATAGGAGGTCGACCCTCCAGGCAATTTTCCTTGCCCGCACGAATGAAGGGGGACGGCACTGGCAGTGGCGCCGTAGACGCGAGAGCTAATCCCCGCCCCGTTAGCTGCCAGAGTGTGAACGCCAATACCCGGCGCTGACGAGGTGACAGCAGTAACCGCATTCGTTGGCAGTGCTGAAACAAAATCCGAGGGATAAAAAAGGGTTGCAGTAATCGTCAAAAGTGCCCGAAGCGGTGGAGGAAAACGGGCGAGCAGCGGTTCAATAAAAACCAAAAAAATACAAGCGTAATAAGCACAGTTGAAAAAAAATTTAATATGATAAATTAGCAGCGGCTTTTCCGATAGCCCAATGTTGTTTGTGCGATGGTTTCCGCAAAAACATAGTCGACGCCTAAGGGGAAATGGTCAGGGATAACCTATGACTACAACATTTGGCGACATAAACTCGTCACATGCTAACTACGCTCCTTAAATCGAAAGCAAAAAAACTTGTAGGAGGCCTTTTCAACTTTCGTGCTTTTAAAACGGCGGACCGATACCTTGGGTGGTAGACAAACGCCTTAGATCACAAACAAAACACTCAACCAGGGACCTTAAAGACGATAGGTGATAAGAAACTTTTAAGCCGTCTAAAAACAAGCCATTCCAGTAACACGGTCGCATCAAGTAAATACTTGGAGAGGATGAGACGAAGAGGCAGTGCGGGGACGTGGAGGCAGCAGGAAGTCCGCCTGAGGGGCCTCTGTCGACCGCATCTCTACCGCCACCGGTCCTTGGGGGGGGCGCCGCTTGCAGGGACGTTGGCAGAGCGATTTTCGGCTGCTTTTCGGCCATGTAAGAGGGGAGCATTGTGATGCCCGTTGATTTGAGCTTTTGTTGCCACGAGTGCGTGTAGGATTCCGAGATCTGGCGATTCAACCAAGAGATTACTGAAAAAAGAATTTAAAATAATGTCCTTACTGCCAAACAGTTAGTACGAATATATTTTGGCGTCTTTAGGTTGCAAACAGGCATTTCAGTAGAGGAGAGCTCTTGCCTGGGGTTGAAAATTTGTACTGACAAGGAAAGGGAAGAATAAGTGGGGGAACAACTCAAAATCCCACCAAGGATCAAACGATGTGTAGGTTGTCGTGGTGGTTGGCAAGAAAAAACAGTCGATGGATGACAGGAAAGCGTAGAATGAGCCGAGAGAAATTTCAGATTATTTTAAACAATTCACCAAAAGATGAAGTTTGGCAGAAATATGGGCTTCACCAGCAAATGAGGCTCGTCAAATCAATGGAATTGTCACTGTTGCTGCAAAAATCGTTAGAATTTAGAACATGTAGTATCTCGAAGCCTTCTTCAAACAAGAAATTTAGTTACGCGCTGAAAAACACCCTGCACATAAATTCAGACAGAGCACTAGTTGTTGAAAAACCATCCTCGGAAAAATCATCTTCAGTCCCCATGCTCTCAACTAGCAAGCACTTTGGTTAAAGTGATAAGCTTATCATAAAAAGTGAAACAAAACTGCTCACTATTCTCGTTATTTTCAATGGTATTCTTGGCCTCCTCGAGAGCGGCTTGTAGCTGGCTGATTTGGGCTTCGCCTTTTTCGCATCTCAGCTCTTCATCTCGAAGACGGTTGCGCAGACTCTGCAACGCCGTCTGTGCTTCCTCGAGTTCAGATTCTTTCGCGGTGAGCACCTTCTCCTGCTCGGTTGCCACCTGACCACGGAGCTTCGCCTGAAAGAAAATAAGCAAGTGACAGGTGGAAGCACCCGCCGTCTAATGGCAAGTCATAGGCAATGGCAAGTGGATCCTCTAACGTTCGCCTTCCTTATAACCATGGCTAGGACCACACTAATGGTATTTCAGTAGCTAATGACAAGCCTAAGAAATAGGAAAATGTTATTACTAGAGAAGTAAGAGGCGGGAAACAGCTTAACTTCTATCACAATAACGAATGCGCATATGCAAAATCGGTTCTACTATCAAATGTGTTATATCAGGATAACTTTTTAAAATCATTGACAAAATTGCAACTGTGTAAAACCCGACGTAAGAAAATTGGGACAGGTTAAGACAATTTTAGGATCCTCTTAGCAAAATTATTTCTCCAAGGACAAGTGATAAGTCAAGCAAATAAAGCCTACAAAGAGGAGTGTGAAAACACGAAAGAAATGACATTTCATCGAGAATGTTTGAAATTTAAACGCTAGTCCAAATCCTCAAAAATACCACTAACTTCGAACGGATAAATAAAAAATTCTAAGTGAGTATTTACAAATAGGTTATGTACAAAAAAGTTCTCTGTGGACAGAGGTTAGGAAATTTTCGTCGATTACTCAAAACTACACGCCTAAATGATTTTAAACAAAGATATGCTTGGCCACCGAGGGCACTAAAATGCAGTGTACTAGATGTGTGAAACTAAGTTAAATAAATGTTGATAGTATACCTTGTTCTGGGAGGCTTTCAACTCTTTCTGAAGCTGTTGAATGATACCATTTGCTTTTGTGACTTCTTGAGATTGCTGTTTCATGAGTTTTTCCAGCTTCTCTGTCTGCTTTACTTTTTTTTTAAGATCATCTTGGATGTCCCGCTGGCAAAGAAAAGAGGTAAATAAACCAAATCAAAGATTGCACCATCAAAGACCTACGACTTACCAACTGATTCCTTTGGGTACTACATTCCGACTCAAGAGAAGTGGCTCTGCGCTGTTCAACCACGAACATATCCTCCATATTGTCGTGCTTAGCTGTTAATTGGCTAATGGTAGATTGAAGCTGTTCAATTTTAGCATTCAAGGAAAGAATTTCAGACTTCTGGGCTGCAAAAATATTAAAATAAATACGATATCGTCTGAATAAGTTACCATCATTTTCATTCTGAAAGTTATTAATTGTGACCTCGGTTTCCTTAAGAGTTTTGGAAAGGGAACTAATCTGGGATTTCATTTCGTCTTCGCGTATACTATTAGTCTGAAAAATATACTATCCAAAAAACATTTACAGCTAGAACTGATGCTTGTGACTCCAATTTTGAGCGAAGTCCGGAAACCTCAGTGGCATGATCTTCTCGAATAACTTTTATCTCCGCTGCATGCCGTAACTTTAGCACCTCGATGGCCTAAAATGATGAACAATTAAAATCGACCGCTACTTTTTCGTTGGATGAGACCAGGTTGTCCAATTGTGACTCATATTGATGCTTTAAATGAGACACCTCACGTAGATGACTTTCACTTAAATCGTCAATTTTCTTTTTAAGTTCGTTGGACACCTTAGACGTGCAATAAAACTTAATTAAGATACCTGAGATGAGGAAGCAAGTTGTCTATTGAGATTAGATTCTGTCATTTGATATTTTTCGATAGTAGATTCGTGAACCGCCTATAGGGGATAATGAGTGACCTAGACTAACCCTAATTTTTTTAATATAGGAGACCAGGTACGCTTTAAGCGTTTCATCCGACGCTGCCAAAAATTTTATAGCCAAATGTGTTAGACGCCGAAAATCGGTTGTTTCGACAATCTCCAACATATGCGGTTCACAAGACTCCGAAAACATTAAGATATATCTTAAAACGGAGAAAGCAATGGTAATGCAATCAAACCTAGGAGTGGGGCTACTTTCTTCTGAGAGACATTTCTTAAGAAGGTCAGTGAACATCTGACCAAACGCATTATATTCAACAAGCAATCCCTGTTGTTCTTTTAGTCTATAGGCATAAAAGAGATCGTAAGTATTACTTTTGATAATCGGCGGCGTATAGTTTTGCGGTATACAAAAAGTATAGGTCGCTATCGTCAGTCAACCTGATATCAAGGGACTTAAAATCAAGCAGAATAAGCGTCAATAGAGCTATACCTTCTCGACCTGGTTATTGGATGGACTGGTTTGTTCAACTGTTATGTTAATTTTCTTTCTAAGAATGTTAATAAATTGAGTTTGACTGACTTGATATCGCAAAAAACTACATGATTCTGGTCATAGAACCTAGACACCATCTCATCGCCTCTCCCGTCCCGCGGCGCCAGAAGGGGCTTTTGTGCGTTGCAAGGTCAAAGCGACCTATAATCAAATACATATGGGATTCATTAAAACAATAAAGAGGTTATAAAGTTTCATGAGAAAAACACTTTTGCACGCCATTGGTCCAAAAGCGTATATGTGTTTAAAAATATTAGTGTCATGGGCACATAAATACTGATTTGGTAAACGCTTGGAATGAGCTTTTCCAAGCCGTAAATATTTAACACGGTCTCTGTTGGCTTGCAGTCCTCTCTCCGGTAAGCAATAAGGGTAGACTCATTGCGACAGCGATGGACTGCACTCAACAGTAATCTAGATTTAAAATAATCGCGCTGCTAACTCGAAGCTAAGATACCAGGTGGAATTAAAACACGATCGTCAAATAGATCATTATGATCAAGCTTGGGTGCAGGTAAATAAGCTCAGTTCTTACATTCAGCTATTTTTGCGCCAATAGTAGCTTCTAAGGACCACTGAATTAGATATATGTGTAATTTTGCGATGTAACCAAATCTTTGGTTTTTAATGGCGTTACATCTGCTCCGCCCGTTTTATAGCTGTCGTAAGTTATATGGTCTCTTCAATCTCAAATAGACCATCAACCGTCACTTTTCCCTCAAAATGAACTCCCACATGTGAATCGATTAAAATTCATCGTTTTTTAGTTGAATATATCAGGCATTTATACGTAACAACTTTTCATTTTTCTACTTCAAAACCTTTCCATAGGAAAAAACAAACCGCAGGACTCAGGAATACGGATTTACTTTTATCCCCACGAAGGCCTCCTTTATTTCCATCGATGTGGTTTTCATCACTGTCAGATTGCGCTTTAAAAATTTCTCCACTCAATGACTTTTAGTCAACTAATTGCTCAAATAGCCTGTTTGCATTACTCGACCCGTATGCACCGTTCGCCGACCTTAAATCCTTGCTTAGTTTTCGTTTACTACATCCTTTCTGACCTGTGAATTTCACCTTATAGCGTAATGGATCCTCTTAAAGCAGAACGACATCGTCGGTTCGTCAGTGGCTGCACTGGTGGAACCTTATCTGAGCTTATTGGCCTCCTTAGTATAGTCTGCTCAGTTGGATTCATCCGATTCAGATCAGAACAACTATTCTTCCCCACCTTATCTGAAATGAGGCGAGTTTTTTTTTCGCGTTTATTTTAAGCGTATGCAGTGTTACTTTGCGTATTGCTCCTACTAAAATGTGAGGCAATACCTTGTGTGCTTTTTCACAAACTCACGACAACAAGTCCGACATTTGTTGTACCTTTTCCCCTAGCTTTTTGAATAAAGCAGTTTGCTTTGCGACTTATCTAGCCCACATTCAACTTAAGTTTTCCTTTACTCCAACCCTTTCAGGTCACTACTGTTGGACCTCCTTGCCACGATAGTTGCTATTTTGCTGCCTTGTACCATCCTCTCAGAATATGTGCTCGAGAGCAGCATTATTTTCCTCTCTACGGCCTGCCTACTGCACCTAAAATCTCCTCTCCATCATTCTACCAGCGTTGTCTTTCCCCATAACCTCTCTAGATTGCGTCGCCTACTTCGTACCTTTGTTCTCGTTTACACCTGTGTCTGTATCTTTGCTGTCGATCTGCCTATCTTTCCACGTCGCTTTGCCAAGACTGAGTCAACGGGTGTTTCGCTGATGGATACAGGCGTTGGCTTAATCGCCATCGTTGTTGGTCTTTCCAATCCTTCTTTCCTTGACATTTGCCGTCGCCGCCCCCTTCCTTCCGTTCCTCTGCTGAAAATCGTTGCTAAGGCAATATTGCCTTGCCTTGTTATTGGAATTTTCAGGACGGTTGTAGTTAAGATGTTGGGATATCCAGAGCATGTGACGGAGTACGGAGTTCATTGGAACTTTTTTTTTCACATTGGCATTTATTCGGGTATGTTCTTAGGAAGTTGATTATTTTCTTTCGTTCTTTACAATAGTGCTTCTTATGTGGAGACTTGTTAAACATGGTATCGGATTTTTCTATCCTACCTTTCTATTTTGCTAAATTTCAATCCATTTTGCTTTCATTAAAAACATTTTTAACTTTAGATTTTGCCATTTTAGTCGTAAAGTTATGTTTATCCACTGCTAAATTGAAACTTGAATATGGAATGAAGGCTGTTTTTTGCAATTTGTGCAGAATTTGAGTCTCATACAATAAATAAGAGGAGTTTCATTTAATTCATTTAAAAGTTCCCGTGGAAATCGTTATTCTACGAATTTAGTGCAGTTTCTAATTTTATTTGCTTTTTTCTATCATGTATCGAATAGTCCAAGATTGCCAGCTGGAGAAGTAATGTTCATTGTAGGCTTTTAAGGGTTCTGAATTTAATAGTTTCTTTCCACAAATGCAACCGTCGTTAATGGTATGTTTTAATCTGTTTCAATTCTGATACACTAATTCACCATCGTTCCACTGTTGTGATCCAAAAATTTCTAAGGCGATTCAGAGGAGCAAAATTTTAGAATCTAGGCTTTTCTCCAACATTTCCGACAAAGTACAAAGGAACTGATGCCCACCATTCAATGACCCCAGTGTTTTGTACCGTTTGCAATTCGCCTAATTCCCGAAATGTGTCAAATTTGATTACAATATTTAGCTGAATATTCTGACTGCTTCCCAATTCAGCGAAAATTGAAGGGAAACTGGTGTCATTTGGTATTAATATTGAAAACTTTCCTTTTTTTCCACTCTCAACTATAGTTGGGTGCCTTCGTGGTGGGTTATGCACTGAGCGGCCTGTCTGACTTTGACGCTATGACCGCTCACTTTGCTCTCAGCGCGTTTCTTGCTTGCTGTCACCAGTGGGGAATTTTGCCCTGGGCTCACCGCTATCCTTTCTTCCACTCTCCTTCATCCGGCGCCTTCGTCACTGCCACGAACAGATCGGCCAACAGCGAGTCCGGTATCATGGCGATGGTTCACGCAAATGCGGAAGGTCTTTTTTCTCTGCCCGGTTATTTCTCCCTCTTTCTTTTCGGCACTGCTGTGGCTCTTCTTCTCCGTGTCCACCTCGACTTTCTCCCCCTGCGAGACGGAGATAAACTTAAAATCCTCTGCGTACAGGGTGAAGAGACTTGGTAGGTGTTGAATCCTTCTGCTTTTATAATATTTCGAAGGTAACCATTTCAACTGCAGGTATTAATTATTCAGGTGAGATCGTACGTTAGCGACTACTGGTTTCTTTTCGCGCCGTGGATTATGAAGTCAGGTATAGCAGTGCTTCAGGCATTCATTTGTAGTCTTAGAGTTGAATAAAGGCATAAGGAATTAGCGTGCCAGTGGAGCTTGGTAACCGCGTCGCAACTGTTGTGTGTGGTGATGATGGTTTGATCCCTACATGGTAAAAGGTGTCGACAACCTTTTTGCTGTAGCGCCACAATTCAACGACCTGGCATCTGTGCACGATTTACACAAAGAACCTGAGAACAGTTTTGATCGTTTCCTTATGTGTTACTGAGTACTTGGCAGAGATTAGGAGCCGAGATCCTTGTCTCAGTGCTATGGAGGCGACTACTCAAGCCTTTCCACAGTTTTGGTTTTCAATGGATGAGAAGCGCATTCTGTTGCGCCTGTCGCTTGTCATTGCTGCCCTCCCTTCAACTCGACAGGGTTATTGGGTCGCAGGCTTTGTGTCAGTTACTTGGTGCCTTTTATTCAAAATCTTCTCTTCCACTCACTTCGCAAACCATGCCGTACCTTGCATACTTTTCGCTCACCTGAGGGTCCGTGCCACCCAAATAGGCACGGCGATCCGAGGAAGGTTGCCCTAGCAATGTCCGTCGCTGGCGCTCTGTTTCTCGCCATGGCAGCCTGCAACGAGGCCTCTGTTTCTCGACGTCTTGTCAATCTTCCCTACATCGCTCTCCAGGTAGCTGATCATACGAATTTTTGGCATTTCTTTGCGCTACTCTACATGCAGACTCAGTGCATCTCGTACTTTCAACCAGGTTGGCTTGTCGTTGCCCCTCATTGGTTTCTTCACCTACTGCGTCTTCGAAAATCCTCCTAGGAAGTGCAAAAAAACCTTGCGCAAAGGTATCTCCGATTTTATCAAAGTATCGCCACGCTTAATTTACGAAATTTACTATTCTTTCCCCGTTTCAGATGTGATCCCCTTAATTACTGTGATTGCGGACAATAGCATGCTCTATTTCCTCCTTTCGAACCTCGCCACAGGAATGCTAAATCTTCTTTTTGACACACTGGAGTTCGCCGAGTTTAAGTCAGCTTGGTTTGGAGCTGTTTGCCAACTTCTCCTCCTGACGGTTTACACCGTCGCCTGCCCACTGCTCTTGCGCGCAGCGTTCATTCTACTCGTCAGTCGCAAAGTGGCCAAGGCAACGGATTAATGGCACTCGGATTTATTCCTTTGCCTCCGCACTCCACTCGACCCAGATTCTCCTCTGCGTCTTATTTTTTATGTTACTAATGTTAGTAATAAAATAATTAATGCTGTGGAACGCTTTCTCCTTCCTGTATGCCTGTTTGTCTCTTTCCTTCGAATTAAGTCAAAAATCTCAGATTATAAGTTAGGTCCTTCGGTTCTTCCATGTTAGCCTCTCATCTCACGATAGTGTTCGCCCCTCCCCGTCCCCTCCTCCTTGTTATAAATTTTCCGAAGGCGGTCTGGTGTTTTTACTCCTCTGTCCCCGACAAATCAGGCTCATCGGCATTGCACTGGGTTGTTCAGCAACGCAAATTCTTATCCCGGGGTCCGTGAATAATATTTCTTCAGATAATCGCTGGCTGCCAATCACAAAGTGGGTAGGGCGCTCCGTGGAGACGTAATGCGGCGCGTAGGTCGCCATTGTGTGAGACGTCGCTTGCTCCCTTGCATGCTTCCTCCCCACCTGTTACAAGTTTGAGGTTGCGAGGATAGGATGGTTTCTTTTGTCATGGCGTAGGCTTCTATTGCAAAGCGGACCTTTTGCCGACTGGTTCGCCGAACACTGACTCTCAACGCCAAGGGTGGCATCTGCTTTCTGTAGATGACAGAATCCGATGATGCAATTGGTCCTTTGCCTACCGAAGCCCAGGCTGACGATGCAAATGCCGTTGAGAGCCAACACTCCTCCGAAATGACCTCCACTGATGCAGAAACTACGGGTACTTACAAGAGGAAACAAGGGTCGCCTGGTAGTGGCGGTAGAGATGACGAAACTGTGGGTCCGTTGCCCACTGAAATGACCTTCAATGACGGCGAGGATCATGGAGAAAATAACGATGATGGGGAGGGGAAGGCACTGTGGGTCCGCTGCCTTCCGAAATGGAGGATCCCTCGTTGATTTCAGAGCCGCCCAGAAAGAAGGCGAAGAAGAGAGGTAGGATGTGAAATGTATTTCCGCGTCTCCTTGTGCTAGTGAAATTACTAGATGCAAAATTAGGACGTCCACGTCGTCTTCCCTTAACATGCACTCTCCTGAAAACCACTGCGTTTGCCTTGCAAATGTTGTCGGTGGATAGACAAGGAGTTGCCAGTTCGCATTTAACGAACATGCACGAAGACTTTCATCGGGGTGTGCTGACGCCGCGGATTAGGTCGCTCACCATGTCTCTCCCCGGATTTTAGTTCTGCAGGACGAGAAGATACTGCTTCGGAGTGTGCCGACGGCGCAGTACTACGAGATCAGTTACATGCATCGCAATGTCATCACCCACCTCGCCTACTCCAAGTGAGTCGACGCTCGGTGCCATGACAGCCGAGAATTCCGTTTGCTGCTTGCTTGTGGCTTGGGGCGAAGAGGCCGGGGAAGGGGTGGGTGGGGGGGGGGTCGGTGTGCCCAAGAATAAGGCCAAAGATGGAACCTTCCTACTAGCCACCCCTGCTGTCTGGCTCAGCCGTAATGCGGAGAACGTTCACTTTTGATGACGATAGGCTGTCAATTGGCGGTTCTCCCATTTGCCTGGAATAAGAAAAAGGCTGTCCTCGAATGCTTTTTGAGTTCTTGTCTTGACCTCGGTAGTGTTAAATTATTTGCCCTGAGACAGGGCGATGCAACTGGTGGATCTGGGCGCTGGCTCTGAACGAGCCATCTTGAAATGTGGTGATTTTTGCTTCTCCAAGAATGCCTCACCTACTGGCTTCCTCCGTAGGACCCACTACCTCATCACGTGCAGTTGCGATGGCCACCTGAAGTTCTGGCGTCTGGCAGCGACTCGCGGCCTCGAGTTCGTGAAGCACTACCGGGCCCACCTGAGTGAGTTCTCCCGCCTCGGCTTAGCGCTAACGGTCGCTCTTCGACAACTCGGTGTGTGGAGGCTGTCCTGTAGATCACAAGAGAGGTTTCCGGCATCAGATTTGGCCTCGTAAACCTCTTTAAAGTGTGTTAATATTAACAAATAATGCCAGAATAATAAGCCTCTGTCTTTGTGGTGACGGTCGGATCACGGGAAATCTAAAACCCGCAGTGGTAAACAGTATCCTTCTTATCCTCCATTGATGATTGTGTCATTTTTTGCGTACATGCCTGATGGGGAATTTGTTTTCCCCTTTGCCTTCATTTCAGGTGCGATAACAGGATTGGCGGTCAGCTACGACGGCGAGTTGGCCTGCACCGTGGGCGACGACAAAACTGCCAAAATATTTGACATTATCAACTTTGGTGAGTTGGTGCTTGTGGCATCGCCTTCGTCGCCGGTGGTGGATGTCTTTCGGCGTTTCAGTCATGTCTGTGCCCTCGAGCGCCTCCTCCCCAATCACCCCACTTTTGCCTCACTAATTTCGAGCATTCGTAACTCCCCTTCCGCAAATAATTCACTACTTATTTTCTTCCATTTTCACATCAAATATCCCATACTCATTTCATTTATTTTTATGTAAAAGCCGGTGCAGTTTGTGTTTGTCTACGCTTAGTATATCAGTGGGTTAGTCCACCACCGTCCTTAGACTGAAAGGATGCTGAATTGGTCTCTCTTTTTTGACTCGAACCTTTCATTGTTTTGCGGAAATCATTGACTGAGTGATCCGAGCTGAACCCTTTTCGGTTTGCCCTTATTTCTATCAGACATGATCAGCATGATGAAGTTGGGATTCGTGCCTCGGGAATGCTGCTTCGTCTACACCGCCAAGGATGGATGTGCCGCCATCGCCATGTGAGTCCACCTTTAACCCCGGCTTTCTCCTCGCCCCGTCCCGCTCGCACCCTTGGGAGAGCTTAGAGCTACTCCCACCTCCCCCCGCCCATTTCAACCTGCGTATTTCAAAGCACACATCCGCTTTGCGGTTCAGCATTCGTGAAGGGACGTGTTGCGTACGAATGCCTGACAACCGAGTGAGTGACTTCTGCGTTGTTTGGAAACTCCTCGCCACTAAGGCGACAATAAGGGATTCTAAAAAATTACCATCAAAACCGACCAACGGAGGGGCTCAGTTTCCTCCGCGTCTCTTTAACTCGCTTGGGTAGCTGGTTTTTTGAGCAATTTTTTCCCAATGTCCAAGCGCCGAAAACCCTATTTCGACTAAAACGACGTGCATTAGTGCGAAACCTTCGAGGAAGACTGCATTTACAGTGGCACAGACTCTCTGCGACTCCACTTGACACTTTGATGCGCGGCGCCCCGTTCGACGTCATTTGACCACGCGTCTCCGGGGTGGAAGCGGTTCCGTGCGCTCCAGCTCCCACAAGAATGGCCTGCTAGTCCTACTCCGAATACTTTGCACGCCGACAGTGAGAAGGGGAGAGCCATAAGCATCGAGTCCCGAGCCCATTTTTAGGGATCCACGTTTCTTGACTCCTTCGCGACGAATTGTATTTTCAACTCTGTCCACCTTCAGCGCGGATCGTGACACCAGCGCCATACACATTTACGACGCTCGCACCAAGGATACGCTGTTGAAGACGTTGGACAAGCTGCACGCCAGTCCGGTCATCGCCATTGCTGTAAGTCTGTGCTCTCGTGCCTTCCTTCGGTCTCCCCTCCCGTCGGCCTCGACCGACCATTTTGCGTTTAGTTTTGCCCGGAGCTGGAGACGGTCGTGAGTGCCGACACAGATGGGATGCTGGAGTTCTGGTCGACACCACGCCACGGTTTTGATGCTCTTCAGCGTCCATCTGCCCTCCAGTGGATTTCCAAAATGGACACCGACCTTTACTGTCACCTTCGCGATAAAACTCATGCTGTCAGTCTCGCCTTCTCCCCCAACGGCGGCCGCCTCTTGGCCTGTTTCGGTTCTGATCGAAAAGTTGGTTTACTTCTGCCCTCCTATGGCCTTCACTCTTTGCAGTAGACTTGACATTGTCTTCTCTGTGTTATCCTAGATTCGTATTTTCAAAACACTCACAGGAAAACTCTCATTAGTGTACGACGAGAGCGTGCAGCACTACTCGGAGCTGCAGTCGACGAAACAGCTTTTGCCCAGCATGGAGTTCGGACGCCGTCTGGCCCTGGAGAAAGAACTCGATCGCTCCGACGGGACGCACATGTGCAACCTGGGTGAGTTTAGAACGTGTGTTTGCTTGTCTGCCCCACTTTCGACTTTACCTCCGGTAATTGGGCACAATCTTCCGACCTATTGCTGTTCACCTCTGTGTTTGTTAAACCAAATGATCTGCGGCGCTTCTACCAGCCCGCAAAGAGTAATAGAAACTGTTGTCTTTGCCGGACATTATTGCGCCGTGATGTTAGATCCTTGCTGTTGCCTTCAGAATTCGACAATTCGGGCAACTTCCTGATCTACACCACGATGTTGGGTGTGAGGGTGGTGAATTTGGTGACACATCGGCTGGTGCGGTGCCTGGGGGGTCCAGAGAACCTGCGCTTCTTGCAGGTGGCGCTGCTACCCGCGCGCTCGGCCGTGTTGCAGAGTGCCACCGCGATGGTGCTCCTCGGCATGGACTCGTCCACAGCCTCTCTCGAGATGCACGCTGCCTTCGACGACACCGCCGCGACTGTCCCGCCCTCCTCCTCTGGGGCTGGTGGAATCGGCGGATACGCGGCCAATCCTCCACCCTCCCGTGACCCTGTGATTGTGTGCACCGCCTTCAAAAAGAACCGCGTCTACCTCTTCACCAACCGCGAGCCGCATGAAATAAAATCAGAGTGCGTTGATTTGTCTTCTTTTTTGACATTTACTTTGCTTTTAGCTGTGTATGGAGTCTAAGGCGAATTCCTCCTTCTATCCTCACCTCCTCCTTCACCCGGTCTTTGTTTTTCCTTATCAACCTAGTTTATTCTCGTTCTAATCACTTTCTTGTTCTTTTAAGCCCCCCTTTTGCTATGTCACCCCATTTCTTCGCTTCCTTTCATTATCTGCCTCGACTCCTCATCGTCCCCATCTCCATGAGTAGCCGAATTGCGACATGCGTATTGTGGAATCTTTGGAGTGAGAGCTGTCATTTTCTAGCTTCTTCGCTTTCTTAAGTGGAAGACCTGCGACCTAGGGCCGAATTCACTTGTCCTTCTTCTCTGCCTTCCCGTTACCCTTATCTTCTTGCCCTACTTCACCTTAGGCAACTGACCCACCTCTGACTAACACTTGAAAAGTCACTTTTTACTCTGGTCATTAGAATTCATACTGTAATGTTTTTCCGTTTCTGTTGCCTAGGTGCTCTCTCTCTCTCTCTCTCGCTGCATGATGAAGTTTTGTTTATGGTGGTTCTTTTACCCTTTCGACAGCGGTGATGTCCTGGCAGCCGGGTCGATCAGTGAGCGCGATGTCTTTAATGAGAAGCCCACGAAGGAAGAAGTGTTGGCGGCGTCACGAGACTCGGCTGCTGCAACTACAGCCTCCCTTAGACTGGCTGGCTCTGCCATTCTTCATACAACCCTCGGCGACATTCACCTGCGCCTGTGGCCGCGCGAGTGTCCACGCACCGTGGAGAACTTCGTGGGTCACGCTCGCGCAGGCTACTACAACGGCCACATCTTTCATCGTGTCATCAAGGGCTTCATGATTCAAACTGGTTGCCCCCTCGGTACAGCAAATTAACCTACCACTTTCCTATTTGTACGTGAGTTTGTCACTTCTTATCCTTTTCTACACCTAAGGCACGGGTACGGGAGGCAAGTCGATTTGGGGAGGTGAATTCGAGGACGAATTCCACCCGAGCTTGCGTCACGACCGCCCCTACACTGTCAGCATGGCAAACGCTGGTCCCAACACCAATGGGTCGCAGTTCTTCATTACCGTGGCTCCCACAGTAAGCCTTCGCTGATAACCGCCTCACGCGGTGTTGTCCGATGCGGAATTTGCCTTTTATGTAACTTTTTTCTTTTTATTTCAGCCGTGGTTGGACAATAAGCATACCGTGTTTGGTCGTGTGATAAAAGGAATGGAAGTTGTACAAAAAATATCTAATGTCAAAACTCATCCGAAGACAGACAAGCCGTTAGACGATATAAGTATTATCAGCGTCAGTGTGAAGGATATCGGGGGAGGGGGCTGAAAAAAGCTGTATATTTGTGTTAATAGATTTTGGGTAAACCTCTGGACTGTTGACCTTATCAATTGACTTGCGTCATTGTAGATTTACTTAGGTCTTGGAGCTCGGTTATACCGTATTAGGATTGGAGATAATTTTTCACGTAGGCATGGACATACAACAGGCCCAAACCCAAAACAAATTTACAAAATTGCAAAGTAGGATTGGAGAGACTTTGAATGGGGTACGGATTTAAGGCTGTGAGCCAGTTTGAAGCAGCGGGAACTTGCAGTTCTGAGTCATGCATTACTTTGAATTTAGTGTGTTGAGACGCTTCCTGGTGTGTGTAAGGAATTCATGTCATTTCGCGGCGAGCAAGGTCTTTTCGAATGTGTTTAAGACAGAATCGCGGGGCTTAAATGCCTGAAAAGTTTGTACTTAGGGCAGGGTTATTCGAAGCATATGACGAAGCAGTAATAGCCTGGTAATTATGTGAACAAGAAATCTCTCGGGGATGTTGTATTTCACCGACATTTTGTCGTCAGTGTTGGAACAAAGTATTGTACAATTGAATTTCAGTGAGGCCGCTTAATATATCCCTTTAGTTTCGGCTCCATAACTTTGAGATTTAAGGCCTTTTTTGGCAAATCGGTGATTTAAGGGGTTTCGGTCTTAGATTTGCTTTGTATTTGCAGGTGTGGTATAACCGTCCTCAAGGCAAATGACTTCGCAGAAGTGACTTTATAAACTGACAGTGCCCACTAAAAATTTTTAATTTTACGATTTGAATTTTGACAGCTAATACAAATTTATATAGACGAGCATTAAATTATTTTCTAATGGTTGTTGAAAGATCAATTTGAGCCAGTTGTTTAAAATAGTCATTTTTTGGGGTGTTATAACTACGGTAACGGCGGATAATTTAAAAACACGTTTGCACCCTGGGATGGTGTCACGTGATGTGAATATTCGTATAGAAGCCGGCAAAAAAATTGAAAAACGTTTATGCGCTAACGTTCCCACAAAAAGACAGCAATATGCTGAAAGTTTAGCTAGGCCTTTTGTCGAACCATTGGTATAAATCTATATTGTATCTATTAGGTATCATAAAGACTAATCTTAGGGACTATCGGGAGTACAATAGTATTGCAGACATCCAAAAGAGAGAAGCCGCTAAGTGGGAGGCTAAGCTGGGCTATAATGTATTGGAATCCAAACGAAGAAAATTTGAACCTGAAGACCCTTCCCTTGATTCAGTCGGTTCTCGTTCTGTACACAAGGACCCACTGTGTGCTATGAATATAGAAAAAGTAATTTTGTACCAAATAAAGCAAATTTTAAGAACGAAATAATGGTCAAAATGGGAACGGCCCCAGGCTATTTGGTAACCAAGAAATCTCCTCATGAATACGTTTCTGGTTCGTTAATTTTTCCCTAGCTCGCTTTGCTCACTCAACCACGCATACCAATACCTTTGTTAATTTGTACAGGAATATGCCCCGAGTCGCTCCTTAGCGATGGTTAGTCTTTCTCTGATCTTACCACATATAGAAATCGCCTCTTATGAAGGAGAAACCGATATTACAAAGATTATAAATGTCTTGAAAACTCGACCCGAAATCACCTTTTTTTACCTAACTCATAGTCTCCCCAAGAAACACATCGACTATCACTACTATAACCTCAAGTGTGGTGTCTTTATTCTAATAATGCCTTTTTAAGAGTTACTTCGTATGAGAACATCAACAAACGCGACTACTATACAATAAGCTCCAGTGGGTGTACACATTTTGTTGGAGATGACGTGGAACTCACATCTTTGGAGAGATTTGAACGTGAATATCGTCTGTTCTTGAGTATGAGAAAGGTTAGTCCTCTCTTTCCTTTGCTCCCACAACACGCTTCATCTTCATTTTGACACAATCTAATATGGTGGCCCTCAAGGAGCCTGATGCATCGCATATGCGCTAATTACTACCACTGTTCAGTTGCGTATGTGAGTTAGTTTTATATTCTATACTTATGACGGGGACATGGTAAAAAATTCCAAAAGGTATTGCCACGTGCGAGGGAGTAAATGTCTCACATAAGTTGCGAAATATGCTGTTGATTCCAAAAGCTTGATTCATAGCGACAGCCATCGTCTCAGAGCAAAGGTTGGCTCGTTTTTGGCTGACAGTCTGACCGCTTCCGTGTAACACCGTCTCCACTGAATTCCGTTATCTCGCATCGGGTCAACAGAGTTGGCATCATTTCCACTTTTCGTCGACCGCGGGCCCAACGAAGGTAACAGACCACCATCGAGGTTACACCTCCTTCCCTCTCAACGGTCACACTTTATCCTGAAAATATGATTAAACGAATTAGCTGTCAGTTAGGCTCATCGACGTCAGTGAATTGGAAAATTTGACAAAAGTGACTAAAGGAGGAGTCATTGGACGGGGTAGGTGAGACCGGAGCCAGCTTTTCCAACGTCAGATCTCCCCGCTTTCTCGTGCACAGCTACCGCTATTTGCCCAATTCCGTCTGTGGAAGGTGTTCCTGCGCTGGCGCAAGGTGGTGCGCTACGCTCAGATGGTTCACTGCCAACGCTTCCTCGAGGCCAACCTCTTCATCGCCAATGCGACGCTGCGACCGGCGCTGCTCAATCTCCGCGAGATGTGCTACAGTATCTCGGGCGCCACCCTGTGCCGCATCGAGCGTGGTCGCACGTCAACTTTGCTGGAATTCCTCTCCCTCCAGATGGCCCAGATGAATGAAGTCAGTCTGCGACTGCAGGAGTTCCACAGCCTCACCAAGGAGATTGTGCGCAGTGCGTGCCGAACGGCTCTGTTGGAGTACGGCTTCCTGCCTGACGACTACCTGCAGGACGAGAGTGACCTTCCAGCCAATTTCGGCAAGTCTTTTCCCCACGAAAAGTCGTCTCTGGCCTGGTTTCGAGTTAAAACTATTTGGTGAGTGGCAAAAGGGCGCCTGCCTCATCCCTCTTTCTTCACCTTCCCGCCCGTCTGGCTACATGCAGCAAAAATGCTGCTTCATGCAGAAGACGGCAGACACCCCACCTGCACCCTTCTGGCAGACTTCTTCCCTCTGAATTGAGACCGCCTCTGGATTAGCGCATCAGAAGGCAAATAGTGGCTTGGGAAGCCTGCTTCCCGTTCTCGGGTGTCATTCACACCGCGTCCTGTCCAACTTTCTTCCAAGTGACTTCGCAAAAGCAGGACATCCACACAAAGCAGTGTGAAATATTCCTCCCACCGAATG
This sequence comes from Dipylidium caninum, assembly GCA_017562135.1. Classification (NCBI taxonomy): domain Eukaryota; kingdom Metazoa; phylum Platyhelminthes; class Cestoda; order Cyclophyllidea; family Dipylidiidae; genus Dipylidium; species Dipylidium caninum. The sequence continues at coordinate 286,888 of QEYB01000533.1, forward strand.
ATCCAGAGTGTTACAGTCTTTTCAGTCCCCCTTGAAGCTCATGATTTATCCAGTGGTCGTCGTGGATGCAGGTAGGAAGAGCCGCAACTCTGTCGACGAGGCGAGGGAGGAAGCATGTGTGGAAGGAAATTGGCCTGTGCTGCGAGGGCGAGAGGATTTGTTCACGGGCGGGTGGAGGTCACATCTGAATTAGATCGCGTCTGTTGGAGTTTCCGAGCGCTTCACGCACACTTTTAGTCTTCTTTTCCCCTGCGTCGATGCTAACTAACTGTTGGACGCGGATGCAGGTAAGAACATGTACGACGTGGACGAGCTGATAGACGCCTGCAAGCTGACCTCAAAGCACCTGCATCTGGACCCCATTCCGTACGACGTCGACCACCCGCTGGTGGGCCACGCTATGATCCCCGTCGCCACGGCGCTCAAACAGGTGCGAAACAACCGCATCAAACTGGAGCGCCGCTGCCAAAAGATGAAAATGCGTAATTCACTTCTTCGCATGCGTTCTGTTTCGTTTAGTTCTACCCCATTCCATTCTGTTTCACATAAATTTGGTTAAATTTTCTCGGTTATTGTCGACACAACTGGACACTCTCGCCTCCACACATTGGGGTTTCCCCCAGAGTTGGGCCAAAGCGTGCCGGTTGTAAGAGGAGGCGGTGGGACATCGAGGAATCTCCTCTCTCGCATGCGTGGGCATTTCCATTTTTCCTCCGCCTCGCCCCAAGAGTGTCCTCGTTGGTGGCCGTCATCGTGACGAGAATGGTTGCCGGCGGGCTTCTCTCGGTAGATTTTGCAGTCGTAATAGCCGGAGGAAGTTGCGAAAATGCACCAGACGTGGTAGGGTGACCGTGCCACAACCTGATGCCTTTTCGCCTCAGAGAGCCTTCAACCCACGGCCTCGTGGCGCTGCCTCCCAACACCCGTCGCGGGTCTGCGCAGCGGGTGTGGAGAAGGCCTAAACCCTCGTCGAGGGTGAACTGCTGGCCGAGGGTTTTGCTGATTCCCTTTCCCCCTGCCCCGCCCTCTCGGGCCGCACTGGGCAACTGAGGAGATTTAACGCCGACGACTGCGGTGTCGAGACCCGGTGGATGCGACTGAGGATCAGAAAACCACCATCTTCCGCGTTTTGGGGCATCTCTTCGGTTAATGGTAGCCTTACTACCAGGAATTGTGGTTGCTCTGTTTCCAAAATGTCTTCGCACTTGCTCCTCCTCACCCATTTCTGTGTTCCACTGTCAAACTTTTCGAAGTGGAATCTCTTCTGGCGGCATCGAGGTAACCCAAAAAACCGAAGTCCCTCTTTTCTTTCTGCCATCCGTTCGACGTTAGGAGGTCTCCTCCGCATGTAGTTTCATCTTGGCATTTGAACCTTTAGAGGCGCCGACGGGGAAGACGGCTTACTTCCTCCAGTGCGGCGAAACCGACTGGTTCGCCAGTTCCTCCGGCAAGATGACCTACACACAACAGGCGCGTAAACGGAAGAAGTGCAGACGCCTGACGTGGTGAGTCCCCAGCCCCAGCTCTCTGCCGCCAAATGCGGCCATGCAGTTGGCCTTGAGGCTGCCACCACGCGAGGGCACTCGATGAGGCAGCCGCGGCTTCGGCGACCGCTATGAGCCCCTCAATTTCCCGCGCAGACATTGTTTAACAGCTCGTCTGTTGATCTGGTTCGGCGTTTGGCCATCAAATCGCGTCCGACGACTCAACAACTTGGCTATTTGGGTGCTCTCGCGCCCCATCAATCGCGCAGTCGGACGCACTTGCCCAAGGCCGGCCGAACGTCCGCCACGGACGCGCTTCGCTACGCTCGACCAGCCCTTTGACCCCATGAAACAAAACCTTCTCTGTAGAGGCGCCCGGGGAGGATGTTCTGCATCTCTTGCTCTTCGTTGCAGCTTCGTCAGACTGGTGGACTACCTGATCATGAATACTCTGCACCTGTTGGCGAAGAAGTCGATCTACGCCATCCACCGGGTCTTCCAAGAGGAGTTGGCGATGGCGCCCACCCCACCGGAGATCGATGCCATGCGTATCGATGTTCGTCTGGCCCTCCACCCGGAGGAGGAGGGCAACCAACGTGCTTTCGAGGCTGACGGCGACGAGCTGGACGACTGGGACGGAGCAGCGCCTGACACGAGGCCAAAGGTGGTCATAGCGGTCCCCCGATCAGAGACGCAAAATTTGACGGAACTAGTGAGTTTCCTGGACCAAAATTTCTCCCACTTTCAGTGTGTGAACATTTTCCATTTTCATCCGCGCGCGCTGCTTTGTCTCGAGGAGGCGGTACATGATCGCTCCACCCACCGGTCACTTTCTACCTCTTCACTTTCATTCCCTGCCTCACCACTCCTCAGTGGCGCTTTGAGGCAATCTGTCCAAGTTTTAATTGTTGGATGGATGGAAGATAACCGGAGTTGAAGTATCGCCTCCCACCTCACTCGGCGACACGCCGGGGAGAGGAAGGGAGGAAGGCGAAGAGATTCGCTCGACGCTGTCACCTCTACTCCTGCTGGCTGAAACGCGGATGCGTTCGGGCCATTCGGTGAATAGACTCCGCATAGACAGACGGTCCCGATTTCCCCACGGAATCTCATCCCTCAGTTTACCGTTGCGACTCTCCACCGCGTTTCGCACTGCTGTCGAACGGGGAGCTTGATGTGGCCAGTCAGGCCTGCCTCTGCGAAGGACTGGAGGAGTCGTCCTCACCCCCTCCTCAGCGGGCTGCTCCTTCGAGATTTGTCTCCTCATCCCCGCAATGCGACGTGTTCGCCTGTGGGTACAGGAGACTTTTACCGAGCCAAGCGTTGCTCTTGAAAAAAGCTGGCCGCAGGTACCTGGCCTTCCCCCGCTCAGCCAAGACTTGGCAGCACGACGCGCAAGACAGAACGGTCCGACGACAGCAACCGGCATGGGGCGCCGCCTCTTCCACTGGCACGCCAATTGGAGCGTCGCTGCTGAGCCAACAGAGTCCCGCGTTGTTTGCCACGTCAGAGGCTTATGGTGACTCCTTTCGAGTGTGGCAACTGAGAAAAAACTCGCTTTCCGGCGAATAGGCGCGGAGTTGCGAGGAGAATCCTAATTTACTGAGATGGAGTGGCATGCTGCGGCACGTCAGGCGGACACTTGTGGTTTCTGTGTCGTCCGAGCCCAGGGCGCGCGGTGGACGAGCGTCAAAGCGTCTTCCATCTTTTTTTTCAGGTTGGACGCGACTCTACAGCAGGTCCCTCCGAGAATGCCATTCAGCCGCCCTTCTTCCTGAATGAGTTGATCCTGCAAAATGGCCAACTCAACTCGGTGCCGTCGGAGGACCAGTTCGCCGAGGGTCTGTCCAACGTCGTTGTGCGTTTCCAGGTACGGAAAGTCATCAAGGCACCTCTCCACACGGTTGGTTAGTATCGATTTGGCATAACGGAGGAGTCGCTATCTGCCGACGCCTCTTTCCCCGCACCGCCGGCGCCCCCGACCTGCTCCGCGTGTCCACATCGCCTCGGTGGACGCGCAGAGAGGTCGGGCGCCCGCTCGCGGTGAGGGCTAGTCGTCTCTTTCCCCCTCGGTGTCGTCAGCAATGATGGCGGGACACTAACGCGTTTCGGGCGTCTGTGGCCGGTTTTACTCGCTTCTACCACCCACCGAGCGACGTGTCCGGAAGAAATAGGTCCATCAGGAATACGGACATTACCTGTCTGTGAGGCTGCGTTAGCAAAAGATCTCCGCCCAAGTAATTGAATTTGGCGGACACTTGTTCGTCTCCACTCCAGTCGACTGCTTTATATTTTCCTCTCTGCGTAGGAGACGATGTTATCATTGACGAATTTTGTGGTGGACGCCTACTTCGATGCCTTCTCGAGTCCCCTCATCAACAACAAGCGCGAGGAGAAGACGAGTGGTTTGGGACCCCAGCTGAGGGTGGTGTTCGCCGAGGACGAGGAGCTGCAGTCCCTCGTCAGGGGCATCAACGAAAGCCTCGGGAAGGCTTTCGCCTCTGTTCAACGCTACATCAACACCTTCGACGAAATTAAGGAGTTCTACGCGGAGAACGAACTGGTCACGGTGGAGTCGCTGCAGGCTGAGCGCAAAGGTATCTGTCGGTGCTAGTAGTGGATCAGCTTGTCTGCCCTCCGTCGTCGTCCTCCCCACTCCGTCGTCCACACACTCCGCATGCGTGTGTGTTCGTTTGCCCGAGATTTTGCCGGTTTGTGTAGGATTTCGGCCGTCCCCTTAGGCGCCCACCTCGCACTGTCCAGCGCCGGTAGGTTTTTGGTCCCCAGTGGCGTCTGGCCTCGCTCGTTCCCTCCTCCTCCTTTCCTGCCATGCAGCCCTGCGCTCTGGAGGAAGTGGCCAAGTTCTTAACTGCAAACCATGACCCCCGAAGTAGTTTATGCCATTTCCCAGTGTCGCTTTGAAGTACACCTCGGGGGAGACGTATAATTCTTTTTTGTGACTTTTAGAACGGTTGAAGGATCTGACGGGAGCGGACAGGATGGAGGAAGGTGAGAAGGCAGTATTTTCCGGAAACTCAGTGTTTTTGCAATGATTTGAAAAGTACTGAAGCACGCGATGGTGGTAGAAGTGGGAATGATTTTGTAGCACAGTTCGCATGTCCGTCATGACATCTCCAGGCGGGTGGGCCCGGTCCGCCGTCTGGAACGCCGGCGCATTTCTCGGCTCTGGACGGGACCGAGTTGAGAATGAAGGTTGAACGCTGGCAACAAACCTGCCGCCGACCAAGTGGCCAGGCAAACGAGGGCGAGACGACAAAAAACCACCGACTTGTTTATTCGTCCATTCCCGATCATGTGGTTTTGTGGTTTTTACTCACAAAATCGTGTAAAATGCGACACATCGGGGACCCGCCCACGCAAAAAAAACGTCCGCTGGAGCACACCGCGCGATGTGGCCGGCTGAGGGGGCAGGGAAGGGAAAAGTGGGTCAGCGCCGGAGCTGTTCCCTCTCCACCTCTTCTGCCGCATGGGGACGCCGCCCGATCTGCGGTTTTGTGGCTCCCTTCGGCTTCTCCGCCAAAGGTGAGTGGCCCCGGGCGCAATGAGCGGCGATGCACCGACAGGATGGACAGGGAAATTGTTCAGGCCTCTAATTCTCCGGCCAAATTGGCCACCTGGTGAAAGTACTGTTCTCTCGATGACAACCTTGACGGTGAAAGCTCTCAGCGTGCACAAATGTCAGGGGCTCGGGGAGGTTAGTTTCTTCCGCAATCCACCGAGGACGCGCATCGGCCAGTCGCCTGGTGTCGCCCCGCTGGATGAGGAGGGCGTCCACACCATCACTGCCAGTCCGCTAATTCTGCTCTCCTTGCCAGACGTGGAATTCTTCCGCGAGAAGTTGGCCACCTACAAGCGCCAGTCGCGCATGACGAGACGCATTCCCGCCAACCGGCCGCTGGGACTCTTCGGCGTGGACACGCGGGTGTTCAAGAACCTTGTGATACCCTCTCCGCTGCGCTGTCTGGACTGCGTTTACACCATCCTCCCCGCCGTCGCGCGGCAGGAGGTCGACCGCCTGACCATGGAGACGCAGGAGGGCGAGTACACGCTGACGCTGTCCCTCGGCAGCGCCCTGGACTTTGTCAACCACCTCACCTTCTTGCGGAAGATTCAGCTGCGGGTGAGTGGAGCCCATTGCGTTGTGAGGCCACTGTCCGTCGCGGGATTATTTCCCTAATTTCTGTTAAATCGCCACACAACTTGGGCAAGACATTCAAATTTGAGTGCCAGATTCCACCTATTGCTTCTGCCGGACGCAAAGTGACTTCCTCCAACACGTCCACTCGAACAGCATCCGTCACGTCTGGGCTTTAGTCTCGGACGATTTCGTGGGTGTAGAAGGATCACTGAACTCAAAATATCAGTGCTCGTGAACACTTTGCAGTGCTGCAAGTAGGCCAGTACCATGCAATCCAACGAGGAGGAGCCTAAATCGGCCTTTTCAAGACGTCTGGAAGCATTCGCAGTCCCGACTTCCTTCGGGCATATTCTTTCCACATGAGAGCAGGTGATTCGTCCGCTAAAGCCTCGGCAGGCCACCAGAGTGGACGCCGGAGACGCTCCACGGCGGACCGGTGTTTTGCCTGCGCTTCTGCAACTCGTCCGCAGGCCGCTGAGGCGCGTGACTCGCGACCAAGCTCGGCACTCCGCAGCGTCTGCGCCGCCCACTGACTTCCTTCGTGTTCACAGGGGCTTCTGTCGAAGAGGCAGCGTGGCTAGACGGCCTATCAGCCTTGTTTTCACTCTGTCGCCGCTTTTGGTAGAAGGCTACCAACTTAAACTCTTTTCCGCGGCGGAGCATTCGGTTTCTTCAGTTACTCCGATGCCGTGCCCGTTTATTCTCATGAGCCGACGTTAGACGAGGCCTGTTTGCATTAGATATAGTAAAATCTCCCTTTCTTATGTCGCAGATCGAGGCGTTGGAGAAGGAAGCCGAGGTGGTTCGCTCGATGTACGAACTAATTGACATCTTCTCGGTCCCAAAGCCTCCTGAGGACATGGCCGTTTACCAGGTGAGTTCCGAGCCCCGCCGCCGCCACCGCCATGGGCGCCCTTTTCGAGGGGACCCTTTGCCCCTCGGCGACCGCTTTCCTCCCCGGTCCCTTTGCATGCCTTTCCCCTTCCGCTCAGCCTCCCCTCTCTAAAGCATGCCGGCCGTCCACACTCTTTACAATATTCACCAAGATGATTTCCGTCGACCGTCTACGACCTTGGCCGAAATCTCAAAAATACCGAATTACGAAAAAAAGTGATGCTCCTTTAGCGTAGCATTAAACCAGCATGGGGAGTGTGGTAAAATTTCCCGTTGGTAGATAAGTTGTTCAATCTGTCAACAGTACTTTATTTGATCTTCGTCTCCATAAAACCTCTCGATGCTGTGCTTTCGCCCGCTTTTGATGAAATTTCGGCGGGTGCGTCCGTGTGTCTGCTCCTCTCCGATTATGCACAAAATCCGCCGCTTCTCGCCGAAAGTTATATTTGGGCGAAAAATTGCGACACTCGTGTGTGAGTTGCGAGGGAGGCGGCGAGGCGGACACTTTCTCCTCGCCCGGTCGCTGCCTCGGACACGACGACCAGCCTTTCCCCTCCCCCCCCCCCGACAATTCACCGTGCGGGGATGCTTTAACACAGCCGTATGGATGGCCACTGCCTTGTTTGGATCCAAGTCGTTGTGGATTTTCGCGTCGTCGTCCCTACTTCCTTCTTTTCGGTGGCAAGACGGGCGGTGTTGCTCCTCGAGGCTCCTTGGCGATACTCAAAGTGGCAGGAGGTAGTTGTTGGGACCGAGATCGGGCATTTCCGTCATTAGTGGGGTCCATCGCCAATCCAAATGCCCCATATGCTTCTCGAGGCCTAGTTAGCTGCGCTGTGGTTCACTTTCAACTTGTACAAAAAAACAAATATACACCGCGATTTTTTTCATCTGGTTTTGGAGAGAATTAAAAATGAGAAACAAACATGAAAAAGCTTACGAACTGAGCAGAAAGAATAACTTTAACGCTTATGAGTAGAAGGCGAGAGAGCATGTTATGGTGCATCTCCCTCATTCGCAGCTGAACACAGAGCATCCCACAGCTGTTGAATCTCGTCCGTCCCGCCGAGCACGTAGACGTCCTTGTAAGTCTTGTAGGGGACCACGATGAACTCCTCTCTGTGCGAAAACGCTCCTCTTTTAGTCTCCAAGCTCATTGTCAATTTCCAAAGCAGTAGGGACAAAAACTGAAATGCCATGAGAGTGGGGACCTTACGCGTGGTCGGAGGTGTGTTTTGCTTAAAGTCTAGTCTGCATTTCAAAAGACGTCGACTTTGCCCGCCTGCCTTCAGACCCTCTTCCCGGGCATAGACCGCGCCACCACAGCCATCGACAGGGCGCTCGCCGAACGCGACTCCACCGTCGACGTCTTCTTCGGCCACATGAACAAGGACATAGGCGACCTCCTCAACGACGTCAAGGACACCAAACAGGCGATTGGGGTAAGGATCGCCTTCCGGCGGGGAAGCAGAGGACCAAACACTCGAGGCTGCCCGTGTGATCATGCGAGCAGAGCGAGTGTGGCAGCTGAAGAAGGCAGGTCACCGTCTGTGTATCGGTTGTAGAACCCAATGCTCTTGGACAACACGCAGAAGAGGGAGGAACTTCTGGAAGAACTGGACCGCCTTCAGGAAGTGGTGACGGAACAGCAGTCACGCTACCTGACCTATAAGGGCTACCAGAAGAGTTTCAAGGTGCCTTCTTCCCCATTGCCTAACACCCCGCCTCGGCGTCTTCCACGGAGGGCAGCCTCTAACCTCCCTTTGCAAACTTTAGGACCTCACTCTGCAGATCAGTGGCACGGCGCTCGAAGTTCGTCAACCGACTTCTCATTTTCCGTCCTTTCCTTCCGTGTTGCCCGCCCTCCTCACCTCACCCTGTCTTACTTTAGGACCAAATCTTGAACCGACCCGGCGTGAGGGCCAACAGCTTCTTGGTAAGCCCTCCCACGCTCCGGGGGTTGAACCCCCTCTCATAAAGGAGGCACACAAGTGCCTCATCCTTCTTTTCTCCTTCAGGAATGGCTGGGAAAGTTGTACCCGAACGTTGTTAAGGTGAGGGGCTGCTTTAAAGCGTCCGCCACTGCCACCGGTGCTCCTCATCCACTTCCTGGTCCCCCTCCCGAGCGCGCACCCTCTCGCGGACACGTCGCGCAGCTCCGAGTTTTACCACCTCCCCGAGTGCCGCCTTTGCCGCCCGTCCTGCACTGCGAAACGAGCTACGTTGCTTAGGCTCCGAGGGCGGTCGGCAGCAGGGTCATTCGAATGTCAGCTTGTCTCCCATCGCAGCCACCGGCTTACGACAGCTGAAACTGGCGTACTTCATCACATCCATTCTCGCTGCGAGGGATGTCACACGTGGCGTCCTTCGGGAGTTTTCGCCAGCTTTAGAGGCTGCGGTCCAGACGAGGACGACGGAACCTCGCCTTCGTCCGGGTTGAGAGGGTCAACGAGGCAAGAGGGCTTGAGGCTGACGCTGTCAAGTGGCCTTTCCTTTGCTTCCGTCAGGGTAGCCCTCGGCCCGTTGCCCCTGCCTCCAACTTTCTCTCGCTCCTCGCCTGTGCTGTTTGATCGGACGAATAGTCCGGCCGGTGGAGTGCTTGAGAAGTGGCACACGTCCACTCTCCGCTACTGCAGTTGAGGGTTCCTCGCGGGAATCGTTTTGGGATTTCACACGATAGTCGTAAAAGTTACCCGAGGAAAGTGGAATGGCCATGGGACTGATACTTTCGTCTTTTCTTTGCACTCCAGGTTGAACAGCCGCGCTACGTCGAGCTGGATGAGCTTTTCACGGAACTGCGTCTGAAGCGCCTCCTGTGGACTTGTCTGAACGAATGGGAGGAGATCAGCGCCAGGTGGGCGGAGATGGAGTTCTCCAAGCTCGAGCCCGAGGAGCTCAACGCCACCACCATGAAATACCTCAAATTCGTGGCCCAGTTGGAGAAGGGGCTGCCGCCCAACGGGGTGGTGCCCCTTTTGCGGCAACAGGTCGACGAGATGAAAGCCATCGTACGTCCCCCGCGCTGCGCCCAGCGCATGTCTCCTCCCCGGGGAAACCGACCAGCTGACTGCTTTTCCTTTCCAGCTGCCAAGTGTGGGAGATTTGCGAAACCCCTCACTAAAAACTCGCCACTGGGAGATGCTGGAGGATATTTTGGGTTTCAAGGTGGCTGACCTAGAGAACCCGCTCACCCTGGCCGATCTGAAAGCCATGAATGCTTTCGAGAAGGCGGCTGAAATTCAAGAAATCGCCGGGATGGCCAGTTCTGAAGCAAGCTTGGAGTCACTGTTACAGAAGGTTTGTCGATGCGCTCCAACTCCTGTGTGTTGTCTCTTTTTCCCAAGTTAACCCACCCCCCCCCCATCTCCTGTCCGAAGAAAGCGGAACCATCTTCCGGCTTCACATTGGAGACATCAGTATCAACCTCTTCGCCTCGAATTAATTTGAACCGTGTCAGAACTGACCGCCCCTGCTAGGTTGTGGAAGACTGCGGCTGTGAGGTGTAGTTGTTCCTCCGACCTGACGATTTTGTGTTCGGACAATACTGGTCCGACAAGACACAGCCTCACTTTGTCAACATTTAAAATGCATCCTCTTGGAAGGCTCAGTGCCACGCCGCAAAGGCGAATGTGAACAAGCGAGCGGCCACGCGGCGAAGCAGAGGCCGGACGAAACCCCAAGGCTGCCTGGTGGATATGCTGAGGCACCTGCCTGCCCTGCCCTGCTCCAGTAGCCGGGTCGCCAGTCGTCAGCCGCGATTTGACACGTCCTTCCGCCCTTTCCATTTTGCCCCCTTCAGCGCGAGGCTGCTGTGCCACACCGCCCCGCAGGTGATGGCGACTTGGTATCGAGTGGGCGCGGGCGTGCGGACAGGCACGCATGCGCGCCTTCACGCCGCTTCGGCAGTTGAGGCTCAAGTCCTCGCTCACGTGTGCGACTTGAGCGGATTCAGGTGTTATTAGTCAGAAGCACTAAAGTGTGGCTGCTTCGTAGGTGGAGAATGCGTGGAAGTCGACGGAGTTCATCGTGGTCCCCTACAAGACGTACAAGGACGTCTACGTGCTCGGCGGGACGGACGAGATTCAACAGCTGTGGGATGATTCCAACATTAACATCTCCACCATCGCCTCGTCGAAACACGTGGGTCCCATCAAACCGCAGGTGGACGAGTGGGTGCAAAAACTCGCCCTCTTCGGGGAGACGCTGGTGAGTTGGGCGACTGATTTTTGTAGCCCGCCTCATTTCCTCTCTCTGACTGATTATTCCCTTTTGAGGACCTCAAGTGGTAAATCGAGGGGCTTATTGCAGTCAGTAACCTGAGAAAAAGTCAGAAGTAAAAAACCTTGTCCCGTGTGAGAAAAAATCGGCGTCGAGGCACTAAATTATGATTCCTCACCTCCTTTTTTGTGGGATCGCTGATAGACGGCATTTTTGATGGCGCAAGACCGGGAATGGTGGTGGTTCCTCAATGTTCGTGTAAATAAATTTGCGGTCAGGAAATCGTGATCAACGAAGAACCACTGCCGCTTTCTCCCTCGTGCCCACTGACCCGGTCAGTCGGGTGGCGCGCTATCTGCGCCCCGGAGCTGCAGCGGCGCCCTGCCCGAGGGGACGTCTGCGCTCCGCTCCCTCTCCCACGTCTCACGCTAAAGTGAATTAGTTGCCTTACCGAGCCACAGTTTGTGGGAGTAGAGGAGCGAGTGCTCTGTCTGCGGCTGCTACGGTCGAATCGGGGGCCACGATGACCTCTGAAAGACGCAACGTCACCCTTCAGCTGGCACAGCCTCCGTCTGGCGCCTCGCCGGGCATGAGGCTCTCAGCTGCCCCGTCGGTGCACACCATCGTCGGCTGAGCAAGTGTGGAGCTAAAAGCCTCAAAATAGGGGATGCAGGCGGTCATCCCGGGTGGTACGACGGGGCCAACTGGACTCGTTCAGGCTCGTCGTCTCCCACCACACGTGGCCCGTCTGTGCACACAATGGGAAAAGTGATTCATTCCTAAGCATAGCGTAGCACCCGCTGGGTCCCCTGCCTCCTTGCGACTTTACTTTCGATCGCACTCCTCGGAATCCGAATGAGGCCCCGCTGCCGTCTGTGAACCCTGATGTTGCCTGCATCTTGTTACATGACACCGACATGGTCGCCTTTTGTGACTGGACAGGAGGAATGGTTGACCTGTCAGAAGGGCTGGATTTACCTGGAGAGCATCTTCTCCGCGCCCGACATCCAACGTCAATTGCCGAGCGAGGCGAAGAGTTTCATGGCACTGGACAAGTCCTTCAAGGAGGTTATGCGCAAAGTGCAGAAAGTTCCACTGGCCATGCGAGTAGCCACCACCCCCGGCCTCCTCGACACCTTCCGCAACAACAACGTCCTTCTGGAGCAAATCCAGAAGTGTCTCGAGGCCTACCTCGAGTCCAAGCGTGTCATCTTCCCACGCTTCTACTTCCTCTCCAATGACGAGTTGTTGGAAATCCTCGCACAGACACGGAATCCCTTCGCAGTGCAGCCGCATTTGCGCAAGTGCTTCGACGCCATTGCACGTCTCGAATTCGCGGCCAGTCAGGAGGTTCATGGCAAACCTGATGGTATGTGCACACTCGATGACATCCGACGTGAGTTAAGCGCAGCTTCCGGCCCCTTCTCCCCCCCGACTGGTCCGCCCCCCCCCGCCCTGCCTGGATGGCCGCTGCTCCGCCTTATGCTGCGTCCTCTCCCGAAGTTCCCCTCAAAATAAGTCCTGGTTCCCCCCACTTAGCCGTCTGAGCAAGCGAAGTGCGTGCGACTGTTTAGTAGGGGAGTGGAGGCTCTGTCGAGAAGAATTCAGGAGCGCGCTCCTCTAATTTGATCCATGGTAGATCGGCCTGGTGGGGAGTGACCGTTTCCCCTCTCAAGTAGTTCTCCGGCACTGTGGCGACACGTCTGGACGCCACGCGTCGTCTCAAACGGAGGATTTCACTCGGCCTAAGGGTTTATGGCGTTCCACCACTGCGGACCGCATGAAGGGAATGCTGCTAGGCTTTGTTCTGTTGCAGTAAAGTAAAAATACATTTGTTTCCCGCACCAGAACAGTTCTTCACCAACGATATCAACGCAGCGGTCTCGCCGGAGGGAGAAACCATCTCCTTGACTAAGGTATGGTTAAATCTAGCGACTTATCCCCACCCTCACAGTGGCCAGTGGCCAATCAGGGCCCCTTCGTCCACTGCAGGGTCTGAAGGCGCGCGGCAATGTGGAGGAGTGGCTGGGCAAGGTGGAGGAGAGCATGGTGTCGAGTCTGCGGAAGCGAATGAAGCAGGCCCTGCTCGACGTGGATACGATGGCGCGCGACGAGTGGCTCTTTGAGCACGCAAACCAGATCACTCTAACGGTGGAGCAGCTGGTCTGGGCTCGTAACATCCACGAGATCCTCGACGACCCGGAGAAGCAGCCGGAGCAACGATTGGAGGCCGTGAGGGCCTACGAAGAACAACTATTTGAGGTCGCGTTTCCTTCTCTTCTCTGGCTTTGAGTAGCAATGGCCTCTCGGGTATTAAAGGGTGTCGGTGGTGTAAAATGGTTCCACTGGCTCTTAAGTATTTCCGTCGGAATCACACTCATTACTTCCGCGTACTTTGTCCACTCTGGACAAAGCTTCCATGTGCGAGGAGTTGTTTCCCACTCTCCCACGCCTGTCCAGCCTTCACCATGAAGGCGTTGGCCGGAAGAAATGACTTTTCTCGAGGGACGCAACGACTGACGGCGGCGAGAAGTTCAGCAGAGTGGATAAGCAGACGACGCAGTGGTAGCCTCCGCTGGGCCTGTCGTGGCCGATCGCCAGTCCCCTTTCCCCGGCCATGGGTGCGGCGCACACTGGAGCGCGAGGACGAGACAAACCTACCTGGCGCTGGCTCGGCGTGGACACCGCTTCAAGTGGCAACTGAAAGGGGAGGTCACATCACACCAAACATGAGTGTATTCGTGGCAGCCATCCTCCACCGCCTCGTCCTCCGCCTACTCCTCTCCTTCTCCCACATCTGCGCTGTCACACAAATGGATTATATGTTTTTAGAAGACGCGGATCTTAGGCGACAGGGTGAAAGTGTTACGTGGGAGGTGGGGAGAAATGACGTTCTCCCAGTTGTTAACCTGACAGCAGACGGGAGGAGGGGTGTGGAAGGCGTTGGCAGAGGCGACGTGAAATCAACCGCCCCCGCCCTCCACCAAGTGATCGTTTTTGTAATGACAGGCGCTCAACAATTTGGCGAAGTTGGTCCGCGGAAGCCTGGCCAAACTGGTGCGCATGATGTTCTGCTCCCTCATCACCATCGACGTGCACTCGCGCGACATCGTTACCGACCTGCTGGCCGCCGGGGTGACCGCTTCCACCAGCTTCGAGTGGCAGCGTCAGCTGCGCTACTACTGGGACGAGGCCATCGACAACTGCGTGGTGCGCATGGCCACCTCCAGCTACGTCTACGGCTACGAGTACCTGGGCGCCTCGCCCCGCCTCGTCATCACTCCGCTCACCGACAGGCACGTCTCCGTTTTCCCACCACGCGCGCACGCACGCACGCACCCACACATCATCTCTCCCCTCCCCTCCCCTCCTCTCGCCTCGTCTCCCCTTCCCCTTTCCTCTGCGTCTCGGCGACTCCGTCAGCGTGTCCCTCGGCCTCTTGAGCAGTGGACACGGGCCTACGGCATGTCGCATGTTGTGGCTCGGTGTTGCCTCGGAGACCGTAATGTTCTTTTGCCCCGAGGGGTGAATGGTTCTAATTCCCGGACGGTTGATTAGACACCCGTCGGCAGGCTTCCCAACTTCGACACCGTGTTTAACCACTCGACCCGATGAATTCGCCTTAAGTGGGGCGTGAAGTACGCCCGTGGGTCCAAAGTCGTGGCACAACGTCCACTCTTACGTATTTCATTGCTCGATTGGTGCACTTCCCACCGGTCTATCGCATTCCCTTACCTCATAAGACGAATCTGTTACATCGTGTATCAGTAATAACCGATCCAGTCAACCCTGTGGGGATGTGGGCTTAGTAAAAAGTCACGCCTTTAGGGAAAAGAAAGGACAACCAAAGTGGCGGCTTTCAATGACGTCAGCCGCGAATTATCCGCTTAACCGGCATCAAAAAGTAATTATAGCCCGGCCTGGTGAGCTCGCTCGAAGGCGCTGAAACCCGTTCCAAAGCTAAACGCTTGCTTCTGGTAACTGGTGCGCCTGTCGTTCAATGCGTAGTGTTGTAGGGAGAGAAAGTGGTTCATGTCGTCTTGGCCGGCTAGTGATGCTCCTCGCGTGTCGTGCCACTCGTGTCCAAAGCCTATCGCTCCAAATTCGTCGCAACTTACGAACAACACAGCGAGGTTCTACCCAAATGAAACATCGGAAACGCTGCCTTTATCCTGCCTCGCAACACAACTTGTGTCCGAAGCGAAAAGCACCAAGGCGACCACGGGAGAGCGAGCTGACTCCCGAACACCTCGACTGAAAACGGAGGCAGCCCTGCCAAAAGCAGAATTTTGCTTATCACAAGGGCAACATCGGTGGGGAGGGCTTGTGCACCACCCTCAGTGATTGTAGAGGAAAGTGTATGTGGGATGGGCCATTTCCTTTCCCTAGATGCTACCTCTGCCTGATGGGAGCGCTTCAGTTGGACCTGGGCGGAGCCCCGGCAGGTCCTGCCGGCACAGGGAAGACGGAGTCGACCAAGGACTTGGCGAAGAGCCTGGCCAAGCAATGCGTCGTATTCAACTGCTCTGACGGCTTGGACTACAAGATGATGGGCAGATTCTTCTCCGGCCTAGCTCAGTCCGGAGCCTGGTGCTGCTTCGACGAGTTCAATCGCATTGACATCGAAGTGCTCTCCGTCATTGCCCAGCAGCTCATCACCATTAAAAATGCCAAAACTGCCAAGGTGAGCACTGCCTCCGCCCCCGCCTTCTCCTCCTTCGCTTCTCCCCTCGCCCCCTCGCGACGCCCCGTCGTGTGGCAGGGGTTGAGACCCCTTCGCGCCCTCTTCCTACCTGCTTGGCTTGCCGAGAAACGCCGTAAAGACCGAATTATCATCTGTTTCCCTCATGCTCGGGGCCACGGGAGAATGTGGCATCTGGGCGGCGGTCAACTCAAAACTCCGGAGGCTGCAGACCGCCGTATGAAAAGTGTGTTCCTGGGAGTGGGCGGACTGCAGCAGAGTGTGGGCCGGTAGGCGGCGGAGGCAAGCATTCCTAACAATCCCCTGTCTCTTTCCGCGAACAGGTCAGCCGCTTCTTGTTTGAGGGACGTGAAATCAAACTGAATCCCACCTGTGCCGCCTTCATCACCATGAATCCGGGCTATGCGGGTCGCACCGAGCTGCCGGACAACCTAAAGGCCCTCTTTCGGCCAATCTCCATGATGGTGCCTGACTACAGTAAGTTCGCCTTGCAGTCGGACCGGGGAGGAGGGGGGGGGGAGAGATTCTTTTCCCGCTGCAGTGTCACAGGCCCTCGGCCCCGGTGGCGCTGTTCTTTGTCACCATTTTTCGAGGCCTCAGACTCCTCCGTGAGGGTCGCATTCTCGCTGATCGACCTGTTGTGCATGTCTAATTGTCAGGATGGGGGCTTTCCACTATCCCCTTCAGGGGACGGTGCAGTAAGTCGCCACTGCGCCGTGTCGGCTCATGTCGCCTTTCCCCCGGGTTCCCCTAGAAAAGTTATCATCAACGCGGCATCATCGTTTATTAAATGTCGACGGTCGAAGACGAGGAAGTGTTCCATTTGAAGCAGTTAAACTATCCGTGATATTACGATGGCACAATTAAGAGGCGAAGAGTAGCACATGAGTACTTGAGAACTTGAGAATGCGACCGTAGTTGCGTATACCACTTGATCATGCGAGGCGGACAAGGGCAACAGGGAAAGCGACAGTTGTCAGAGGTGACCCACAGATGCGTGCATTTCGTCGCGTCTTCATTCACTCGCTCCTTGCAGAGTTGATTGCCGAGGTGATTCTCTACTCGGAGGGTTTCGAGTCCTCGAAGATGCTGGCCCAAAAGATGACGCAGATGTACAAGCTCTGCAGCGAACAGCTCTCCAAACAGGACCACTACGACTTTGGGATGCGGGCGCTCAAGTCGGTCCTGGTGATGGCGGGCTCGCTGAAGCGCGAGAACGCAGACAAGCCCGAGGACGCCGTCCTGATCCGCGCTCTGAGGGACAGCAACCTACCCAAATTCCTGGCTCAGGATGCTGTCCTGTTTAAGGTGGGTCGCCTTGCATGGTGTAGTGCAGAATCTCTCAAAGAAAGGTGAATTTGTCAATATGTACCCCTTTTCCCCGAACTGATATCAACTCAGATGACACCTGGCACTGATTTCTTGACACGTCTTAGCGCAGTTTTAATCTGCTTCCGCTCATCCAAAGGCGGATACGCGAATTTACCCTTCCTCATAACTGTCCGCGTTATCTTCACAACCCGGCCGGTCGACATCGCTTCTTGGCTCGACAGCTGCCCCATTAATCGTCGGTTGGAGACGTAACATTCCCAGTGCGTCTGATTGCCCACCGAGGCACACGCCAGCCAATGCATCGGCCGACCGACCAACCGAAAGACTCCCCATGGCGCCAGGGAGAACCAGCTGCGCTCGATGGAGCCCACGCACCAGCATGTTTGTTTGTATTGCGAAACCCTCTTCTTGGCATAAGTAAGGAAACGATGATGGACATGGTACTTTGTGGTCGTCGTCGGAATTCCCGCGAAGTGAGCTCCCAGTCTCCCGCATTACCACACTCGCGACGGTCTTTCACAAAGTCGGACAAGAGCCAAGCTCAGCAGAGTCCTCCTTGCCAGCCCGTTCCCTTGGCTGCGAATTCACTGAATTGCGGACTGGACGAGAGGAGTCTTACTCCTGTCTCCAGTGAGGGGCGCCGGCCAAGCCGGAGAGGCCTGTGGGTGCTATACATTTTAGAAAAACACGCTCAGTCATCTTGACAGGCTTTGCCGCAGCTGCCTCTGTAGCCTTTCTTAGACCGCCTTCTCAAAAAAGTGGGATTAGCGGCGTTGAGATTGACAATGACCGGGTAGCGAATAGCGTTGTAAATAAAGATTCCTGCATCCAGGGCAAGGAATCGTCGATGATTTTGTTAGCACCTCATTAAAGCTCGAAATGTTCTGCTTTCTTAGGCCATTCTGCAAGACCTCTTCCCAGGAGTGGACGTGCCCGAGCATGACTACGGCGATTTTCAGCGAGTTGTCGAGAAGGTGACCCAAGACTTCAAACTCCAGGTGGTGCCCTCGCAGACCGCAAAGGTCATCCAGTTCTACGAGACTCTGGTCGTGCGGCACGGCGTCATGCTGGTCGGTCCGACGGGCGGTGGGAAGACCACCGTCTACCGGATTCTGGCGGAGACCCTCGGCACGCTCTCCCAAATGCCCGAAATGGCCGAGACCAACCCCGACTTCCAGCCAGTGAAGGTGTACGTCCTGAATCCCAAGTCCATCACCATGGGCGAAATCTACGGGAGGGTGAACGAGAAGACCATGGAGTGGCATGACGGCCTGATGGCTATCATTGTTCGCCAAACGTGCAGCGTAAGTTGGGCCATTTTACCCCTCCCTTTGCTATCACGAGGCCGGACGCTTTGACAGCATGCCTAACGATGTCGTCTGGCGTCGTCCACCTCCTACTGACCCCGCACACGTGTCCACCCGCAGTCCAGGAGTCACCTCCCGCGCTGATCGGTTGAGCAGAGTCGCCAGGTTCTCTTCTCAAATGCCTTGAGTGAAGCCATTTCGGGGAGAGGCGAAAGGACGGTCATTGAAGCGGCCCGAGTTGCACGCACCACCCTTGTCGGGTTAAAGGAATCTCTAGATCGACAGAAAACTCAATTGACATTTCCCTGCCGGTTACTTTCTGCGAACTAACATTGAATTTGCCGAAAGATGCCCTCTCACGGTGGGAGAAGTGCTTCGTCAGGACCAAAATTTCGATAAATGGTGGTGGTTCAGTCGGTCACAAATGTCGGAGATCGGCTGACTTGGCCTCAGTTCGGCAAGTGTCCAGTCCCACCTCCGGAACTCGTCGAGGCACCCGTCTCGGGGTGACACTGCGGAATCCGTTCTGCGGAGTGGCGTGTCTTGGGACTTCCGAAGTTAAAATTTCTGAAATTTTTGTCCGGATGGGTAGCCGGCTTCAAGAGTACCACCATCCCACCCGGGACTGTGCGCCAGACGAAGAGGACGCAGTCGCTTCTGGTTGTGGCGTCGGTCGTCGAACCGATCGCAGCAAAACAGCGTTCCTCCCGGGAGCCCCGACTCCTCGTGCGCCGACGAGACAGTCGTCTGAAGGCCACGCTGTGCCAATGACGCGTGGATCCTGCGGCGTTGGGTGGAGGGTGCCAGCTTCGTCAGTGTTGCGATGGCCGTGCGACGACGCCCCACCGCTGGTCGTCGCGAGGGTGAACTGAACATCAGCGCAACCACCGACTTACCCACTGTTTCGAGTCAGAGTCGAGGCCAACCGTGCGGACCCTGTTCTCTTTTAGGGGCATTCAACGCAAAAAGTACTCATTTTGACCATCTGAAGGAGAGGCCTCGAAGCCGCTATCCTACTTAAGTGTAAACGTCAAAGGAGAAGACAATTCTCAAACCCTAAATGCTGAGAGCTAGTCTAATTTTGCATAGGAGGCCGCGGATAGAAATTAATTCATCCCTTGACTTGTCTGCAGGATTCGAGCTCCGACCACCAGTGGATAATCTGCGACGGTCCAGTGGATGCCTTGTGGATAGAAAACATGAACACCGTGTTGGACGACAACAAGATGCTCTGTCTCGCCAACTCGGAGCGCATTAAGCTGACGCCCTACGTGCACATGCTCTTCGAGGTGGCCGACCTCGCCGTCGCCTCGCCCGCCACCGTCTCGCGCTGCGGCATGGTCTACGTCGACCCCGATGAGCTGGGCTGGTTGCCCTTCGTGAAGGCAGGTTCTCTTCCCCTTCGCGTAGGGCCTTTTCAACTGGGGTAGAGGCAGTGAGTGGACGGAGAGTTGAGGTGAAATTCG
The DNA here is from genome assembly GCA_017562135.1 of Dipylidium caninum. NCBI lineage: Eukaryota > Metazoa > Platyhelminthes > Cestoda > Cyclophyllidea > Dipylidiidae > Dipylidium > Dipylidium caninum. Next base: position 306,450 of record QEYB01000533.1, read on the forward strand.
AAGGATAAAGTTGTTAACTTCTCGCCTCGCCAAGTAATTCATACTTGAGCCACCTACCAGGAAGGGTGGTCATTAGGGCCTTTCTCATCCGGCGGCTTCGCCCCTTGACATCTCGAACGTGGCGCTGTTCCTACTTTGTGGTTATGTTCTGACGCTCTCGATCCTGCGGTGGAGATTTGTGGCGCGCTGACACGCAGCCAGGAGACCTCGCCGCTGCTCAGACGCCTCAGCGGTGTCCGAAGAGAGAATGGATCTTCCCTACCCCCCTTGAGTCGGAGAAGTAGGCCTTGTCCTCATCCCTTCGCCAGACGACCACTTCGGCGTCGCAATGCTGTGTGGGCAGGGGCTTCAAACCAGTCAGGCGCCACTGACAAGCCGAGACGGTCCCCTCGTCCTCCTCCTCCTTCTCCAACGTTGCCCGTAAACTGGATGCTGTAGGAGTGGAGGAAGAGGAGGAGGGGGTTCTTTTCTTTCTCAACCTAAAATCATTTGACTTTTCCTCAATTTGCCACTCACTGTCAGCCCACCCCTCTCTTAGAAGTATGGATGCCCACCCTTATGGGTCATTTCTTCCGAAAATTGCAGACCTGGCTGCACTCTCTGAAGGAGAAGTTGAGGGAACCCGTGCGACAGTACATTCTGATGCTGTTCCGGAAATTCGTTAAACCTTGTCTCAAGGCTATAATGAAGCTGCCGGTCGTTATTCCTCAGGTAAGCAGCCCCTCCTCGTCACTCCCCCCCCCCTTCCGAGTTTTGTGTTATGCGCGGTGGGCGGCACTTAAAGAAACGCTGTTGGTGGATGGTGGCCTCCACCGTGCTCACCAACTTAACCTCAACTCGTGGCAGACGACACCACCCGCTTAGGGCGAGACCACTGCCTCCACGCTGGCGGTGATGCTCGCCTAGGCCGTCCGAAATGTGGCAGTACTTTCCGTCACTGACTGCTCGACATTCATTTCGTGCTGCCCCCCCCCGCACAGGTGCCCATAGCCCGGGTGAAGACGATGTGCGTCCTCCTCGAGGTGGCCCTCACCCACGACGGTGCGCCCGACCTCTCGACCGGTGAAATCCAAAAGCAGCAGCCAATCATCGCAATGATCTTCGTCTTCGCGATGCTCTGGGGCCTTGCCGGAAATGTCATTGGCAGCAAAGGGAACGAGGTGGACACCCTCATACGGAATGTCATGGACGAATGCTCCGAGGCGAGGGTACGTCGTGGCTCCAGTCGACTAATCTCTGCTCAGTGCCTATTTGCCCTCCACGCAACAGTTTAGTCTCATGTGCGGCGCAGCTTCTTCGCCCCCGCCCCGTGTTGTTGGCCCGAATCAGACACCTGTCCTGCCCGCCCACACGCCCTACTATTGCACTCCCTAACTCTAAGTTCCAGAGCCGAGGCTGCTACGACCTGTGACTCCAAACTGGTCTGACGTCTCACCCGGCGCTGCTGCATCTGCCCTCTGCAGCCAGAGCAGGCCAGGCTCTCTCTCATCCCCATGTTTCATTCCCACCCGCCACGGCTCCTGCATGAAAGCCACTTTCCGTGGGACCTTCTCAAGCCCTTCCTCCGACTAAAACCCTCTCCGCGTCCTGTTTGTACACTCCTCGACGCATCAGGGCAAAGCGTCAACCAAATTGTCTCGGGAACCTGCGGCCAGAGGTCAACCACCCCACTTGCTCTTGTAGATGCCTGCGAGTCACGACTTGTGGTCCTGCTTCGTAGACACGAAGCTGCGCCGATTCGACGTGTGGGAGCGACTTGTGCCCAAGTTCAAGTACAAAAAGAATGAACCCTTTTTCCAGTGTCTCGTGCCAACCGTGGACACGGTGCGCTACAGCTACCTTCTGGAACGGCTCCTCGCTGCACGACATTCCGTCCTCTTCACCGGTGACACTGGCGTTGGCAAGGTGAGCCTAAACCTGTCTGCCTCAGCTCGCACAAGCCGAACGCCTTCTTCTCTTGTGGTTTTCGCCCTGTCCGGCCGCCCTCCTCAAGATCGAGTCCAACTTGCTGTCTGAAGCCATGCTCTGAATGGCTCTGACAGGAGAGCGCCCTTTGGCGGAGATGTCAGGCTTTTCTTCGCCCATTGGTCCTTTCGGCTGTGAGGACGAACCTTCTCGTCTATCTGCATGGCCTCCTTAGACGGCCAATGGGCTTCCCTCTTGGTCTACCTTCTTCACCTGATCTCGGTTCATTGATTGGCGTCATTTTTTATTTACGGGTTGCGTCCTTTGTCAAAGCTGGCCTCCATTTGGGCTTCCAGTATAATGCGGAAGTCGCTTTGCTTACTAATTGTGAGCCTCCCGCTCGGGTGCCAGTGCCGCCTCTCACCAGTGCTTCCGATGCTAGGTTGGGGATTTGTGGACGGACATCTGCTCCGTGGTAGGGCGACATTCTGACTAAGAGTAATCCACCCTACCACCTCCACAGGGAACTCCTCCGCCTCACTGGGAGGGAGAAATAGTCGAACCCCTCGCGGTATGGAGTGGCCGGTGGCTATTCTGGCTGCAGATGCGTCCTCCGCTCTGCACACAGGCAGAGAAGCGGTTGAGCCGTCCGAGGCGGTGGCACCACGCCAACCCACCCGGTCCCCCTTGGCCACAGGTTAATTCAAGCCAAAAACATTCCAAAATGGCATTTTGAGAGCTGTCAATGGGGGGAGAGGTAACTTTAACTTGATGATGGCCGTCTGAAGGTGGTCGGATCAACTCCATTACGACAGATTAGTGTGACTTTGATGCGGTCAGTCTGTTTGATTGCGCACGGGGTCAAACAAACGAGTGGACAACATTGACAGCCGGGAATGTAACCACTTTAGACGGCAATCGCGAGAAGCACTCTGGAGAGCATCCAAGAGACGAAGAACTACATGCCCGTGTACATCAACTTCTCAGCCCAGACAAGCAGCAATCGCACACAGGCAATGATTGTGGACAAGATGGAGAAACGCCGGAAGGGCGTGATAGGCGCGCCCAAGGGCCGGCACGTGGTGCTCTTCGTGGACGACTTGAATATGCCCAAAATGGACACCTACGGGAGTCAGCCCCCCATTGAGTTGCTGCGCCAGTTTCAGGACTTTCGTGGCTTCTACAACCGCGACAAATTGACGTGGGTCTCGGTGGAAGATGTGACCTTATCGGCGGCTTGTGGACCCCCAGGCGGAGGCAGGAACCCCATCACTGCCCGTCTTGTGCGCCACTTCTCCGTTCTCTCCATCTCTCCACCCTCGGATCTCACTTTAAAGCACATATTCTCCGCCATAATGACGGTAGGTTTGACTGGTGACTTTTCCAATGCCTTTGCGCCTTGTCGACGTTTTTACTGGCACGTTGGAACGTTGGCGCTCAGCAACCGGATGAGGCGGGGTTTCGTGTACCACTCTGCCATGAATAGAGGATCACTTGAACGTCAATTTGTCACGGCCGTACGGCTTAATTGTCCGGTAGGCTCGCAGCGAGTCGATGCGCACGGGTCAGCTGTAAGGCTCGCCTTCAAGGCGATGCGGCTCGAAATTTTGCTGCACGCATCTGCTGCTAGGAGATCGTTTGGAGTGCAGGCTGTAGTACCGGGTTTGCCGTTGAGAACATGGAACAACCGCATTGCCTCAACAGAGTTCATTAAGTACGACGCTTAAGCCTCAAATGCAGGCGCTGCCCCCCCCCCCCCGCAACATCAGCTTCTCCTCCTTCTGTCCCCAATTCTCTACCGTCCTGCCGCAATCTGTTGCCGTGTGTCGCATTGCCGCATCCCACCGTGGCGGTCGAACGTGTTTTCTCCAACCGTGACACACGTTTCGAAACTGTTTTAACTTTATTATAAAATAGGGCTTCATGCAGGACTACCCGCAGGGTCTGCGCCCCTTGGGCGACGCAATAGTGGGCGGGGCAGTTGAAATATACAGCCGTTTGGCCGCGGAGCTTTTGCCGACGCCGGCTAAGTCGCATTACCTCTTCAACCTTCGCGATCTCTCCAAGTGCGTGCAGGGCGTGTTACAGACCAGCCCCCCGGCGATCCGAGACAAGACCTCCTTCACCCGCCTCTTCTATCACGAGTGCTCTCGTGTCTTCCACGACCGTCTCGTCGATGAGACTGATCGCCTCTTCTTCAACACCATTCTTACGGAGGTCGCTAGTAAATATTTCAGCGAGGTACGCCCCATCATCGCATTCATACTTATGCCTACTTACAACGTGAATGCCACTTTCTTGATAAGACGTCGACACTGTCCCTCGCATCGGTTCACCGCTTTAGAACGCTTGTCTCAAATACTCGTCTGTTAAACTATTATTTCATTGTCTAAATGGCAATTCAGGTCAGCTTTACTCTGCACTAAAACCCCTAAGTCCTTTGGCAAATCGTCAAATTACCTTAGAAGGGTCACACGCCTTAACTGTGGCACTGCCACCTTATCCACACTCATCGCTTCTCAACTTTTGCCTTCAGACTATTGAACCAGAGACATTTTTTAAGAAACCGTTGTTTTTCGGAGACTTTATGGTTATTGACGCCGCTCGCGAAGACCGCCTTTACGGAGAGATTACAGACATGGACCAACTCAAGAACATTATGCAAGAGGTAGGTCGATTTATCCAACTTTTAAGACAGACACGCAAGTCAACGAAGGTTATAAATGTATACCTTAAGTGGTCAGTGGTAGGACAACCTTAATATTCATTGTCTTACCACATGCTGCTCAATATGCTCTTTCGGATCTCAGTACCTAGAAGATTACAACATGGTGTACTCGAAAGATGTTAAGATGGTCTTCTTCGTTGATGCGGTGCAACACATCTGTCGAATTGCGCGAATAATAAGGCAGGATCGTGGAAACGCTCTCCTCGTGGGCGTGGGGGGCACGGGCAAACGATCGTTGACAAGGTGAGTCTTGATTGGTTGATCCTGCGACTCTGCGACGAATTGTGACCAATCACAGAATGGCTCGTCAGTAAGGCGAAAATCGGAGGGATTTCATTCGTTCTGCCGACCTATAATCAGACTAGCGTAATTCCCGATGCTTGCCTTGTTTTCCGACGTCACCTGAAGTAATCCCGAAAGGTTTCTTCTACACGGGGAAAATAGATGCCATTAAGTACTCTAAAAGAAAACCGAAGTTGGGCGATTTTTCATACCCACTGACATAAGAGACTGAGGAAGAGGCGGTCGATTAACCCACCATGTTTTTGACCACAGAGAGGCGAGTGATAATTTTAATGTTGCTTTTGGAAGCGAGGAGACTGAGCGTGGCATAACTCCCCTAAGAGTCTTCTCAATATTCTCAATGCATGTCTCTAAGACGGTGGGTGAAAAAGGTTACATGTACGGTCCTTCAGATACCACGTCAGAGTTTGTGGTATCACTTGCTTGCTGACTATGGCTGCAATCGTAAGACTCATCCATTGTCTCCTCTTCACTTCGGCACAAGAGTTTATTTAGTCTCTTGTTAACAATGCAAATTGTAAACGCCGTTGGAAAAAGTAACGGCACCCAAGGCCACTTAGACATCCCGCAAAAAGCCGTTTAGTTTAATATAGCATGAGGTAGCAACAATGTGTGTCGGTAGATAGGGAATTTTTTTCAACGGCATCATTAACTACTTGAATTATGGCGTCTAAGCGGATCTACTGAATTCTCTCACCCCCCGTCTTCAGACTGGCGGCCCACATGAACAGTTACCAGTGCTTCTCCATTCACTTGTCCCGCGGCTACAACTATGACTCCTTCCACGAGGATCTCCAGACACTTTACTGGAGGACAGGTGTGGAGAACACTCCCACCGTATTCCTTTTCTGCGACAGCCAGATCCTTGTGGAGGAGTTTGTTGAGGACCTCAACAACATCCTCAACTCCGGCGAAGTGCCAGGCCTCTTTGACGCCGAGAGCTTGGAGAAACTCATCATTGGAGCCCGACCTTACGCCAAGGAGGCGGGTATTGCCGAAGGGGACCGGGAAGCCATCTACCGATTCTGCATTGACCGGGTGCGGCAGAACCTGCACCTCGTCCTCGCCATGTCCCCCATGGGATCGGCTTTCCGCAATCGCCTGAGAATGTTCCCTTCGCTGGTCAACTGTTGCACCATTGACTGGTTAACCGAGTGGCCAGAGGAGGCGCTGCTTGGAGTGGCTACCTCCTCGTTTGCCACGCTCGACATCGACTCAGCGCAATTGAGGGTGAGTGTCGTCTTGAATGCCTCGTGGAAGGTGTTGAAGACGCCAATCTGTCCCGTCTGGTCGGACTGCCCGAGAAACCCCACTACTTTGCCGTCGGAACGCCCATCCGCCTTGTTAATAGCTCAGGTGGTTTGGTGATGCGTGCCCACTTAAACGGGCATGTAGACTTTTCAGCTTACGAGCTTAGTTGGTCTTCACTCTCTGCACCCTCGCTTCCCTTTGGCGATCTTTTCGGGCGGTGTAAAACGTCTCACTGCCTGGCGGCGACTGACTGCGCGGGCATCCACAAGGAAAAGCCTACCCCTGGAAAGTGACAGGTGACAGCTGTGCCGGCGAACTGTTGTGCCCGAAAACCCACATGCCCCCACGGAGATGAGAGGAGGCATAGGGTGAACCTCCGCCCGTCTGAACGGCAAAGGTCTGTTCGTGTCCCTTAGGCCTCTGTCGGTCGCGTCAAGTCGCCTCGTGGAAGGTGAAAATCTGCCGCCTGCCCCCTTCCCTCTCCTTTGGCACATTCCACTGCCACCGTACAGTCGCCGAATGCACTGCGGCACTGACGAGCGGCGTGTCTGCTTTGCTGTGACGCCTGTTTGCCGCGCTGGTGAAGGAGTCATTGTTAAAGGTCCTCTCCCCGAGGCTAATTTAGGCAGGCCAGGGCGCATCAGAGGCCGAGCAGAGACGAGAATGGCTTCCTTCACGAAGACGGCCACCCGCCGGCTTCCGCTAGCTTTCGTGTAATATGATGCGCCTGAGAAGCGCTACACCTCTACCGGTGCTTCCAGCTCCGAACGGTCGCCATCATCCCCATTTACGCCGTCCGTTGTTATTCGCGGCACCCACAATTTGTCTTTCTTTTCACCAGCTCTTTTCCATTTGAGAAGCGACTCATCCAACGACGCCACCTTGCCAAGACACCGTTGTCACCGGTGTCAGTTACTTACTCACGTGGCTGCCAGTTTGAGTAGCCCTCTTGGGTCATTTTGTGAGTGGTTAGTTGGCCTGCCTCCTCTCGAAAAGCAGCGAGTCATCGGTGCCGGCGCACACCCACGTATGAGGAAGAAGTAGGGGCTCCTTTGAAAAGCCTGCTGGGGGCAAGTCAAACACCCCCCCTCCCCCCACCAACCGGCAATCAAATTTGCTCTCCGCTCGGGTTGACGAAGTCCCGGCCTCGGGTCGCGGTCGTCCACAACTCTCTCCTGTCCCCTTTGACACCACCTTCTGATTAGCGCTGCTTGCGTCCTCATCGCCACCGCGAAGGAAGCGACATGGGCCGCGGTTTTGATGACGTCTTCTAATCGTCCTTTATGTCAACTTGCAGGAGAAAATGGCCAAGTTGTCCACCTTCACCCACCTGACAGTGTCGTCGACGGCCGTGCGATTTTACGAGGAGTTGAAGCGCCACTACTACACCACGCCGACCAGCTACCTCGAGCTTCTCTCCATCTTCCGCACAATGCTCGATGAACGCCGAAAGTGAGAATTGCCTTATTTTCTTGCTCGATCCAGGTGTCCGCAGGCCGAAAATGCGACGTCTGTGGACAAATTTTGACTCCTGTCTGCAGAAGAGCATCTCCACGGTAGTTGGATTACAAAGTGAAGTGGTGTTAGGGAGTTTCTGCTGCGTAGGCAAGGGTGTTTGCAGTCGTGGTTTCATCCTGAAAAAGACTCCTCTCTCCCCGATTCATCGCCCCGCTCCTCCCTCCACCTGCCTTTAAGCAGACGCGAGGTGGGCCTTGAAGTCAGCCAGAACATGGTCAACTTTGCCCAGCAATTTGCTCATAGACTTCATGCCTCTTTCTTGTGGACATGACGTGAAAAGTCGACTGCACCAGCCCTGCCAGAAGCCCTTGTTTGGGATGGCGCCGTCCCCCCCAACACGTACTCTCTCCCCCTCTCTCCGCCCCACCGCATGACGAGTGAACTCGTAGAAGAGGCGAGAAGGCGGAACAACGTTGCTGGGTCCCTCCTGCTCCGCACTCATTGCTGCCTACGTGCTCTGAGTGGAGCAGTGCATGCGTTGGTGGCTGCAAGTGAGGGCGTCCCCTGTCATGAGAGGCGCCTGCCCTGCGCACCCCGCCCCGCCCCGCCCGCCCCCTCTCCCATGCGCGCGCCTTAAACTCTCTGCGTCCTCGAAGGTCTTCTAGGTCGACGCTTTCCTCGTTCGCACTCCGTCTTAGTCGCGAGTGAATAACGCGACTGAGAGGGGAGCCTTAAACGTTGACTGCACTTCATTGTCTAGCAAGCTGAAGGCGATGCAGGATAAGTTCAAGAACGGCCTAAACAAGATCCAGGAAACAAACGACCTGGTCACGCGGATGGAGGAGGAGTTGACCGCCCTTCGACCCAAATTGGAGCAGAAACAGAAGGACACGGAGAAACTCATGATCAAACTCGGCGAGGATCAGGAGAGGGTGAGTCGATCGCCCTCCTTCAACTCACTCCACCGTCTCTCGTCTCCCCCTGCCCCGATAATTAGGCTCTCTGTCATATTTTTAAAAAGAGAAATGATATTTTAAAAAGATTGCCCGTTTCCCCAGGCTCTGTGGCCTGGAGATGAGGCAGTGGGAGAGGGCCGAGCCGGGCTTAGAATGGGTCCAGTCTGCTAAGTCAGAGGGGGTGCGGGCGTTTGGGTTTATTCAGTCCACCTCCTGACAGGCGGACGTGGTGCGACATCGGGTGAAAGACGACGAGGCGGACGCAAAGCAGAAGGCGGTGGAGACGCAGGCGATAGCGGACGACGCGCAACGCGACCTCGACGCCGCCCTGCCCGCCCTCGAGGCGGCCAACAAGGCCCTCGACGCACTCGACAAGAATGACATCGCGGAGATTCGCGTCTTTACAAAGCCCCCGCAGCTCGTGCAAACGGTGATGGAGGCGGTGTGCCTCATGATGGGGCAAAAGTATGTCTGCTTGTCGTTTCGGAGGGCGTCGTCCACCTTTGTTATTGTTAATGCAAACGTTCAACGTAGCCACTGCCACCGTCACAGGCACTGCAGGCATCTTCAGCCGCCGAAGCCGTAGAAAGTGCGGCCTTGACTTTTGAGGGCATACACCGCATCCATGGCGGTCACTGTCTTGCGTTTTTGCCTGCTCCGTGTACGTTACAACATCGCGGATCACGTTCTCGAGGAAGACCTTGAGGACGCCGCGCATCCCCTTGTATATGAGGTCGGAGATGCGCTTCACCGCGCCACGTCAAATGGCCTGCTTAGTGATGCCCTGCATGTTATCACGCAACACGACCGGACATGGCTCATCACAGTCCACCAGTCGACCAGTCGAGATGACAACAAATTCACGCGAACGACGCTAAGTAGGAACAACGCGCTCCGTCCCCTGTGCAATACAGGGAAAGGCATACAGTCAGAAATCATACGTACTCGCCCCTCGAGCTCGCACTCTCCACTCCGCCTGCATTGACGGTCCATCTAAACTCGGCATTGTTAGAATTTTGGGCTTCTCCCTAACGACTTCCATCTGCCGTCCAGCAGGGCAGTTGGTTTTGCCTCCTTTAGAGGAAGTAATGTTGATTAGTCGTGCCATGTGCACGTCAGCTGTGGTGATTGTTCCTCCTAAGAAACCACACAAGCGGACACTTTCTCATTCGCCCACCTCCCCGTCCCAATCTCTTCCGTCCGTGGCGGTGTAAGCTCAACAATGCGTGGAAAGGAGCCAGTGTAGGTTATAATCTGACCAGTTACAACACATCTCTTCGAGAAGTGTTTGCAACCACCTCCCACTGGAAGGTCGCCCCCCTTCTGTCGATTCGTTGGCAAAATTTGTCAGCCTCGTCGATGAGACGTCGATTGCAGCCCTCGTGCCACTTCTGTCCGCGTGCTAGCCTAACCGACTCAGTGGAGAAGATCCCCCTTCGGTCTTCAAAGTGATGTTTTGCGATGTGGTAGCCCCCCGGCGACTCCACCGATCCTGCCTCTTCTCCTGGCTGACCCGTAGACGAAGCAGTGCCTTTACAGCTATGACAGTGCGCACTCGACAGTTTGACAGTCGCAGTGTGCAGCAGACAAGTTAGACAGCCGCGGAGACCTTGTCTCAGTCTCACACGGACTCCATTTGGTCAGACTAGCAGTTTGGCCAGCATCACCTCCTTCGTCCGACCCGTGCCCGTGGCGTGGACAGACGGCTCCACCAGCAGCGCGTGTCTTCATGGCCTCCGAGCAGTCGAGTTGTGTTCGTCTCGCCAGATGGCAACTGCTCACCGCCTTCCTCCTTTGTAGGACGGACTGGGCGACCGCCAAAACGTTGCTGGGCGACAGCAACTTCCTGCGCAAGCTCGTTGAGTACCCGAAGGACTCCATCTCGGACTCACTGCTGAAGAAGTTGCAAAAGTATGTCGACAATCCAGAATTCGTGCCTGCGGTTATTGAGAAGGTGAGCAAAGCCTGCAAGTCGCTCTGCATGTGGGTCCGGGCGCTGGAAATGTACGCCCGCGTTTACAGGACCGTGGAGCCAAAGAGGAGGCGGTGAGTCACTGAGGACATCCTCCTTCGCCTTTGGGCCGACGGTCAGTAGAGGCAAATTAGCGCCTCCGCTTCCGCCTGCCCTGTTTTCTTGGCGTCCACCCCTTCTTAGGTGCCTTTGCCCCTCTCGACATCCAATGTTCCTCGTCCCCCTCCTTCCCCCGGTCTCATCCACCACGTTAATCTCTCGAGACAATGTGTACAGCGGAGAGTGTCGGTGACACGTTCTTTTGGTGGATGAATGTAGACTTGAAGAAGCCAATGCAGAGTTGGACGCAGTGGTGGCCAAGCTCCGCGAGAAGCAGGGTGCCCTGAAGGCGATCGAGGACACAATCGCCGAGTTGCAGACTGCCTATCACCAGTCGGTGAGTGAGAAGAAGGTGTTGGAGCACAACTTAGCGCTGACAGCCGCCCGGCTTAAACGCGCCGCCAAGTTGACAGCCGCGTTGTCGAGCGAACAGGAGCGGTGGCGCGAATCAATTGCCGCCTACGACGTCCAACTTGGCAACGTCCTCGGCGACGTCTTCATAGCGGCGGCTTGTGTTGCCTACTACGGCGCTTTTACCATGGAGTTCCGGGAAAGCCTAGTTCAAAACTGGGTGGTCAAATGTCATGAACTCGAAGTACCCGTTAGTGAAAATGTTGGTCTTTTCAGCGTCCTCGGTGATGCCTTTGAATTGAGGCAGTGGAACGCAGAGGGCTTGCCACGAGATCAGATCAGCACGGAGAATGGAATAATGGTGAAACACTCGCGTCGCTGGCCCCTTATGATTGATCCGCAGGAGCAGGCGAATCGGTGGATTCGTACGATGGAGGAGAGGAACGGGATCCGGGTTGTCAAGCCGACGGACGTGAACATGTTGCGCATCCTTGAGTCCTGCATCCGGACGGGTTGCCCCATGTTGCTGGAGGGTGTGGGGGAGAGTTTGGACCCAACGTTAGGACCTGTTTTGAATCGTCAGACCTTCGTAAAGGGCGGCAGGATGTTGATTCGATTGGGAGATAGTGACGTCGAGTATGATAAGAACTTCAAATTTTACATAACGACAAAACTGCCCAATCCACATTATATGCCCGAAGTGTCAATCAAGGTGACCCTGATTAACTTCACCGTCACACCGCAAGGCTTGAAGGACCAACTGTTGAGTGAAGTGACACGTCTCGAAAGACCGGAGTTGGAGGAGCAACGTGTAGAACTTATTGGTCGCATCAACCTGGATAAAAATCACCCTTCGGGTACGTGAACCCAAGTTGTACTACTGATTTACATTGAGTAGGATGTTATGTGTGTGTGTTTCATGCGACATCGGCCACCTCCCTCACAGCCGCCCTTTCATGTCTTTTCGAATATTCCAGAAGCTAGAGACAAAACTAAATGGGAACTTGACAGAATCTTCGTTGAGCCTTAAAGCAAGATTGGGAATGGAGGTAAAAACACCTGTAAGTTCGTCGTCGGCCCCGAAAACTACTAACAAACCTTACAATCTGCCATATTTTACGGGGCGGTTGAACCGAGTCTGAGAAGGTGGTCGTTGAACTCCGTGGCAGCAACGAGTCGTGAGACAATGGAATCCCAATCGCTTTGCCCCGCTTTCCTCAGCGACGTGTGAAGAGTACACAAAATCGACCTTGAATGCAAAGCGAATCGGCGCAGGAAATGGGCCGACCTGGAGGCTTTCTTCCATCCATACTTATTCGCGAGAATGCGGGAACTTATTTGACTGGCCCACCTTGCAGCATGGCGTTGGCGTACGGGGCGATATTCGTAGCCACCATCTCCGGTTGTGGAGCGGCGGAGTTGGTAAATGGGCCATGGAAGAACGCCGATAAGGTCGTAAGGGGCGAAAGTGTCACGGAGACCCTCACAATGCCCCCTGTGTTTACTTATGGGCCGCCCAAAGGAGTGGATGGGATGGCGCCTGCGTCGTAGGGACGAGGATGAAACCCCCATGTGACTCAACCCAGTTCAGTCACGTCCTGCCGGCGGTTTGGCCCATTCACCCGCTCCACCCTCGCTCAGGTCACCGCTCCCAGGCCTACGCTGCGTGGCTACGCTCAAACCGGTCACACGCCAAACGCATCCACTTTGTGTGATATGCTGAAGTAACGCGATCCTCTTGCATGCCGGTGAGCAGGGAACGAGTTTCGGGAATGGGACCTGCGGAGGCTCTCCCCGCCTAGAGCCGCCGTACTCCTTCGCCAGGGAGTTTGCGACTGAGAAATGGGAGAGAAGAAGGATGGAAAAAGTCTTTCCCCGTGCCCCAATCACAAACAGCCTTCATAGTATCGTGACTTTAGATTGCGTAGACTAATGTGAGATTCCTAACGCCCACTCGAGGTGTCCGATTCATTCACAGGGTGGATCTGTCGCTTAGCGTTTCTTTAGTTTGGGGAGAGGGCCAGCGAGGACAGTGCTCTTCTTGTCTTCCTCTTTTAAATAGCAAATAGAGGACAAGATCTTGAAGCTTCTCTTCGAGTCCGAGGGAAACATATTGGACAACGAGGCTTTGATTAATACATTGAACGAGTCCAAGACCACGTCGATTGAAATAGCGAAGCGGTTGATTGAGGCAGAAGCCACGGAGGCCATGATTTCCACGGCGCGCTCACACTTCCTCCCCATTGCGGCGCGTGGCTCCGTGCTCTACTTCGTAATCACTCTCCTCGCCGACATTGACCCCATGTACCAATTCTCCCTCAAGTACTTCATCGCCGTAAGTCATTTTCATCTGCTTGCTTCTGCTTCTTTTGTTATTCTCGGTTTGGTCTACTTACAAGCGTTTAAGTACTATGTCACGGCCTGGCATATTCTTCTTCCCCGTTTTCCCCAAACTCTACACCTCTTTTTACGGTCTCCTTGACACCAATTGAGAAAACGCGAAGAATTAAGCAATCACACCGATGAATTTTGGTGTCTTCGCTTTTCGTTAACTCTTTTTTCTTGTTGGGAGACCCTCTTATCATCCCTTCCGCCTTTCCCTAGCGTTCTATGCCACTCCCCTATCTGATTCTACGAAGTTTCGTCTTGATCGCTCGAAAATAATAAAAAATAATATGGGTTTCGGATGCTCAGGCCACGAGGGACTGTTCATCCCTCGTCTTGTTGCCGCAATCCTATCCGACGGCCGTTGGTAAAACTTAGCGAATTAATGCCAAGTTATGTTTCCCCGCCTCTGAGACCTCTGCTGCACACTTTTAATTCGTCTGCGGTTCTGCCTCACACCGCCGGGCGCCCTCACCTTCCACACCGCAGATCTTGTGGCCCCTTTTAAGACAGCCGCCTACATGCTCTCATCGCCGCGCAGCTCTGCTCTTTTCAACGCCACATTGCACCCACGTCGGTGGATTCAAATTGCCTCTTCTTCTTGCATCTTCATTGGCTAAAGTACCTGATATTCCCAAGCCAGTTTAATTCGAGAATCCCTCAGTCATGCCACCTTCTGACTTCCATCGCCCGCCTAAGCTAATCACAAATGGTGGAGCCTAGGGATTGACTCGGTGAAATGCCCCGCCCTGTTTGTCTGCCTCCAGCTCTTCAACCAGACCATTGAGAAGTGCCCACAGGAGGCCGAGTCAGTTGACCGCACCGATGTCCTCATCAACGCCATCACCCTGGCCACTTACAACAACGTCGCCCGCGGTCTCTTTGCACACGACAAACTCGTCTTCTCCTTGATGCTCTGCGCGAGAATTCTCCTCCACGAGGCCAAAATTGCCCAGTCAGAGTGGGACTACCTCATCTCCACAGCCACCCAGTCGGATCGTCTGGTCCCGCCGCAACCGGAAGCCACTTTGAGCTGGCTCGGCGTGCGGCAGTGGAAGGCTCTGTGCGACCTTGTCGATGGGCTGCCCGACGTCTACAATGGCCTGGTGGAAGATGTCATCAGCGGTCGGGAAATCGTTCTCAACATACGAGGCGACCCCGAGGCCTCGAGCGACGGCCTGACTGTCTCACTCACCGTCTCCCCTCAGGACAGCAACGGTGTCAGAAGTGGCGAAGACGACTGGGATAAGCGGCTGAGTCTATTCCAGAAGACGATTTTAGTTCGAGCCCTGAGAGAAGAGGAGTTTGTGACGGTCGTGACGGAGTTTGTGGCTATTCAACTCGGCAACGAGTTCGTGGAGACGCCCCCTGTCGACTTGCCGTTGCTCTACGCGGACATGGACGCCTTCACCCCGCTGGTCTTCATACTCTCCTCCGGCTCTGATCCGATGGCGCAGCTGCAACGCTTCGCCCGACAAATGGATTACTCGGGGAGAATACAGTCGGTGTCGCTGGGCCAAGGACAGGGCCCCACAGCGGAGAAGCTGATGGCAAAGGCAGCGGAGAGTGGTGACTGGGTTTTCTTGCAGGTAACCGAGCGCAACTCCCCTCCTCCCCCCTCATCAGCAGCCACTGTGGCGGAAAGAGTCACCAGCCGCGATCGCCGCGCTCGGGGTGAAGACACTCCGCCTTCGCCCCGTTCTCGAGGTTAGGTTCATCACCTCAACCACGGCCCCAACTGCTCCCCCGCTTTTAACCTGCTTTACTCACCTTTGTCCAGACGAGATGAGGTCCACCAATCGAATTTAGCGTCATTAGGGTTTCGTGGATTAAGCTCCATCTCCTCGTCCTCTTCCGTCGTCTTCCCGTTGATATTGCGGCCGTCCTTGGCTGCCAACATGGCAGCGGAGTCTGAACTTTTGCCTTAAATGGTGGCCACTCGCTCGCTGCTGACGAGACGTAGCCGCCTGTTAACGTGGGCTGCGGGTGTTTGAAGGTCCATTTCGCAATCTCGAACGAAGTCGCCACGGCTGGGGGACACTAAGTTGACGGGCCTCCTTCTGCTCTCGCAGAACTGTCATTTGGCCGCCTCGTGGATGGTACGAATGGAGGAGATCATAAAACAGCGCGCAGAGGCGAGGAACTCCACCAACGCCAACTACCGCCTCTTCCTCAGCTCCATGCCCGTCCGGTCCTTTCCCATCACTGTGCTTCAGAACTCGGTCAAGGTCACCAACGAGCCGCCCAAAGGCATCCGCGCCAATCTCCGCAGAGCCCTCAACGAAATTTCGACCGAGTCCTTCGAGGGCAACGGTATGAGCAGAGTCGTAGACACGTCTTCTCAGCGGTTGGATGTGTTTCATGTGGGCTATTGAGTTCTTCCTTCACTGCCGACAGTTCTGGGCTTGATGTGGCGACAGGTCGTCTACAGCATGTGTCTCTTCCATGCCGTCGTTCTGGAGCGCAAGAAATTCGGCCCCCTCGGATGGAACATCCCCTACGAGTTCAATGACTCGGACAGGGAGTGTGCCGTGCTGAACCTCGCCCTCTTCTCCGACGAGCACGGCTTCGACTGGGACGCGCTCAGATACATCACGGCAGAGGTGAGCCACCACCCGCGCCCCCCAACTTTGTGGGCGGACGCTCCGTCGACACTCGACCAGTTTTTCAAACTATTTATCATATAAAATGGAAATAACTTCCATTGGCGTGTAAAACTTTCCGCCCACGAGTGGTCCAGTCACATATGTCCTTTTGAAAGTAAAAGTTGGATACAAACATGGTAAAAAAGTCACAACATGAGCAAGAAGAATCCATTTGACAATTATAAGCAAAAATATCGAGCTCATATTACAAATTCTCCCTCTCCCTCTCTCAGTCGCGCGTTTCATAGTTTCCGATTTGTTATCTCGCCAACGACCGGTCACACCTGCGGCCTGTGACCGGCTGCGGTTAGTGGCGAGAAGCCCAGAGCGTCCCTCCGTACTCGCCCTCCGGGGCCTACGCGCCCTCAAAGCACTGGCCTCTCCATGCCGTTTGGCACGCCGTACAGGTGTATTTCGCCGTGTCCTTCCGATCAGAGCCCGCTTGCGAGGCGCTCCGGGCGCCGGGCGAGAAGCGTCCAGCGCCTAAAACTGTTCGAGTCGCCGCCTAGTGTCGCGCGATGCGACTGCAAAGTCCTCAGTGAGGAGGCTGTTCTCTTTTGAGATAACCTATGGAGGCCGGGTAACGGACGCATGGGATCAGCGCTGTCTGGGCGTGGTTCTCGCGCGCTTCATCGGCGAGGCGACAGTGGCGGAGGACTACCGCTTCTGCGCTGACTCCGACCTCTTCCACCCGCCGCCGTTGGAACACCTGGCCGAGTACCTCGAGTACGTGGACACCCTGCCTCTCCTCGACCCCACGGACATCTTCAACATGCATCCCAATGCCAACCTCATCTTCTTGGTGAGTGCCCTGCCCTGCCCTGCCCTGTTCTCTTAATCCTCCTCTTCCCACGCATTACTACGCCTGTTGGCACTAAACCGAACGGCGGCGGTTAAGGGACCTTGCGAACTCCCTGACACTGCTGTCCTCACACCTCGCGTCCCACTCTGCTCACCTAGTCTGCCCGGGGCAGGGCAGCTCCACGATCTCCGCGTATTCACCTGCCTTCATCGGCTTTGTGTGCGTCCATTGTCGGGCGGAGGTCATGGAGCCGGACTGGAACCGCTCCTCCCATCTCGACCGCATCAGAGGCCCAACCCTTCAATCTCCCTCTCTCCTTGGTTCCGGTGTCGCGCACTTGACCTCCCCCCCCCTCGATTAACAGAAGCACAGTCTCGTCATTGCGACAAATTGACCATTCGACAGAACCGCAACCCCCTTGGAAGGCAGTCCACACCATCGTCCACGCCAGGTGTCACGCTGGTCGAGTTGGCCAGCGGTTTGCAGTCTCCTGGCTTGTCTTCGCCTCACAACAGCCCTCGGCGCGCTGCGACGTTTTACTCCTCGCTCGTCTGCTTGTTCTGCCCTCCTGGGCGGGGGGGGGAACGGGCTCCTCGGCTGTGTGACAGGCTCCCCGTTTCTGTCACCACTGAGTGACGACTTATGCGTCGGCTCAAGACGCGTCCCCAAATACCTTTAGCTTGCCGCTCTCGTGACTCGTTTGCTTCACTCTCTTCCGAGGCCGCGTCAGCACGTGCCTCCAGCAGTCTACGACTACCTTCGCCGCCAACACCCGCCTTCTTCGGCGTAAAGACGCAGTCACTCACACGCCTGACTGCCAACGACTCCTTCACCGAAGTAGCGAGATGATTTTTCCCCTGTGGGTTGGCTGTCCATTTTAATTAGAACTATGAGAAAGGGCACTCCCGAGGGAGGAGCGGAGGTCCTCTTCTGCTCGCCAGCGCTCTCAAATATCGCAGACATCTTTCTTTGTCTTTGGACACGTCACCATTCCTTCTTCTGACACATCATTTAGCGAGGAAATTTTCGCGACTTGGTGCGGCACGTCTTGACCGCCATTAACTCCTTTTGCCTGGGGAGGGGTAGGGGAACAGGGACGGGAAGTGCCGATTAGCCCGTGGGATTCCCATCTTACTTTCCCCATCTTCGTGATCTCATACAGCAACAGGAGACGACGAAATTGCTGTCCACCATGCTGGAGGTTCAACCTCGTACCACGGTGGGAAAAGCCGGTTACACGTCGGATGAGGCGGTCTACGACCTGGCGGACAATCTGCTCCAAGCCCTCCCCAGCCCCGTCGAGACGGAGAAGGCTCGGCCCGACCTCTTCGCCACCGACCGACGGGGTCGGGTGAACTCCCTCACCACGGTGCTCATGCAGGAGGTGGACCGCTACAACAGGCTGCTCGCGATCATCAAAGTAAGTGCGACGCTCCGGCGGCTGCCACAGTCTCCTCAGCGCCCTCGTGTCACCTGCCTCTGTCTCTCCAATTGCAGTCGTCTTTGGTGCAGATCCAGAAGGCCGTGAAGGGGTTTTTGGTGATGTCGGAGAAGTTGGAGAAAATTTACACCTCCTTCCTGTTGAACTCAGTGCCGCGGTTGTGGGAGAACGCGGCCTATCCGAGCCTGAAACCGCTCAGCTCGTGGATGAAGGATCTGGTGCTCAGGGTGGAGTTCATCAACTTGTGGGTCCTCAACGGTCCGCCCACCTCCTTTTGGATCTCCGGCTTCTTCTTCCCCCAAGGTGTCCCATCCGCGCCACCTGCCTCCTTTACTTGACTGTCAATTGCCTCCGGGTCGCCTCATTTTTGACTCGACGGTAGCCTTTAAGGGGTGGGGAACAGTGGGAGATTCCATCACACCAGTAACACTGAATCTCTTCAGCGAATTCTGTTCAATCTCAAGCACCATCGCCATGCGAACTGCAGTGGAGGCCAGCAGCATGTGCAAGTGACTGTTCCGTCCCGCCACCAGCCTCCACACACCGCAACGAGAGCTTCAACACACACCAGTTCACACGCCTCTCTACCTCCAGGGCTGAAAGTCGCATTTTCAGATTGCGCCGCCCCTCACGGAGCCTCGGGGCAGCCACGTGACAGCGGGGCTGATGGTTGAAATCGACCTGCGATGGGAGAAAGTCGATTTGTCAGTCACCTGTCCGGGAGACGCGTCACCGCTGGGGCGCGGAAGGCCCGTCAAATTGCATAGTCGCCGGCGTCGCGTCGGTTGCGGCTTCGACCGTCAATCGCGTGCCCTACGGCTCTCTTGCAGCCCAGTCGCTCTACAGTTGACAACACCAGGCACTCAGGGGCAGGAACATTGCGAGGATCTTGAATCTATGGCGGTTGAGGGGTTGGGCGTTTGTCCCGGGGGGACGGCCGCCAGTGGGCTTCAAAGTCCACAAAATCGCTATGGTCGATTGACTCCTTGATCAAGCAGCCCTCACGTTTAGTCGAGACTTTCGTGTTCATCTGTTTTGGACCGTTTGAGGAGACCAGTGGAGTATCTTTCCCGGCCGCCCAGAAAAGCTCACGTCATTTGCTTTCGGCTAAGGCGTTCAGACGCCAGCGAATATCTCGGAGAGTGCAAAGGGCCTCTGAAATCCAGTAACAACATCCTGCTTGGTATAACCAAACCAGATCGTCCTGTGTCACGTACCGTCCGTTCTGGACTCGTTGATTTCGCATGGATTATTTCTGCCAGAGCTGAACTAAGTTTCTTTGTACGTGAGCCATTTCGCGTCAGATTGTGTCTACACCGAATAGAGACGATCAGGCAAACATTCCATTCGACGGGGCCTCAGATTAGACTCCAGCCGTGGTCGTTCTCACGTTGTCTAAGAGTAGCGGCATCATGAGCCACTTCGAAGCCTTCGCCTGTCGGCTCATCGTTCGTTTTGCCCTACTTCTGTATTCCTCAGACCGTCCGCTTGGTGGCAGACCCTGCCGTTGAAGGCGCAGAGCAGCGACGTTCGGACTTGCGGCTGGCTCTCGAGAAAACTTCAAATCTCTGTTTGTTTTGAACATTCCACACGGAAAGGAATTACTCGTAGCACAGACATTCATACTGTCGCTCTCGCTCTCAGGCTTCCTGACGGGGACACTGCAGAACTACGCGCGGAAGTACGACTTCCCCATCGACCACCTCTCCTTCGACTTCACCGTTTTGCCGCAGTACCGCGACCAGGAGACCTACGTCTCGCGCCAGCGCAGCCTAGGCTTTGGGGAGAAGCATCCCGAGGACGCCGATCTGACGGTGCCTGCGGACGGGGTCCTAATCCACGGGCTCTTCATGGACGGCTTCAGGTGCGTCGGGGCCCCAACCCCAACTAACTTCGTCCTCCTTGCGACTGGAATCTCCGGACTCTGACATAACAATGAGAAATGTGAAGGATGCCCCAGAAGACACCATTAAACTCAAGATTTCTGGGGTTGTTTCGTCGGGAGGAGGCTCGATGATATTCGCCTTCGATGGTGGCAGTGGTGGAACACGGAAGGCGACTGCTATTCCGTGGCATGTCGGGCTCGATCTCTTCAAACAGACGTTGCGACATCACCGCAGTGTTGTTCTGGAGGCCGCAGGATTGCGTTGTTGACGTAGAAATGGCGTCTCGCTAGCGGCGTATTCCTTTTCCGGGCTATTTGTAGTTCCATCGGCTAAGCGTCGAAACCGCCGCGGCCTGGTGCTTTCACGTCAGTCGGTTTCACTGCCTGGCAATTGGCGGCTTGAAAAGGCTATTTTTTTCGAGAAAAAATCAGACTAAAATCCGTAAATCAGACATCACATGATCACATGATGTCTAACCGAGTAAACGTTGCTTGTCAAGCTGCTTGCCTCAGAGAAAGCCTCCTCTTTGACATGTTAACCCTCACTGGGCTGGGCCGCGGAAGTGGAGGGTCAGACACTCCTGCGATTCGAGTAACTGGGCGACGACGCACTGGGAAACGGGGAAACAGGAATGGCGGCGCCGTTCCGCTACTCCAAGCCCCCTCCGTACTTTTCACGGTGAGGTGAGGCTTGAAGAGAAGAAGCCGAGAGGAAGGTGCCTTGCAGGTCCCCGAAATCATCGGGAGCCGGAGCCAACTTGGAGGGGAAAGTGCCGCCATCCCTTCGGTTGCAACGGACACCTCCTGCGTTAAACGCACGCCGGCGCACGAAAACTTTGCAATCCGAGCAATTTGTATGTATCCTTGTGCGAGGGCCTTCGGACAGACCAGTCGGCCTCTTCCCTGCACCATAATTTGCTTTTCAGCTCCATTTCAACGGCAGTGAGGTCACGTCTTCAAAGAGATTGCCCAAAATGGAGGCACGAATGGGCAAATTCGACTTTCCCTAATTTAATCTTAGCTTATATAAATAACCTTGGCGATGGAACGTTCGGCGTTTCTGGTCGAGGGTGTCCACCTCTCGCGCCGCTCGTTAAGATGCGTCTTGCGTCCCCCGCCCGCCAGACACGGTTGGTCACGCCGGCGAGCGCCGTGGACTGGGAGGAGGCACGCCGGTTGACTCCTCCTCCTCCCCTTCCCCGGTGGTCGTCGTCGGCCGGGCCAATTCCGGTCCACTGGCGAATATTCGGCCAAAGAGATCTACTTACTTTGTGGTCGACTGAGACGAGGAGCCGTCTCAACGTCTGGTGCGAACTCCTGCCGTCAAGGCCCCCTTCGCCCTCTCAGAGGCCTTCTCTTTCGCTCGCCAAACTGGTATCGTCACCGTCTTTCTGCTAACGGCTTCTGCTCGCGACATCGCCTTGTAGATGGGACGACGAAGCGATGAGGATCGCGGACCCCCTGCCACGGGTGACCATGGAGGCTATGCCGATGCTACACATGAAGCCCGAGATGGACCTGCAGCCAGACCTCGACCGCTACGTTGCTCCACTCTATAAAACCTCCACTAGGGCTGGGGTGCTCTCCACTACAGGTAGGTCCCTCTTTAGTCTGTCGGAAAAGCTTTCTTGCATCTCAAACGCCTGCAACCCGCATCCTTCGCTGAAATAGACCAGCTACCCAGACCCCCTTCATCCTGTATTAAGCCTCCTCTAATGCTGCATTGGGCATTCCACGATTGTGGCTCTAGGAGTCTCGAGTTTCCATTGTCAAAACTTGGGAGTGTCTCGCTTTGGGCCAGTGGTTCCGTGACTTACACCGCACCGGCAGTGGCACAGGAGTTTGACTTAATCAGGGAGTACTGACGGCTACCGAGACGAGTGTTCGCGAATGTAGAGCCCGACGGGCAGACGGGAGTCGTCGAAGTAGACGCTCGGAGGCATCGTGGTCGGAGAATTTGCAATGTCTCGGTAGCCTTGTTGAAACTAGTCCAAGTGACACGGTTTGGGCCCCACCCCAGTGTCTGTCACGGTGCGCCCTTTCGGCCTCTTTTGTCGTCCACCAACTTGGTCGCCGATAACAGAACGGTTTCGGTCATCCATTAGGCAGTTAAATTCGCTCTTGCAACGGATGCGGCACGTTCCGTAGTCCACCCCGAATCCAGATAGCCTGGATGTGCTATAGTGTGATGGCGAGGTGATAGTTTTAGCTGGTTGAAATCTTCACTTCACAGCTCTCGTCTACTTGCTTGACGAACTAACTCGGAGGCCAGGCGTGATCCGCCGTGTAGAGTTTCAGCTTCTGGGGTCACGGGAAAGCCCACGTGACAGTAATCTATTTCGAAATTGGGGGCCTAAATTGGTAAATCAGTCGAACCGTGGTTCACAGTGAAATAGCCGAGAGCATGAAACGTTCACCGCGCATTGGACGATGTACGAGACGTCCGCAAACCGCCAAGAAATAATCCGCACATCTGTGGACAGCGACTAGACAGTCGCCCCGCAGCTCACCGACGCGTAGTGCGAAGGCCTCCCTCCCCTCCTCATCCCCCCCCCCCCGAGTAGGGCAGACCTGCTAGGAGTGTGGCGGAAAACCGGACGCGACGCGCCCGCAACCACCACCAGCAAGTGGGACAACCCAACACGAGAGCCGATCTACTGTCGGGGACTCACCCACTTCCCGCCTCTTCTTAAGGCATATCAACCAACTTTGTCACGGCGATACCACTGCCGAGTGCGGAGTCAAAGGACCGCTGGATCAGCTACGGGGCCGCCTTAATATGTGAGAACGCGAACTCTTAACTCCCCCTCACGCCACCCCAAAATTGTTGACTGAGGCATCACCCAAATACACTGCTGCGCTAATCAATTTTACTGACTGTTGCCGTTATTGCCACAGACCAAGAAAAAAGAGGTAGGCAGTACGAAAACCAATCAAATACCATTTATACACATAATTTAAATGTGCTTCTTAATACATTTAGGTAAAAAAACAAGTGCGCTCTTGTTTACGCAATTCTTTGGAGTCCTCGCAGCAAGCAGCAGAGGAGGGGGGGGGGCTGAGATAAAATAATTGCATCTAATCGCATCATATGTACAAAACAAGAGCTCGCACGCAGACGAACGTTTTAGGCTGCGGTGTCCTCTTCTTCTTCCCCCTTGTCGTCCGTTTTATCAACGGGTTCTTCATCATCATACACCACTACGTTCCACTCTTCAGTCGGCACCCCATCTTCGCCACCAACCGCAGTAGGGTCGGCTAGCTCAATACCTGCCGGGAGCCGGGACTTAATAGTGGCTTCCACAGTGGGAGACTCCTCACCTGCGCCAATGTAATCTGTGTCGTAGTCCTTATACCACGCTGGCAGACGTCGAGCACGCACAACACGTCGACTAGATGGCGCCGCTTGCACTCCAGAAAGATGTCTACCAGATGGGTTAAGGACAGTTCGTCTTGAATGCGTTAAAGCTGAGTTGGCAGTAACTGCCGCAGCGGACGATAACGACTCTGTTAGAGGTCTCAAGTTTTCCTGTCCATTATCTACATGACCTTCTGCATGCCCCTCCACTGTCTTTTGAGGCGCTGCTTTAATCAAAGTAATTGTACGGCGAGTAACATCTGAAAGACAAAGGGGTTTTACGGATAACCACTCAAACAGGATATCTAGAAAGGAAACTGGAAGAGGCAAAACTTACTAGTGCCATCCTCAACAGGAGCCAGGTCATCATCCACCTCTTCCACATCGAAATCTTCCTCACCTTCAGCAAATTCTGCTGCCTCATCTTCATCCTCCCCGTAGAGAGAGTCAAACTTGGCGCCGCGAAGACGTCTACGTTTTGTGCTCGAAACATAACGGGCCGGAGGAAGCGAAAGGCCGTCTTCCCCGTCCTCTTCCTGACGTCTGTGCTGGTCATGATGACGATCCAACAGCATAATTGAGTTTGTGGTGAATTCACACTGGCTGTAACGACACTTAAGTCTACCGACAGCACCTCTAGACTGCCTAGCATTTCGCTCCTCCGCGTGCATGCTGCGAATGTGGGTATCAAGATCTTTTTTCATCTCGAAAGTGGACTCACAGTATCGGCAGACATGACGACGATTAACTTTGAGAGCGTGGGCTCGTGTTATGTGGTGATTCAGCTGATTGAAGCCGGGAAAACCACGCTCCCCACAGACCGGACAGGAGATTATTTGACTACCCTCGTGAGCTTTTACATGTGCTTTAAGGGATGCCACATCGCTGACATAGGCATTGCAGGGAAGGCAACGGAACTTCGTCTGAAGAGTGCGTACAATACGACAACTCCTTGTATGCTTATTGAGGTTATAGATACTATCGAAAGTCAACGAACATCCCAGGCACTCCAGCGACAACTAAAAAGAATGTATTAACTTAAAGTACGCACCTGAGAAGAAGCCATCATAGCGAAGTGTTCGCGCAGCTCATGCTCCCGTGTTCTTAGGTGAGCCAAGTAGATATCATAAGATGAAAAGGCTTTGTTGCATGTATCACAACGGAAAATTTTGTCACGATAGATATGACGATTCCGATGTGTCTTCATATTGGCCTTCTGTGCAAATCTCTTATTGCAGACATCACAAACAAAAGGTTTTTCTCCCGTGTGTGCCCGTTTATGATGTTCCATCGTGCCTCCATTGTTGGTCATATAATTGCACTGGTCACAATGGAACTTATAGTTAGCAGGATTTCTTTTTGGCTTTTTGGGATCGACGTGACATCGCCGAGCGTGTAAGAAGAGTTGGCTGAGAGTTTCAAAAAACTCCTCGCATTGACGACATGTATAAACTTTTACGAAATGCTTTTCTCTCATGTGCTTCGTAAAGGCGTTGGCATTTGAGTACATAGCTGGACAAGAAGGACACTTATAGGTTATTCCGCCTGGTTGAGCTCCCGCCATTGTCAAAATACCACCGGAACTGGAAACAATACCGGGGGCGCCGTAGTAAGTCTTGGTTGCGGGGTCATAAAACTGCATCTGTTCAGGAGATACCTCTATGATTTGCGTTCCATCGACAAGGGTTTGATCCCCTAACTAAAGAAGTTAAGAAGAGGAAGAGATCTAAAACCTGGACGAATTCTGTGCCTCCTTCACCGGTAACCGTTGTGACAGCCCCGGAAGCGATCAAACTTTCCAGAGTAGCCATATCTAGATTATCATCTGCTGCGATCAAAACCATATCTTCACCATCGTTCTGGATTCCCAGATCGTTTAGCGACAAGTAAACCTGTCCATTGTCTCCAGTGGCCGCAAAAGGCACGGCCGAGTAGGTTCCATCAGGATTCATGATCACGGACGTGGTGTCTTCGGATAAAATCTGATCGGTCATTCTGCCAAAGAATGGGGAGAATCATTGAATTAGCTGGGTTTCTTTTGAAAAGTCGCAACAAATCTAACGCCTTTAAAAAGCGTTAATACAAACAAAACCACAAAGCAATTTAAACAACAAACCTGCGGGAGCCTCAAGGCCAATATGGCTACCACCTGAAAACACAATAAGACTGTGACTGGTTAATTAAAACAAATATTCAAATTGCAAAACCTTGTTTGATACCTTTTAAAATACAAAAAGAAGTAAAAAATAAAGTCATATTAAAGTAATCTAATTTATTGGAAGCCAGTAGCCACTTTTTCCTAAAACTTACTAGGGTCCCTTCGGGCCACGTCAAAATTTGTCACAATGACAACCGTCTGTCAGACCACCAATAAAGAACAGTGTGAATATTTATTAGTTCTGTGCATCGACTAGATCCGTAATCATACCTTCCCTATTCGCGTGTTCCAAGAAGAATTTTTAACGAAACTTTAAGACGTCCTACGCATTTTTACGTAATTCGTCAATTAACATACAATCCTTTCCCTTAATATTGGCATGTGAAATATAGACAATACACCCCAATTGATCTTTCATCATAACACAATGCCGATGAATACCAAGAGGAACTTGATACCGATCTCGCCCCCTTTAGAAGTTTACAACCGGTTGACGCTGATGCTATTAACTAAAGTCCACTGGGCAATAAAAGATGGTTCCAATTGCAAAGTCGGCTTCTTTTGCGAGTTACTGCTCAACTTTAATTTTCCGCCACAATTATTTGGGAATTGTTATACATCTATGGCGATTAAGATGGGGGCCGAATAATTTTAAGTGGGTTTAATAAGTAAATCTTCCTCTCAGTTATAAAAGGCAGGTAGTCGTTCAATGTCAGTAAAGTGCAACTTTCGACATTATTTTGAATTTTTGCCCGAAATGACACTACATTATTACACTTTTATAGAAACTTCATCTATAAGGTTTTGGACACCGAAAAGAATCGGGCAGATTTCAAAATTCTTTTATAACGTGTTCAAAGCACCCTACCTATAGCTTTTTCTAACCGTTTAGACCTCGACCTTTCATTTAGTGTATATACATATCGTTTAGTTGTTTGGCTTGATTCCTCAATTTAAAGTGGACGAACAAGACGTACACTTCAGACTTACCTTACAGCATTATCCCCGAAAGGGCAAGAATGCATCGCAGGCATGCGAGAAGTTATGTGCAGTGTGCGGGAACGAACCCGTGGAGAAAGAAATGTAGTCTCGTCAAAGTTGGTTTGCCTTATTTCGTTGTGGTGGTCTTTCATTAATAAATGCCCAAGAGCCCGGCCGTCCGGCCAGGCGAAGGTGACGGGAGCCACGTCAGTCGCGAGGCCATCGTCGCAACAGACGGTCAGAGGACAACACGCGCGATGTTGTGGAGGAGCTCGAGTGCGAACCGCATACATGCGTCGAAGGGGAAATTAAAAAAGCTTGCCCATGTCAGGCAACTCGACCGATCCTCAGCCGCCTCTCTCACCAGCTGCGGGAGATTCATTCGGTGCAACGCACTAACAGCATCTTGACTTCGTCGCATCCGAAATGCAACGGATCGGAAGAGACTGTGCGTGACGCAACCTGAACCGGCCCCGGTGATACCAAAAGCGGAGATCCACCAAAACAACATGCTGCAGTCGGTCTGCACTTTGAACTGTTGCCAAACGATCAGACGATTAATTTCAACGCGTAGGTTCAACAACTCGCCAAACTGAACGATGCAAATCGAGTGAAGCGGCCAGAGGAGGCAAATCGTCGTGCGGGTGGTGTTGACGTCCACGTTGCTAGTGCAAGCCAAAAATTATCGCCTCTGCGTTGGGGTGCGTCGGCACCTCCGCCCGGTGGCCCCCATCTCGACTTGCGGCCTGAGACCGCCTCTTCTTTCGTCGTCTCATGCAGAACTCCTTTGGCAGTAAAAGATCTTGATGACGCTAACGGTGCCAAATCACACTTAACGCAGTTCCTCGCGATCAAATATTAGAAATTTTACGAAAGTAAAGTCGACACTGCCTGCACAGCGAAAATTGACGGCACCGTTATTCTTAAGCAAAAATTTTGAGATCTCGTTATCATTTAAAATGCGCAAACAGTTGGTTGCCAGTCCAACTTTGGTCAGCAGACCGTCCCGTGTCCGGAATGCCCGCCAGTACGGGGCGGCGAATAGTTGCGGACAGGATCGGAGGCCGCCAGCGCCCCAGCCACGGCTCCGCCCCACACTGTTCTCCCGCGGTCCTTGACCCTCACGGCGCAGCGAGACTCACCACTTCGGGTGTGGCTTCGAAAAGATGACAACTGTGCCGACGTTTTGTCCTCTCCTTTCCCGCCTTGGCCAGACGAGTATGAATCCCTGCCACGACTGTAAGTCTGAGCAGGGCAACTGCCTGTCACCAGAAAACACTCGGGTTTTTCAATTTAGGTGGAGGGGCGGCATGCCCGCCACACACAGACGTGGTGAGGCGTCTCCCGAAGAAAGCATTGCGACCGTGAAGCCTTCGTGCAGATGAGTAGGGTGTCATCCGACGTTTCAGTGCGTACTGGCAATATGGCAGAGATCGTGTCAGCGACGCACCACCACGACTCACGTGCCACCTCTCGTGGTGTTCCCCATGAAAGGTCGACTAAAAGCGCTCGGTGGAGGGCCCTCATCTCCGGAGTTTACTTGGTGGACCTGATACAAGAAGTCTAGGATGCCTACTGCAGAGGAGAAAACCGCAGCATGGTTCTCTTTCCCGGTTTCTTGGCCCTAGCCTTAGTAACTACTGACACGATGACAGAATCAATGGGGTAGCGGCAATGGCGGCCTCGAGCTCCTCTCCCGCATTTCCCTAACATCAAATCGCAGAGCAACTGGTGTTGCGGTCGGGAAGACAGACCCTCGCTGCTTACTTTGAGTGAAATCCTCAGAGCTGCTCAGCCTCTCTGTTAAAGTCGGGACTTTACTAAGAGAAAGTGTTGTTACCGAAAGAGCACAACTTTTACTAGATTACAGGCACAAGGCGGATGCGATGTCAAATCATTGCAAATACGAATGAAACTCCTTTATTCCCAGAATAATATGTCCTCGATATGTTTATCTAAAAATCAGTGAGAATTCAAATTGGAAAGAAAACTCACTTAATTTTTTCGGCGACATTTAGTCAGTCCTCCATGTGCTGACAAGTCGTCATATCCGAAATATAAGGGTTTAATTAAAAAAGTGGCCTACCTGTACAGGATGGATGTTCCTTACTTGTCGTCGGCTTTCTGGGCGAACCATCCAAGGTACGAACATCGACGCGGTTCGTCGGACCGATCTTGCAGATGATCTTATATTGTTCTTTGGCAAAGTCCAAGGACTTTAAGAATTTCATCGTGGGACAGACTTGCATCATGAAGTCCTACATCAGAGAGATTGGCAAATGACAAGCCAAGAGAGATGTGACAAACCTCAACTTGACGTGATGTCTCCATGCGAAGGATCCGCCTCCGGTTGGCGAGCACATAAGCCACAGCGAAATTCACAAGGAAGGAGAAGGGATGCACCAAGAGGTGGTCCCAGAGACTGAACCAGTCATCCTCGGCCAGCACGTTGGTGAAGAGGCTGCCCAACAAGGGCCATACGCAAGTCTAGAGAGGAAATTGTGCTCACTCGGCCATCCTTTATTGCAATGTCAACCACCTCGCATCGAGCGAAGGCCCAATTCATGGTGTTCTGTCCCCCCTCCCCACTATGACTCGGCACACCCGCCTTCTCGACCATTAAATGGCGTTGAAGAGCTTTGCCCACGCCGAAAGTCGCACTAATCGCCTTGCGTTATCGTTTATATCGATGCCGGCCTCCAAGTCTCCACTAATTTCACGGCGCCTCTACGTGTGCTGTTAGTGTTGAATGGGTAGCGTCATCGACAAATGTTTTCCTCCCAAAAGGCCTCAAATCCAATCAAGGAGAGAAAATTCTGTGCATGCATTGACATCCATCGAATTCTTCAAGCAAAAGTTTTGGAGACCAGTCGTAGGAGGGAGGAGGTGGGGGCATTCAGCTGCCCACATGTTGTCCAAGACGAGTACGCCCTATTCGCCTAATTTATTAACATAAGAGGCCTTAAAGCGCACTGAAATGTACGACGTGCGTTCCAAACAAAATCCCTGCTATGGAATTGATGTTGGTTAACGCGACCTAGGGCTCTAATAAATTACCAAAGAAGCTATTCCTCCGTCAATATGATTACGGATGTGAAAAAGTAACTCGAGCACTCCAGTGACAACTCCAAAAGCTCTTATCCGATGTGATGCCATGGCCCATTTAGTCGTCCCGAATCAATCTTAACACCGGGGGACCTGAAGTTTTTGCCTAAGAGACGCCTTGTACCACTGCTCCCCACCTCACAGCAAACTGCAGGGGTGAGAAGCACACCGTGGCTGGGATACATTCGAAAAGGCCGTGAAAGACAAATAAGCCCTTCGGTGATTATAAAAGTCTAAAGTGCAAAAAAGAGTTCTAGTATTTCTCATGCATTTGCGTCAGCTTCCCAACAACCAGAAGTAGTTGTAGAGGTAGACATACAAATCGGGGAGACGGACGGTAATCTGCTCTCAGACTTCGACTGCAGAAACTCAACCTAATGTTATCTGACCGAACAGGTTTCTTATAACCTATCACTCAAATGCCCTTCACAAAAAAAATCCGCGACTCGAGAGAAAAAGCTTATTCGGTTCCACGAGGACCCTCCCACGATGCTCCATATAAGAAGGAAATTGACACTGAGAGTGGCGAAAAACAAAACAAAATGTTTTCATAGTTGGCAGCTGGAATATAAACGACAGTTCCTGATACCTTAAGGAGCGTTGTGGGCTCCTCATGAGCGTTGGTGTTACACACCTTCCCTTGGACTCACCTCAACAGAAAGACCTTTCTCTAGGAGATGTTGTAACACTGCCTGGTCACAGAAGGCTAGGATATCTTCTATGACGCAGAGGAGGCGCTGGGGAGGTGACGGGCAAAACTCGAACAGGGGTGCGCACAGCCCATCTAGCAATCAAGTCGTTGTGCTAAAGGGCCGCCACCCACCTAGAATGCTCAAAACGGCCTCATACGCCAAACAGAGATGATTGTTTCTAAATAGTTTCACAAAAGGTAATACGATGCGGGGCAAGTCCTTGATTTTGGCCAATTTCCCACGCTCCAAGATGAGGACTGAGCATATGCTAAGGGATGGGTGGTATGAGAAACGGGTTGATGCTGCCTACCGTTGAATGTCAGGCAGAATGGATTGATCACAGGAAACGAGATCTTCAGTCATCCGCTCGAAATTGGGATAGAGAGGTTTGGCTGCCTCAAGGTTGAATCGTTCCACGTCACCTCGCAGGTCCAACAAATGACGCCAGATGAGGGACCTTTAGAAAACTAAGGGAAGTGAAAAAGGAGTCAGCCCGTTATCTTCTCTTAACCTCGGCAAACTACAATATCTAAATTATGATTTTTATCACTTTGCAATATCCCACCATAAAGGTTTGAAGTGTGTGCACGCGTCATTAGCAGATATCACTTTCATTCGGAGTGCTCAACCGAATGCAGAGGATTCGCACCTCTTGCAGCCCTTTACATCTTATTTACCTCTGGACGGGCCATCGCATTGACCGGGTAAGTAGCAGAGCAAGGAATACCCCCCACGCTAGGCACTGATGGCAATGAACCTTCGTACACTGTATGCTTGTATAGCGTCCGAGGTTTCCAATTTTGCCGTCCAATAACCCGACGTGGCATTTATTTTTTATGAGGAAAAATAAATGATAAAAATTTACGGGTCAGAAACTTGCCGGTGTCTTTGTGGGAAATGTTGGTATGCATTCAGAACGCATCGAAGTTTTTCTCGATTTAAAATTTGTTCCAGCTATGGGGAAATAAGTGCAAAAACGAGTTAAGACCGTCCAGAGAAGGAGATGTCAGTCCTCCCACTCCATTTAACCTCCTATAATCAACCAGTCGCTTCAAGATGAGATGCACAAAAAGACGCCGCAATATCGTACATACAAGGGAACGAGTGCTGTGATTGATGTAGAACAGCGCATTCGCATCTAAAAAAGCACAGAGGCCCCACGAAAACCTCAGAGTCGGCGCCGCCCAGTCCCCCCGAGGCCAATTAATTTGGGAAATACCATCAATCTCAAGTTGTAAAAGAAGATCAGGGGAGATTTGACTCGCTGGCTGATTTGATGCAGGAATCCCGCTAAAATCCTCATCGGTCTCGTAATGCTTCAGTTTGAAGGAGTCAGCTACTATAGCCCAAAGACGATTTCGACAAGAATAATTTCATCTGCCACAATGTGGTGAAATGTGTAGCAAACCACTTTGCCCACGTGGAAGTAACGAGGGGAAATGAAGATACCCCCTCGCCTACTCCTCCCACGTCTTCGTCCTAAATGAATATTTCAGCCATCTTTTCTACGCAATCTAAGGTTCGAGCTCAATTCCTATTGCTTATGGACTGTTGAGAGCCATTGTTGGCAATGAACTGATTAATCGCTCATAATGATTTACGCAATTAGAGCTTGTGTACCTCAACAAATTGTTTTCTCATAAAAATAAAGTGAAAATATTCAACTGAGTAGCATCGATCATGAACAAAGGTGGGTTGTTCGTAACCGATGACTTGTCTGCCTCTCCATCAGTTTAATCGACGGATTACTGTGTATGCGAACAGGAAGGTCACTTGGTATCAGCTTCATCAGGGTTCATGGTAAAACCTACTTTCAGTTGCATGCTTACTCCAATGGACGCCAAAAACTGAGGCGTTAAAAGATAGGTGAGTGTGTGGGGACGTGACGTTGTCCCGCGCATAGATACTTGAACATTGTGCTTACTAAATGAGGTCCATAAATCTCCTCCTGAACGGTTTGCGCATCCAATAACATTATCTTTAAAAACTCGGCGGCAAAAATAAGGACACACTAGTCAAAAGTCTACCTTGTGTTTGTTCACAAGAGGAAGACATGATTTGTCTTTGCGACCACCAAGACTAATTTTTCCGCTATTCGTATCGTTCTCCAGACACTTTGCTGCCTATGCAAATCAGAATAAAATAATGAGGCAAAATTCGGAAGAGAGCAGGGTTAAGAATGAAAACGCAGCTTATGAAACGGGTCCCGATCTGGAGGGGGGATATATCTAAGGTAACGCATGCCACAAAAGCAGTTAGTTTCACGACCGTGGTGCAATAAGCTTCAAAATCGTATTCATGATACATGATTTGATGAGTATAACGAAAATAATCTTAACTTTGCAATAAATTGTTATCAAACGACTTCTCTCGCCGATAAAGGTTATGAAAGTAAGACATTGGTGGGCGCCTGGTGCCAGCGTATCGTATGGCTAATCCAGTTACACTGCTAACCCGGTATCATTTTACGTCGAATTTAATAGAAGCTCGCATTGTATGCATTATCATGGAGTAGGAGCGTCATGGAAAGCGTAAAACGGTTAGATAGGTCGCTCCACAACGTTTGAAGCTCAGAACTTCCGGCCATTGGATATTCTATTCAGGAAGGAAGGGATCTTATAAATCCGACAACGTGGCAATAAAACATAAATCTTTAATAACAGGTGGAAAATGAGGTCGAAGCTACCATATCATTTCACAGCCGCCATTCAGAGAATTCCTGCTAATCGCGAGAATGTGTGTAAAAGGAACAAAACCTCCATTACCCCAGAAAATAAATCATGACCCTAAAACGCGGTTCCTCGTCATATCCAGGCAATCACTTTCACCGTGGCTCAGCCCATGTGTAAGGAAAATCCCGCTCTGGTATGTTTGTCATCGAATAAGACAATGATATGTGAAAGCAGGAACTTACATGGTTTACTGAATCAGCTCCCGATGTCGCGAATCGTACCGACCGTGGCGCTGGTTGAAGTGAAGATACCAATGGGCCGCCTACAGCGCCGTATAAAACGCGTTGTGCTGACTATAACTTACATTAAAAAATGGTTTAGAAAAATTGTCAAACTTATAAGAGATACTAAAGGGGTTGAATTGCGGTCTGAAATCGTGAATTGCTCGTCAACATAGGATAAGAATCCCATTTTTCAAGAATCACACAAGAAGTTAGTTGAGGGTGTTTCCACTCATTGTTACAAGTTACATATTGTGTGTCAGTGCACGTGCCGCCGCCGCCGCACAGGTCACAAGCGATTTTCTGACGCCTGATCGAGAAGTGCACACAGCGGCGCGCTGGGACACAGCCAGCGGACGGGCGGAGAGACCGCCGACCAATCAGACGAGGGCAAAATCGATAATGTGTGAGTAACACCACCTGGCTGAAATCGAAAAACCGCAAGTCGCCGTCTTCGGTGAGCGCCACGATTAGCGCAGACGACAGCACCGGGGAGGGCGGAGTGACAACGAAATCGAGGGCCAGTGGGTCCCATGGCGCCATTAGCACTGTGGACTGTGTCTCGACCAAACGCGGTGTCATTGGCGAAGGTGGGGCGCATCGGGACATCGTCATGGCGGCACCTCGGGCAACAAGACGGAGGCGACCATCAGAGCCCAGAAGGAGGAGACTTTCTTCCTAGGTGAAAAAAACGAGGGAATTTTGAAAAAACCGAATCTCCTCTTCTCCAAGAGGGGAGTTTGTAAATCTGATCGAAAGGTCACCCACAGGTTACGAGAGCATTTGCGGGACCATACTGGGGGTCGCAAGATTCCAAGGTTTTGATGTCTTCATGAAGATACTGTGGACATTGTAAGTGTACACTACAAACTCATTTCGCTGGATTGAAACCTTAGATGACAATCAGAGGGTTAAAAAAATATTACTTAGTCTGTGAACTAAAACCCATCTACCAAATAGTGGGATTAGATTCGACTTGGAGGAGGACGGAAATGCGTGGATTTGGTGCCTTACCTGGGTTGTCAAAGGAATGCCTCAACCACAAGTAGACCAAGTGAAAAATTTGCCTTTTGGAAGACACTAAGGGGACTCGTCTATCCCGTATTGATTGAAAGTAAACAAATGGGAATAGACTTCTCAAAAATCACATTTAACTAAAATTCACCCGGGTACCAGGGAAAAAACTACTGTTATGTCATGGTTTAACATAAAAAACTTCGGGATAGCAGATTAAAAACGGAAAACTGATGCGATGTTCGCATTTCCGTTACATCGAAGATTTTGACAGTTTGCATCAGATCGCTGGTCTTTAGAAATTGTTTGGTGCGAACAAGACATCGTTCAAGTGAAAAAAAAGAAGTCCTCTATGGAGGTAGTGGCAATTCTCGCTGCCAAACTGGTAGATAGTCCCAAAATTATGGGATGCAATCATAGTAGAGGGG
The DNA here is from genome assembly GCA_017562135.1 of Dipylidium caninum. Classification (NCBI taxonomy): domain Eukaryota; kingdom Metazoa; phylum Platyhelminthes; class Cestoda; order Cyclophyllidea; family Dipylidiidae; genus Dipylidium; species Dipylidium caninum. Next base: position 341,320 of record QEYB01000533.1, read on the forward strand.
CAAAATAGCGCAGAACCAACCGTAATAGGTACACACTGCATCTTGAGAACAGATTTCACCTCCAGCTGAAGAACTTCCAAGACATGCGTTTCCAAATTATCTGGTTCTATTTTCAAAACGTGCACCTGCGATGAACGACCGGCGACATACAGGAGACGACCGTCACTAAAGAGCAAGTAGAAAAAATGGCGTTTATGTTCATGTTCTCGAAGGACCAAACGAGTGGTGTAATGTGGGCCATAAAACGTACTTTATTTATAAGGACAAAAAAATTTGAGGCTAGATAAACGGCAAAACAAGTGCCTATGGATCCAACTGATGTCTGTAAGGGCTTAACAAAAAGAAGCACGAAGTATTATTTCGGTCTACAAAGTACAAAATACCCGGCATTTAAAAATGTTTAGCATCTGATTGACGGGTCTAAGCTTATTGGAGAGGAACGGCAAATAATGAAATACAAAAAGAAGCTACATGCTTTTCACAGTATAATTACATAGGATAGAAGAATATGCGTGGTTGGGAGCAAGCATTGAATATCTCTAATAAGCTACCCAGTTGCATTCATGACTAATATTCATTCAGCTAAGTATAAGTGAAATATCGGGCAGAGGAACTAACATACAGACTTGAACAAAGGCATCGGCATTCGATAGGGGTTTCACTCTCAATAGTAGAGGAACTGGTCTCCTCAAAATGAGGCGATCTCCACAACTTAATGGAGCCGCCTTGAAGGCAGATGACCAAACGTCCATCAGGAGGATTAAAATAGGCCTGAGGAAAAAAACATAGGATTGAGCGAATTTTCTTTCATTACATTCACACCAAAATGTAGGCGTACGGTATGAACTTCGTTCGGGCCGTTACAGTATAGTTGGCGCAACTCCATCATTTTACGAAGGTCCCACAAAATGATCCTGTCTGCACCCAACGATAACATCAAACCTTCATTTGGCTGTTGTATGTCAAGAGAGTAAATGATTGTCTTGTGGCGAGTGGGATTAAAACATGCAAGTTTCGTATCTAGGTGAAAAGGATTGAATGGGTCCACTGAACGAAAAAGAAACACAAACTTACAAGCAGAAAACTTACCGCAATTAATGGAACATATTTTGTAGTCAATGGGTAGCGGCAACAACAAGAGAGATGCCATTCAAGTCAACATAAGACTGAAGAGCAGTACAAGGCGTCTTAAGGTCGATAAGAGATCTAATCTTTCTACACGGAATCGTTGAAGTAGAACGGAAAATACTTGTAATTTGAAGCAACTGAAGAGAAGAGTTCGCCTTTAGAATTGGCAAAGATGATTGCACCACAGCGCGCAAAAACGGCCAAAACAATATGATCTGAGTGTTTTGTAGTTGGGCGAAAGCACATACGAAGCAATGATCTTGGAAAAATCGTTTTAATGTAACATCAATAAATTTAGTTAGTTTGTGTAAAAACAAACATAATTTTGTTTAGAGACGCGGAGGTGGAAATTTACTCTGCACCATAAATTTCACCCAATCTATTGTTAGAGTAAAAGCATAACAATAAAAATCGAAACGTATCGAATATTACAGTATCAGACGTGACACTCTAAAAGACATAACAAATACACAAAATTGATGCCCAAAATAAGATAGCAATAAATGTAAACGTACGGGAGAAACGCCATGTTTCGGAGAAGATGATAATTCTTAAGTCAGAAACAAGGACCAGTGAGTATAATTATAACACACACAGCAAAGCTCAGAGGTGCGAGATACAACAGAGAAACCAGGCAATGAGAAATTAATTGACATCAGTACTACAAACGAGTAAGATACATAGAAATAAACGTAACTGGTTAAAAAATACAAAAAGGCAACATATACCATCAGAACTGAGTCTAAGTCATCAACATTTCGAGGGAAATACAATAACTACCAGTTAAGGAAAAATACCACGAATACTGCTCTGACATTGGAAAACGCGCTATTCCCTAAATTAGCTGTCTCCATTTCGATAAACAAAATTTACTGATCGCCACCGCAATGGACGGTCATATGGGCTGAAAAACAACAAGATATTACATTTATGAGTTTTTAAGAAAGCTAAAGTCTCTCAAAGTACCACTTATAACCATTTATTTGATTTTGAAGATGTGCATCTGTTTGTGTTTTCACCTAATAATATTTTTCCACTCTCAAAATATTGAAGCCAATTGTACGACATTGAGTTACTGGCAAAACATGAAATCGATGTAAGCACGCAGATTTGTTTTTTATCATTTTCTCCGCATTTCTTGACACACTTTTCCCGATTCTCATATCCCATTGGTTGAATATTTCCTCCCTGTCTACATGGCACACCGCGGCGGTGCCAACACCACTCGCATTATGTTTGTCCACGCGGTCAGCCTTCTTCTGGTACTCTGCGCCTTTTTATCTCTCCTTTCCCCTCAATTCGCCAATTTTGTGGCATTTCTTTTCTATGATACTCGGCCTGTGCGGTTTTTGTTTCCAGGGCATTAGTATTTACAATAAACACAGCTCCCTTGCTGCAAAGTACGCCAGTTACTGGAAGGTGAGAAGCAACACAGTTAATCTTTATTCTTTCTTTAAATTTTCTCATTTAAAGCATGTATTGTAGTACGTACTCCATGGCACTCTACAAGCTTTGGGTCTCCTGTCATTCTGCGCTGGGTTTGCTATCATCTTTAAGGCCAAAGTTGATAATAATAAAAGTCATATGACAACCTGGCATGGCTGCTTGGGCTATGGATTTGTGCTCTACAGCCTATTCCAATCGTTCTTCGGCATCTTGAAATCTCGAGTCTTCTTGCGTCGTTGGATGAAGCCACGCCTCATTCGAAAATATCATGCAATCTCCGGCGCCATGTTATTCTTCCTCGGTTGTGTGGTAGTTTCCCTTGGTCTTCGCAGTGATTGGTTTCGAAAAAGGCGCTGCCGGAGGTCATCCACTCTGAGATCTTTCGACTCATCATCCACAATGTCATTCTTATCTCACTTGGTCTCCTCCTAGTGGTGGCGCTCAAACAGGTGTACGATAAGCACTTGGGAAGCGTCGAAGCCACCCAATTAACAGCGAATACTCACGCCAAAAAGTCGAAGAGATCAAAGAAATGAACCAAACGGGGACGACAATTTGTTCTTTCGCCTTATCGCCAACTTCTTTCCTACTGTATCTTTTTTAAAATACCCAGCTTTGTCTCTCTCTTCTAACATACACCTATTTTGGCCTTCGACTTCGAAGGGTTTCATCACTTCGCATGTGAAACAACGGGTCTGGGTGGGGGGAAACATGAAAAAAGGCAATTTTAGGATTACTGCACTTGAGCTAACTATTTCCGCAGGCTCACAATGCATCTAGACCCTGCGGTAAAGAAATACTTTTGACGTGAAATGTAGACACGACTCTCCGTTTTAGTGTTGCCACTGATTACGCGAAATCGCACGTCAAAAAACTATTGCCTACCACTCAAAACCAGAAGCTGAAAGACCTCCGTCGTTCACGCACTATTTCTGCACAGTGTTAAGAAATGCTCATATAATCCAAAAAAGACGGACTTATTTTCTTCAACCTCTTTAGGTGGACTGCTACGTCTAATCGATTTGGACTGTAGAAAAGGCGTTTTTTAGAAGTGTTAACAAAAGTTATGTGCGTATTTGAAATAAAGAGAATTGTGCGTGAGGTTGTAATCAATAGTATATTTAGTAGGCGACAGAAGCGAAAGTGACTAACAAATCATCTAGACAAAATCTTTAAGGTGTTGGTCCAATATTGGCAACTTCCATTGAGGCGAGGTGGAAAAGAGATGAGCTTACCTTGTGTCAAACATGCCAGTTCGAGTGGAGGTCAGAATTTCCCTACAAAGATATATGCCAGACTTGATTCGATTCTAAACGGATAAGTCACAATTGTAAGTGGTCGTAGTGTCAGATGTGAGAAAGTCTGTTAGAAAGTCTGGACAGATGAAGAGAACGTTGCCTCGTACTCACTGTAGTGCTTTGAGTGTTATAAATAAACTCTTACTGAAATCGTCTAAGTAGATATTTCATGCCCTCGTAAATTCCCGAACCAAAGGCAGCTTTGGCTTCAACGGCAGTTCGGCGGATTACTTCTCGGGGAAGTTTCTCCCTCAAGTTCTCCCCCGCATAGATATAGAGCTACACGCAACAATAAAGTATTAAACAAAAGCCTTTAAGGTGCGTAGGCGCTCTGTTAAACCGCCAATTGCACCGAAAGTGCTAAAAGGTGGCCAAGTTTATGGAGTAAAAGTGCAATCGACACATTCAAACTTTTTAAACCACAGATAACCAAGAACCGAAGACTTACAACTCCATCACTCTTAGAGTAGAAGATGATGATTTTGTCTGACTGAGACTCGCACATGGTGGGGAGTCTCCAGGACTCGAATAGGTAGTAGCTGAATATGGCCGCGTAATTAATGATGTTCTCATCCAACTTTTCCTCCGCCCTCCTGTACAAATCAAAGGTAAATTCAGGCCATACGCGCTCACGAGAACATGGAGTACTTCATGCTTGTAGTGCACATTAACAGAAAAACGACTTTTTCCTCATAAGGCTTCAAGAGACCGTTTAAATCACCGAGAATGAAAAACGAGCCCTCGAAATGCTCGACAAACTGCAGCAGGCTCAGCCCCCCAGCACCATGAGGACATCGCTAACCAGATTCACAAAAAGCCACCACAGTCGTTTCCCACAATGTTTACAAATTCTCGTGCATTCGTCCACACCCCCTTCCGCCCCTCCCCGTCGAATAAGAGGCGCCTGTGTTGGCACACTTCCGCGTGGCAGAGTGGCGGAGCGGAGTGCCCAATGCTGCCAACTCCCGATCCTCCACTCCACAGGCAGACAGTGCGAGGTGGAGCGCACTCGTTAGAACAAATACTCTGTCCATCTACTCGTCTAGCCATTTGAAGAAGACTGGGTGCTGATTTAATAGAACACTGTTCCACGGGGCGACTGAAAAGTCAACAATGCAGCCTAAAGCCCTAGCTAATGTAAACAACCTTTCTCGGCAATCTGAGAGTTCCTCTCTTGTTTACGGTTTTCTGAATGTTGGTGATGTCAGCAGGGACAGCGCCTGTTCAGTCTCGAGAACCCGTAAAAGTGTACGGATCCGCTGCCTCAGCACGTCGACTCGGCGTGGGGCGTCTGGCGCTGCGAAGGTGTGGAGTCCGATTTGGTTGAAGTGGAGGAGCGGATTAACAGACTTCGGTTTACCCTGTGATGCAGTCAGGAGGCACCGAAAAGCGGCTCACCGCCTCTCGGCCACCAACAAAACGCAGTTGACACCAGGTTCGGACGCCAACACACATTCTTCTTGGCAGCCTTTAAAAAGATCCCATGCGGTAGTAAAATCGGTGGGAGAGAAGGGAGAGATGCCGACACAGGAGCACCACATTCCACGCCGTCCACGCCCCGCCAGCAGCAGCAGTTGCGTCAGCATCGGAGGTGATGGAATCTCCACCGTCGCTGAGGGGGAGATTTGGAGCGACAACCGTGGAGAGGCATCGCAATGGGTGTTACAGACTCTCGAAGTCGGTTCTCAAAACTGGGTGGGGGAGGGGCGGAGGAGGCACCACTTGCCGCCATTTTGCCTCTCACCACATGGAAGACCATCATGGAGGGGGAGACAGTGGCTCTGACCGAGGCGGAGTCACCGACGCCGGGCGTGGCTCTTCGCACGCCGCTGGCTGGCGGGCCGAGGTCGCACGCCGGTGGCGCCACTCGATGTCCCGGGAATTCTCTCACGCACTTCTCCACTAGTACACTCACGATGACCTCCGAATTACGCAGCGCGGTGGGCGTCGAAGGTCCGAGGACGCGAACTGCGGAGGACGCCGAGCACTCCACTCCACACCCGCCCCAGGGAGAGGAGAGGCAGAAAGCTCATCAGCCAGGGTGTCGCCCGTCTTCGACGCGAATGTCGCGAGGCGATCCAATTGGCCCCCTCTCCCCCCCACGCCCGAACAGACGAAAGCCTCCGCCATTCGCGCGAGGGACTTTCCCACTTTTGGGCCGCATTACGAATCCCCGTTGATGTGACGAGGTTGAACACCCACTTTTGCCATTAACAGACTAAGTTGGCAAAAAACGAGGCAATTAAGGACGATGGCGACAGAGACGCCAGCTTCTGCCCGGCTCGTCGTGCACACGTCCATCTTTTGACGCAGCGGGGCGGCAGCTGCGACGAGGGCTTCAAAGGCTTTCGTCTCGGCCAGCTCAGCCAACGGATAAGTCGTCTTCGGAGGGACGCGGCGCGACACAGCTTGGACACTGAGCAATTTGGGGGACATCTGCGCCCCGGGGACTGCGTTGGCGGCCGGGGCAGGGCACGGCACCACTCAAGCACACACAAGCAGCAGCAGCAGCAGCAGCAGTAGACCTTACCCAAAACGAAGGCTGTCCACCAAGGCGATGGCGATGGTCGGGCGGGGGTAGCTTCGGTCGCATTTGCCCCGATCACTGTTTATTGTCTCTTGCATTTTCAGTAAAAGTGCGTTGAGCGAGACAACTGAAAGAGGAGACGCAGATGTCAACGTGCTGTGACCCTGAGGCGCAGCTTGGGCGGAGGGGGCAGTGACATTTTTGAGCCGCGATGGGAGGCGTCGAGGCGGGACGAACATCCACCCAAGTGGGCAATTTTTTAAAGCGCAGATCTGGAGCCCAACCCAGCGTCACACAGGGGAACGGCCGCCTCCGCAACCCTCGCGTCTTCGCCTCCACGCCACCGAAATGTGTGTGTGTGGGTGGGTGGATGCCATGTGAACCATCGCTGACACGGGCTCCCTCTGTGGAACAAGGAGGAGGCTCCCACTCTCAGCCAGACCGCCTGATTTTTTTGTCGATGTGAAGAAAAGCCTTTCGACTTGGAGTCGATGGAGGCAGTTGAACCGGCGCTTCGTGGAGGCCACCACACCGCACCGATTGGACATGCTCGACGCGAGTGAAGCCAGGACGGGGCGAGAAATCGACGCCTCCGCCGCGAATCGAGCAGACCACCGGTCTGCCGGCGTCTCGTCTCAAGCCCCGCCGGCGAATTGCTTTGTTTACGCGCACGGGTGTTTACACACGCTCTGCAAAATTCGTGAAGGAGGCTGCCACCGAGGTCGTGGTGTATCGTGAAAATATTTCAGCTGGGTTTTGTAGGTAAATGCAACCTCAGTCCGTTGACATTTCGTGTCTACGTGTGAATAGTCAGTGGAAGAGAAATCAAAAGCATCAATGAAATACCGAAATTGGCAGAGAATGGGGCCTGAGGCTGATTTGAAACCTCGTGTAAGGTGGCGGAAGGACACAGACTGCGCACGTCTACGAGGCTGCTCCGTCGCAGGGAGGTCGCGGCACCGGTCGGACGGTGCGATTTGGACAGACTCCTCCGCCCTCCTGCCTCGAGGGGGGGGGGCGGAGGGAGCGGACAAGTGGGACGCACGTCTCCGTGTTTAGCCACATCAACAGACCAGGCGAACTCTATGAAAACGAGCCTCAGTGCACACACACACATACACGTGTCCACAGGAATACTCTGCTGCCGTCATTCATTTTGTTGTGTTTATGGACGGGGAACAAATCGGCCGGTTCAGCTGATCATCGCCAACAACCAGGTGGAGCTGCTGACTGAATCGCAGAAGTTTTCCGCGTGCACAACGAATTCACTGGCCAATCTGCTTTCCAAGACGCGAGCCAATTGAGCCTACCCGCCTGGGCGTGGGCTTCGACTGCAAAGGGTGTGCGCTGGAGACACCAGAACAAGTCGCCTTTTAAACACAAAAGTGGGGAGGAAGCGGCACGGGTAGCTCGGCTCGCGGGCACTCCGCCGTTAGTGGCGTGCTAGGAGCTGGTGTGTAGAACAGCCGGTGCGATTCGGGCACTGGGACCCGGCGGGGAGACCGCGTCTCTTCCAGCCCACTTCTGTAGGCTGCTGAAACGGTAACACTTGGTGGGCCGACACTCGGCAGCTTATGTACCCGCTGTGGATCTCAATGTCCACTCAGACGATTGCCAGCGCTGCGGCTCTGCTCAGACGTCTCAGTCTTTTCCCGCGAGGGCACAACTTCCGCGCCGCTGATGTGTGGAAAGGGGCTCGTAGCAGGTTATTCTGACGCGGCAGCCACGAACTTTGGCATGTTTGCGCCATTACGTGATACGGCGAACTCACGAGAGTTTGTGGCTCCACTCGAGTGCGGTCGCAAGCATAGGGCTAGGGTTGGCAGGTCGCGGCGGAGATATTCAGGAAAGAAGGCATGAAGAACTCGTGATGATGGGTGATTTCTTAATCCAAACACCCAGTTACAAGATGGCAGACAACGAACTTCATCTTTCAATAATGTTGGATTTCTCAAGGGAATAAATAACCAAGTAAGTTACTCTTAATCTCGGCAATGCCTCGAGGAGCAAGAACCTCGTCAATTCGCAACCGATTCAAGTTGTCACATGCACATCGTGACAGATGATCCCGCAAAGCGGCTGGCGTCACTCTTCACCAAATTCCTCAAACTCTGCGTAGAGGTATTCACAATGACAATATTTTCCTCTTCCATGAATTTTCTCTTACTAGGGCAAAATTATTTTACTGAGCACGTACGAGGACTGAGACGAGGCGGAATGATGTAACCTTAAGAATGCGCCAAATGGGGGTTGGCAGGAGTCGGGAGAGTTGAGGGGAAGTAGTCGTCAAATTAGTGAAATGGGAGAAGGGAGAAACATATCAAAAGCCTAGGGAGCATTAATGCTTTGCCAATCGTCGCGGCGACCATAGTACTGATAAGGAAATGAGTAGATATCAAAACCATTCTTACGTTGATCTGCAGTGAGGAGCTCCTGAGGATCGCAGACGAGGACACTTTGGGAAGAAACTCCACCGCTGCCACTCCTGCCCGGCATGCACCGGCTCTTGGCGGTGACGATGTTGGGATAGGTTGTGACCTGGTTGATAAAATTATTGCTGTATTGGTAGGCCTCACTGATCCGTGCGATGAGGCAAGCCGTCACCAGAAGACACACTGTGGAAGTCAACATATTGTGAGTTGAACCTTTTCTTGCCAAGGGGAAGGAATACGCACACAAACTAGCACAGGTTAAGAGAATCCGCCTATCTACGCGAAGTGAGAGCGGCGCTTTTATCGGCCATCGGCAATTTCTTATTGGTGAAAAGGACCGACCAATGAGAGACGATGACATGGGATGCTGAACTATCAGTGGTTCGTGCTTAGTGGCGCCTCTTTCAAGTGTCGATGTGTCCCTGCGCTTTGCATTGTCATGCGTAAACTTCATCTCTGCGCCATGGCATTCTAATATTCATATCCTTTCAGCTGCTCCGGTACCTAGTTCTAGATTTCATCAAGTCAGGGTGGCGTTACATACACGCCTAAGGCGGAGCCTCGCCAATCGTTACAAGTAACGGGCAGTAGTGAGTTGTTGACAATGGCTGAATAGCCAAAGAGAAGGGATATTCTTTTACTTCTTATCTTTGACTTGTTTAAATCGAAATTTACGGGAATTCTGGATCAAGCACCTCTCACTTCTTCGCTCAGTAGTCACTCGGTGATTCATGGACATTTATACTAAGAGAGAGAGAATTTCGAGCAAAACGAAGTCGGAAGCCCATTTATTCTACTCAACCGCCGTCGTAATCGTCATGGCGCCTTTGTGCTGGAAAAGCGATGTCGTGAAGCACAGAGAAGCAATATCTTTCCTCTCTCCGTAGGCTCCGGCCAGGACACTCGCCCTCCCTCTTCCCACTTTATCGTGCCTTGCTTAGTGTTCGTTGGCCTTCAACCAGGAAATCAAAACGAAGTCAATATGGCAAGCTCCTTCAGTTATCTAAAATTTTAGACTGCGACAAGCCTAAACCGCTGGATGTTGCCGCCAATTACCTTCTTGCTTGTAGTACTAGCGCTTTGGATAAAGGAGAGTGGGGAAAGAAGAATCTCATCTGAACTTCTGCCGTAGAGGCGTATTTAACAGTTGTATTGATAAACTATCTCGATAATCTACTACTAACTTTAGAACTTTAACCTACTTAGGCGTCATTTCACCTTCTGCCAGCCAGCTGTGACGACTCCCCGTCTGAGACGTTAAAGGGAAAGAACCAGAGGGAACGCAAACTTATCCATTTGGTTCGGAGTCTTTTATTGACACTTTGATCCCTCCTGAGCTCCACATAAATCATGCTCGCGAGTGGTAGAGGATTGAGGCAAGTCAACTTGTAAGACAGGCGCAGTCCAATTTGGCCCGGAAAATGCATCGTCTTGCCGTAGATACAAGACAAAATTTACAGACACTTACATCACGGAAAACACCGGAAAGATCTCAACAGAGATCCCATTTATCGAGATTCACGGATTGACATGATTCAGCACCGCCTTAGAGTGACACAAGTCCGCTTCATCTAAAGAGTCTTAGTAGTCACTGGGACAAATGCACAGTCGACTGGCTTTTAACGCCAATACTGGTGAAGAGCACAGTATGTTCTAATCACGAGAGGCGCAAAAGGAATTTTTCATCATTGCGTTCAATTTACCACAATGATCATAATCAGTGGAAAATACATGAAAATCGTCCCAACTGTGAAAATTCTGGAAAAAATAAGTCCCACAACTATCTTCCCTAATTCCGCCTAACCCACAAACAAAGTGGCTATCTTACAGAATCAACAAAACCGTCTCGCATACGTTGAGTTCTATAGTTAAACTAGCTGCAACTAGTATGCCGATTACAAGCAGTCATTTATTCCTTAATTAACAATTTAGGGTCACGATGTTGTAAGAACGTAAATTCCGCAAAAATCGTGCTAAAAGTCACGCCCTCAGGCTACGGTTCCACGCTAATAGTGCATTTGTAACGGTTGACGATCCAACTGAAACGAACACCTGAAGAAAACGTTTATGATTTGAAGAAAAACCTAATAAATATACGCCATCGAGCGCAGAGAGAATGACAACTTATTCGAAACCTTTCAAAAGAAACTTTATGAAAAAAAAAAACAATTAGAAGTCAGTTCATAAAGCGGTTACTTTGAATAAGAACACAAAATCACTAGTTCACCTCTAAGTGGTACAAAGAAAAATTCTATTTACAGAATGGCACGTGGGTCGGTCCGTTTAATAAACGCGATCGAAGCTCATGCTGCTTTCTACCTGGTTTTGAGCTCCTCCTGCCGCTGGAATCCCCCCTCGACCCCTATAACCCGGGCCGCCGCGGTACTGTCCACCTCCACGATACTGTTGCTGTTGCAGCTGCCGAGCCCGGTTATTGGTAACGTATTCAAGAAAGGAGTGACCGTTTTGAGAGAGGCATGACAAGTCGCCAGGAGGTGGGTCTTCGAGGAAGAATTCATGCGCCAGAGCCTGCTCAGCAGTCAGTCGACGGGAGGGATTGCAAACGAGGAGGCGATCAATTAGGTCGATAGCAGAAGGGGTGGAAATAGAAGCAAGTCGTTCCTTCAAGGTGCGCCGCGTATCCATTGGGAGTTTAGTCTTCTTGTAGTTATCCAAATTCTCTACACCTGGCCACACGGCCGGAGTGATGGAGCCGCATAAATTAATGATTAGTCTAAGCTGATTCAATTCATTTTCACCTTGCATAAGAGGGCAACGGGTCCAGAGCTCAGCAATGATGCAACCTACGCCCCAAAGATCCACTGGTTTACTGTAGGTGCGGTCCATTAGAAGGATTTCCGGGGGACGATACCAAAGTGTAACGACCATTGCTGTATACTGTGGTCGCTTATCCTGCCGCCAAGGGGTAACGGTAACGCGAGCCAGACCAAAATCTGCTATTTTGAGGTGTCCACTACTATCAATTAGTATGTTTGAAGCTTTCAAATCACGGTGGAGGACGTTGTTACTGGAAAAAAAATTAAGTAAATAAACATGAAGGAAAACTCCTTGCAAGAAAACATCCACAAAAACGCACTCATGAAGGAATTTGATTCCAGTAAGCAGTTGTTTCGCGATACCTTTCTTTATAGGCAAATTAATGTCCACTTTTTGATTAAGAAGTCCGGCAAGATCATGATCACAAAATTCAAAAAGCAGGTAAAATTCGTATCTGGACCCGTTAGTGTTGAGATCTGGAATGGTGTTCTTCATTAGCAAGAATACGTACTACGTTTGTGACAAATTCCGTGCAAACGAACAATATTTTCGTGACGCAACATTTGCAGAATTATTACCTCTCGAAGTGCAGTAACAGGAAACTATAAAACGGGCGTTAAAAAGGGACGTCACATTACCCCTTCCGTTTCTTTTTCAGTTCTCAAGCGTTTTAGAGCAAATATCTCTTTGGTGGTTTTGTGCTGCACTTTAAAAACTTCGCCGAATGTGCCCTGGCCGACTTTAGTAAGGTTGTCGTAGTCGTCGACGGGGTAGGTAGTCGTTTTCTTCTCAATTTCCCTCTCAATGTATTTAAAGACTTCTGTGTGGTCCGATTCCAGTTCTTTGACGAGCAAATCCAGTTCACACTCATCCATTTTCGAAGAAAGTGGCATTTAGCCACCAACTCAAACAGCTCATCCGTTGGCGAAAACATTTAAACATGTTAGAATGTGAGTTTCATTTCATTATGTTTCGTGTTGTTCACCACTGATGTATTTGCGTATAAACTATTCACACATCTTAAATTTAAAAAGAATATTTTCTTAAGCGGATTTGTTTTTAAAAGAAAATATATCCCGCATCTTCTACAGTACCGTAGATTTTTACGTGCGATATAAGATCAGTTTGATCCACAGCAATTCAATTGCGCTCCCGTAATTTGTGTATGTCAATATCATATGTATAGATAGAAGTTTCAACGACATTTAAAAAAAATTTTTGCGGGTTAACTATGCCTTTTCCGAGATGGTTTGCAATGCAGGATAAAGCCTTGCCAAAGGTGCTTTCAAGCGTAAACGGCTTCAATACTTTTATTTTAACACTTCCTCCGTTGATCCCTCATTGTATTTGGTAATTACAACTTTCGCAGCTCAAAACACAAACAGATGGAACACCAGCTTCTCCTAAAAGGAAGTTTATCTAAGTCCATTTACTCTTTCTAAGTGATACATACTAGTTTTCCATACATGCAGGCTCCAGCCATTGGGTGGGATTTGCTTAGAATATGATAAATATTGCACTTTCATATCATTTACGCACCCGAAAGATTTTACCCGTAATAACCAGATTCCCTCCTTATAACCAATAAATGGATCGTGCCAATTATTTGCGATGGTTCGGTTTCCCACACTAAAACGGAGAATCAATGGTATAAATCATTGCCGAATTATACTGTCGACTCTGAGACTTCAAGAGCAATATCAAATTTATTTAATACAATCTACCAGACTTGTGTTTGTGCAAACTTACCAGAGAATTATTTCGAGGAAAAAATTTTTCTACGGGGGAGCAGGAACCCCTTAAATTCTCCATGCCTATTTTACCTTATGTGAGAAGGGACTGTGTGTCAAATGTCTTTTACAAAGTTGGACCTTGTGTCCTTTTTCACGTTTAGAGGATTTAATGATAGGGCGAATTTATTTTTGTAAGTAATAAACCTAATTCTTTCTTGTGCTCGGACATCTCAGCTATTCATTTAAGTCTGTTCGGTTTGTGGTGTAGTGTCAGTTTAAACCACAAGATCGAGAGGTCATCAGATCCTGGAAGACAATGAAAAATGCAGATTCAGAAGCTCTAACTTATGTATTTATATGATCTGTAGTTGTATGGAAAATCATCCAACTAGAACACTCGGAAATAACCGGGTGTTCTAGTTGGATGATTTTCCATATTCCAGCATTGGTTGACCTTTGATATGGCATTGCGTGCTATCCATTCATTCAGCTCCAGATAATTCTAGTTTAAGTATTTACCCAATCAATATCGGAAGTGAAGGTAGGATCATCGAGCCTGGAATAGTTTCATCGGAAAGAAAATTGTAGTCAACCGTTGGGGGTGTATCAATGATGCCACACGTTGAACAGACTACAGATAAATCGTTCACAATTTGGTAGAAGTTATGATTGGTGGGTGTATGCCGTTCCTTGATCCCAAAGGTGTCTACAAAGTAACAGATAGCAAAATACCTTGTATTTATTACATACTATAAGCACTTTTAAAGCACTTTCAAGTTAAACAGTCTTTTAATTTTTATTTAACCAGCACGCAATTTTTCAAGTTGTTTTTAATTCTTCTCTCGACCGCCTCATTCATAGTTGTTGTGTCAAGGACAGAAATGCACCTTATGTCTGAGATCGCTGATATCAATCGTTTGGTAAAAAAGAGGAAATACGATGAGGCAAAGCATGTCCTGCATAACTTAGAAGAAAAAGTCCTTAACGATCCCACTTTAATTAGTTTGTATTTTAATTTTCTTTAATGCATGCACTGCAGATATTATCCTATTGGAAGGTTATGAGTCCTCGCGCATTTTTAAGTCATTATCTATTTGCGATCAGGCTGTGGATGTTAGTATGAATCTTATTCTCTATGTTTAGTCCGAGGATTTTAGGTATGCCTTTTGCAATTTCGTTACAAAACTCACGATGAACCCTCATTTCCTCGTTGACTATTATGAAAATCTTCTGGTAAACAAATTTCATTTTACTGATTCATAGGATACATCATTTTCTGGTTATATGCGCGCTAAGACCGCGAGATTAAAAGAGGCGTGGTTGCACCTGTTAAGAAGGGTATTATCTATATTTTTTCCCGACCTCATAGGTTATCACTCACTCAACCACAGAGAAACCAAATGTAACGATTTTAATGTCGTACGGAGAACAGTTCCTTGAGCAACTAGCGTCCAAGCAAACCCAGTCTGTTACTGGTGGTTTGTGCCTAACTTTAGCTGCGATCATCTCCTATACTCCGGCGGTGGAATTTTTACGCGAAAGACTGCTTAGTTTCTTTTCAAAATTATTATCGCAAGCGATTGAGCAAGATACTAGGAATCTTCAGTTAATTGTCGTTTCGGCCGTTTTTTCCAGTCTATCAAAAATGATAAACGCTAATGGTTCTAACATGAAACTTGATGGTGAGAGATTCGTACTTCTTTCACACTCATTCGTCTAGATTTAGACAAGTTTTGCAGCTACTCAATGCGTATTATTAACTCCAGCTTAACTACACAATTCAACGGTAAATTTCTTAGACGGATTTGCAAGTTCCTCGAGTCCTCTTTTCTCAACATTATTTCAGGCAATTTTAATGTCGACCCGGCAAGTTACCCCACGGCGTTTTCATTAGTTGAAGAACCTTTTTATTTTGGACGAAGGATGTAGGCGAAGAATAAGTCGTTCCTTTAGGATATTATGTGATGAGCTAGAAGTTTGTAGTAAATAGTTAAATAGACTGCAAAGGAGATATTTTTTAAAATGATTACCCCGTTACAAATTTTAAACATTTTTACTCCTTATTTGTATGTAGACGTCTATGTGCTTTCTCCAGCGCTTGTGCGTGCACCAAATATCGTCCGTAGCCACTGCCGGTCGGAGGGCCTATGTTGCAATGTTAATATGTTGTAAAAAATCTTTCCTCACGGAGGACACCCTTTCCCCTTCCCAAACCCAAATGTTAGAAAAGATTTTGTCTTTTCTCTGCGGACATAACATATTTCCTTCTTTCGTTCCATTTCCTTTAAAATGCTTGAGCATCCTCGCTCCGGTAAGTGGTGTATTCGATGAGATATTTTTAGCCTACTTCTCTGTTTCAATTAGTTTTATCATTATTTTAGGTCTACCATAAGTTCCCATTAACTGTTGATGCAAGTGAAGTTCTTATACATACAGTAAAAGAAGTTATCCATCTGGTCAAGGAAATTTCCGAATCTTCTATTCTCTCAAACGCTTACTCTCTTCCTAGCCTGATTGAATCTATTGCATATCTGTTGGCTGGATGTTTTTTATTAGAACAGTATCGAGAATTGCTTTTGGAATCTTTAAAACGAGCAATCTTCACGTGCTTTAAAGTCTATCCAACTCTCTCTGTCAATGTAACCGAAAGCATCACTCACTCAATATTCACGTCAATTGAGGTCACAGGAAGCGATGATGACTTTGTTTCAGTGCTTAAAGAAGCTTGTGAGTTTCTCCATACACTTTTGAAAAATGCTTTTGTCAAATGATTTGGAGTCGATCTAAACGAGCGCTTCTTTACTCCCGTACTTCTTAGTATACCACGCCATTTTGCACACGTGTTCACATTCGGCGTTAGATTTTGAGACTAGCGAATCGGATGACGAAGCGGACGAGGATGAGACCGGAGGCATGGAAGCGAATTTGGAATCACTCAGTCAGCCCAGTGGTGCTTCTCAGATGGTGGTGATACCAAAGCCTTCCTACCAAGTGTATTTGCCACTGTGGCGAAAGTTGCTCGGTTTGCCTACCGGTTTGATTGAAAAGGTGGGTTATTTCAATAGGTCCTCATAAAATAAAGGTTCCCATCTGTAATTGATGTTACTTAGGCACTGTGTGGGGATGCGTGCGTGAGGTATGCCTTTCTGTTGTCGACACACCACCTCGAGTTTCTTTCAGGGCTATGAGACAAACCGGTATAGACGTCCGACTTATGTAGTCTTTTGGAGCCGCAGATCCCTAAAGCGCATGTTCAGGTCAAACTGAAGAAGGACAAAATTGCATGCGCAATGCTTAGTATAGAGGATAATTTTGGTCGGATCGTGAATATTGTTAGGGTTCCTCGTTGCATGTCTGAGTCTTCATTCCACTTGAAATGTGCCTAAGTTTGCTTTGTAGAAGCGGTTTGTACGTGACAATACAAAATCCTCGACGTTGATATTCCAACTCCTACTCGCCTCTTCATTGAAAATTCTAAACCACTTGGAATATTCCTACGAGGAGGACACTACAGACACTAGTGATATGGAATCGCAAGTAGTTGTCAAGTCTCCACAGGACATTCTTCTCCTCTCAAACTTTACGTCTTTTCTGCAGTAAGTAGAGCCAGATCTAAATAACCCTTTGAATACTTGAAGACAGATTCTGGTCGTTAGTGGAGGAGAAAGCGAGTTATACTGTGGGCGAAGAAGGCTGTGCCCGTGGGACTGCCCTTTCACGTTACTGTTAGCATTAGCGTTCTCATTTTCCATGCTTGGTGAATTAAACTTGGAAGAAATAAAGATACAAATGAACCTAATGTGATTTGGCAATAATTTCGGGTTGAGATAGCGCTTTAAGGCTTTCAGCATCTTAGTTAGATGATTTGATCGCCGCCAGTTTCTCCAACTCTTATCTTCATACTCCAAAGATTGTTGGGTACACGAAAGTGCGAAACGAGAATCTGCTAACCTCATTTGTATTCTTGCCTAGGCAAATTCTGCCGGATTGTTCACTTACTATCAGCCATGACCTTGTGTCTTCTTTCCTACAAGCTTCCCTTGACTTCGTTGAGAGGTGAGATGCATTCATTAAAAAGTATTTTTCCCAGGCCTAGACGGTTGTCTTCGTCAAAGTGAGAGAAAAAGAGGCTAAATGATTTAGCAATGTGACCCAACATCGAGTTAAACCACCTCATTTTGGCACCATTTGACTGATTCTTATTCACGCTTCCACCGACTTTCTCCGTCTGTTTGTATAGTACACAGAATGCGGCTGAAATGAAGCACAAATGACTCAAAACATGGTAAAAGTGTTTCCTATCGCACTGCGTAGTTGTCTGTGATGACGCCTTTCACACAATTATGCAAACTTCAGAATTACCACTGAGGTCAATTGTAGATCAGTGCCTATCTTATTATCACAGAGAGTAGCTGAACGACGTAATCATTCTTTTTAACAGTCACTAATACGTTTTTTTATTCCGATCTGCAGCAGTTCTGTTTTGCATGCACTTTCCCCTTGTACATTGCCGTGATAGACTTGTGTATCATGTTGGAAGTGTACATGCTAGAGAATGACACAAGCACTCAAACCTCTTGTAGGTACCCTCTTCTCAGTGGACTTCATCGTCTTCTAACACTGGCTCATTTGTTGGCTAGAAGATCGGGCTTCTTTGAAGGTATTTATTACAATTGACATCCACATTATCACCTGTCAAAATTCTCTACCTTAGAAAGTTGTTCCTTTAAGTGTCTTATCTCAAAACATATGTAAATGTGTGATGAAACATCAAACCATTTACATTTGCGGTGCCTTTTTATAGTAATAATGAGAAGTAAGAGTGGGTGGGACGGGGTGAATTTTAGGGGCCGAGCCGACCAGCTGCCTCATTCTAACTCGATTGAGGTCATTTGCCAACTCCCTATTGGCCGCCTTTTCACCGACGGGGACTCTGGCGCCAGACGACCTCAGCATTGCCCGGTGCACCTGTCTCCTCACTTTGCCTCTCTACGTGATCACCTCACAGCCTGAAAATGTCACTTTCAAACAACTCGGTTACCTCACTGCCGCCAGTGCGCAATTGGTTGCCTTGCATGGTCGTTGTGAAGTCATGGCGACGGATATTGTGTCCGCTGTTGAATCTTGGTTGAAAGGTAAGTATCGGTAGTCGGATTTCACGTTCATTTGGTAGGTTTAACCTGTTTATTTATCCTTTTCGTTTTACCAGAAGTCAAATCTCACCCTGTCTACCCCACGGCATTGGGGATTCTGATTCCGGCATTGGCCAGTCTGCTGGAGATTAACAATGGGGAGGATTCCGGAGACAAGGCATCATCGCTTTTCGTTGGTCGACGGTCGCGACGGTCCGGCTATAGGACGGAGATCCGGCGGTCGATTAGAACAATTGCGAAACGATCTGCTCGACAGGGCCTCAGGTCGCAACTCACTGAGGCGCAAGTCAAGGTCCTTGAAATCCTTGGTCAAAATGCCTTGTATTGGCGATTCTTTACTTTGGTTGGTCAAAAATAAGATATTAATGAGATTTGTTACAGCAGAAGAATTTTGACGAGGATACAAAAAACTTTGTACATATTTTACCCACCGGCAAAGGTGTTTTTAATGACCTAACTTTGTGCCTGCCCTATCCCGATCTGAGACCACTTATTCGTCTGTCTAATTTGCGGTTGCTGGGACATCTCCTTCATATTCTGCTTTGGCGACCGAAATGCACTGCGTTCTCGCCCAGTAAAGGCAAGTCGAACATTTATTTACTCGCCTTCTAGTTAGTACAAGTGTTGTTCGCCAAGCAAGAGTATCAGCAGCCGAATACCTACATGAATACATTGTTCTCAGCTTGGTAAATCAACATGCCCCTTCGGCAACACCTCACGAAGCGGTGGGGGAGAGTGATTCTGCCTACTGGTCCCTCCTATTCCATGTGACCCTAATTTTGGGGGCTGATAACGATCCAGTAAGCTGTTGAGTTTGATGCAACCTGATTTTAGCTTATTCGTGGGCTCTTTCGGTGCCTCGCCTTTCAATTGACGCACTGGTTTGCTGGTTACCCGAGTACCGCTTTGTGTGGAGCTAAACTTCTGCGGAAAATCCTCCTACGCGTCCTGAACCTCACTCCACCTGAAGATGATGTATGCGACTTTGTTGATTCGACGTGGCCGCTGCCTGGTAGCATTACCTTTTCTCCCCCTCATCTTCCTACTAGAATCGCTTCAGACGAGACGCACGAAACTGGCCTCCGCCTGTCTTCGCGAGTTCTTGCTCTGGATGAACCACCAGACCACTGGAAATAAGAGACTCGCCTCCCTCGGTGACCAAACATTCGAGGGCCTTCTGGAATGCATTTTAAATGGTCTCTGTCAGAATGGAGCTGCGACTCAACCTTTCACAGACGGAATCGCCTCCCTTCTGAGGTATGAAATAAGTGTGTACCTTACCAGATTTTCATCGCACTTAGAGAACGAACAGAACTGGCTTTCCGCTATATATATCTTCTTATCGATGCCTTTGCGCGGTCCTCCTTGTCAGGTAGGCGGTAATTTAACACTAAATAACGTTCCAGCATCTTGCAAAAATTCGCCTTCTGCCTTGAGCCGAGCGGTCGGATTGCTCACGGAGTTGGTGAGACGATCGCCAGAAAATGTGCGATTTAACGACTGTGCGGGACCTGAGAAAAGACCGCGTTTGATGAAGACCAGCGTGGACAAACCCATAGTCGAGTCGCTTAAACCACCATCGTGGAAGTCTGCTTCTATTTCTTCCTGTCTGAACTCCCTTCTCCTGGCCTGCCGAGATCCCTTCATGGGAGATGTGTTTCAGGAACTCGTGAAAAAAATCGTCTCATCGTTGGAGTTCAAACTCATTCCGAACGTCTTTCCGAGCACAGGCTGCCTCGTATCAGCGTATTATTTTAGCTATTTTTTTTAAAACACCTTTTATAATCTCATATTTTGCAGTATGCAATGGAATTTGGACTCGCCAAGCTCATTCGTCCGCTGCATCAAGAATTGTTCTTGGCTACTTTTTTCTGACTTTATTACGAAAACGGACTTCCTTGAAGCACTTCAGCTGCCAGATAACAAAATACCATCGTATTTTGAGCGCTATTGTGGCTCACCGGAAAGGTAGTTAAATTTTCAGATCCCCGTCTTATTTATTTGCAGTTTGCCTCATGATGGTCAACTCGCGACGCTGAATTTTGTGTTTGCAATTCTCCGTTCAAAACCGAAGATGGTGTTGGACAGTTTGCTTTCCCCTGACCACGCCTTTTGGGGCCTTCTTGTTCGGTGTGCTTTAAGGCCTCGAATCACCGGAATCCCGCCAGATGACAAAACGGTTGGTTTACCTCATTAAGCGTTTACCTTTAGGCCCTGAACGTTTTGCGACTGCTCCCCACAACGTGTCTGTCGGCGGTCAGCGACGCAGTCTCCCGAATGTTCGAGTTGCATGGGTCTGACACCATCCTTCATACCTATATTCCGCTTTAGAATATCTAGGAGGAGTGGAAAGGTCGGCGTGGGAGGGGAGGGAGACATTTCAGAACTTTCCGAAATCCTCGTCAATGCATCAAAGCTTATACCTCTTTCTACTGACGATTTTGATCTGCGAAAGTGTTTTTCTGAGTGTATTTCCTCGGAAATGTGTCAGACGTTGATTATTTTGTTAAAAAAAGTAGGATTATATTAGTTAGCGACTGATTTTTTTTCTAGAGGTTGTATGAACCCGAGGACAGAGCGAGCACACTCTTTCAGGCGACCCTCTCTATTGCCTTATCTCTCAACTATCAGGTGAGGTGTTATTGAAAACTGTAAGAGTGATTTGACCACAGGTATCATTTGACGCCGATGAAGTCGTTCACGCGATCTGTAAATCTGGTCTTTGTCTCATTCCTCCATCCACCATTCTAACTATTTTGGGGTTCACCGAATCCGCAAAGAAACAAATTAACCTCTCGAATGGAGATTTGTCTCTTCTCCTGAAATTCCTAAGCACATATTTGAGGGGTTCGGATAGGTGAGTTGGGGTAATTGAGCACAATTTTAGTGCAACTTGACAGTAACCAACTAACTTAAAATGTCTTATATAGTGTCTATTGTGCAGTCAGATATCATTTTATTCCCAGATTACTGGAAAGTCAACTGTGCAACGCCATTAGTGGGGCCTGGAAAGAGGAGATAGCGCCCCTTCTCCGGTTCCAACCGTCCTCGGGTGAGACCTTTGTTGATCTCCTCGGGACTCTCATTTCCCTTTCACAGATGGTGGGTTCAAATTGTCGCCTTGTCTACGTACTTCGGCGATGTACCTTAAGTTGTTTTATGAGTTTTATCTGCATCCTTCGCAGAGGCAAAGATTGGGATCACTGAGGAAAGCGTGGTTATAAAGTCGTGATTAGAATTCCTCCTCCCTTCGTGGAATTTCTTGGGGCGAGCGCCGGCCAGCATCGGGTTGCCTCAACTTCACTGCGTTTTGTTTTAGGCTTTACTTTTAAATAGTGCATTGTGTATTGTGTACTGGATGCTAACATCTTAACAAATAGGGGCGCGTTTGTTATGATGACGAAAAGCTCATTTCATCTGTGAGAGCCACTTGTAGGTCAGTAATCTTGTCGAGCACTGTCCGCTGCAATAGGTCTTCTGAGAAGAAGTGTGTTTCGCCTTCATTTTGCTAAGGTATACTTTCCGTGTACAGGAGCTAGACCGACATGTCTTCGTAAACACCTACCTGGACCTGCTCGGTACGGAGGCATTGAGTGATTCCGCCAAGGTTGTAATTGACCCATTTTATTTTGCATCTTCACTTTCGCCTCTGGTTTTACCTGCTCCCTGTTCTGTTACAGGCGAAACTCCTTGATATGTTGGCCTTCTTCCTCCACTACGAGGTTATTCCCACAAACTTTGAGTTGTCCAACGAGGAACGGGCAGAAATTGTTAAGGCTGTTAAAGTCCTCCTTGTCTTGAATCTTGACCTTGAGGATTTGATGACTGCCTCTTCTCCCGATAAGACTAAGTGCACACTGTTTTTAAAACCGGTGAGTCTGCCCTAGTGGCGGAGCAATATGCGCATATTAACTGCTTACTTGTCCCACTTGCGTAGGTGGCTTCTCTCTTTTGCCAAAGTTTTAACTCGAATCTGTGACAAAATGTCTATCAATGTATTGAAATCACAAAGGATTCGTGATTCCTCCATATCGTCTCGCTAGCTAATCGTAAATTTTAGTGGGGACGTTTGCATTCCACAGCATCGTGAACTCGACTTGCCTTTGAGTCAGTAGAGAGCGGTGGCGAGAATTTTGACCATGACTAAACTTCGCAATGTGCTAGCATATTCTCATCACTTCCTGTCAGATGTAGTTAAGTAAGAAAAAAGGCTCTTTATTAGATATTCAACAATACTGTCAGATTTTGAGA
This sequence comes from Dipylidium caninum, assembly GCA_017562135.1. Lineage (NCBI taxonomy): Eukaryota > Metazoa > Platyhelminthes > Cestoda > Cyclophyllidea > Dipylidiidae > Dipylidium > Dipylidium caninum. The sequence goes on from QEYB01000533.1 coordinate 364,066, forward strand.
TCCGCCATTTGACAGTGTATTCTTCATTTAAGGTAAACAGAACAATGTTAAGTAGACTGAGCTTCTGGAAGTTTTTACGGTTCTATTTTTAAAACCTAGATTCTCTCCCTCCTGAAAACAAGCGCTTGTCGTGAAGCCATTCAAATGCTGACTGTGCACTTCTGTCGTTACCCCGTGCACGACATGGATGATGAGTTAGACGAGTGTCTGCGCGATGCGATGAAACGGTAGGTGTTGCCACATTACATGGGAAAGTAATGTGATAAATTACTCTTCAGAATTTGGACGCGGCCTTTGGTGCAGGGGGAAATTTTAGCCTCAGCGCTAAGGGGCCTTTGAAGAGGCCGTCGCCTCCGCGCAGGCATCAACTGCCACAATCGACTTATGGGCTCGTTACCTCTGCAAATTCGTTAAACCACTTCTAACCTGCGTGAATCCTACTGTTCTGCGGTCCCTCGCTGAACGAAATGTTGTCAAGTGGTTCCAGAACCTGGAGGAGAAGCCACAAGGGGACTGACATGACGGTGTATCAGTGGATGTGGAGGTTGCTGAGTCGCACTTCCACCTTCTATTTATTTGTGTCGCTCTACAATCGCCTACCTAAGTCTTGCCTCCATGGAATGAACGAAGGTGGTGTCGGTTCCGTGCTGAAGGCTTTCCTTGGACCGACGTGTTTGGATCCGCTTCAGTCAGCTCAGGTGAAGGGCACAGAACTAACAGCTGCGCTTATAAAGTAGGTTATATGCTATTCGACTTCTCCTCTTCATTCTTTTACTTGGTACTCGAGCTTGTGTCAAATTTTAGAAAGATTGTTAGGATGGATTGCAATGTAGAGGTGAACCATAAAATAATTCAAGGACCTGAGTCTTTCTGGGAGACTGGTTCCTGGGCGCAACTGACGTTCCCTCGTTTCAGTGGTCCCCTTCACTTGCCACTAACCGGTTGAGGCGATGTAAACGGAGAGGTCTAAATGCAAACTTGCCAATGGGGTATTAACAAGCTTTGTTACTGCATATCACCGATCAGTTCTTGCACAAATTTGGCAGAAGTTTCATTTATCGAAACTGCTTTGTGTTGTTTGCCAGGTTCTAAAATGTTGAGTTCTGAAATTGACGAGCAATTCAAATCTCGTTTCGACTCACGAAATTTAGGAAGCCTTTTGGTTATACTACACTACCCTTGGCACAATCAATTCTGAAGTCAGTTGCATCAGACCAAGCTGGTTTTTCCGGGAATCTTTTTGAATTGCCAATGAAGTGGCCAAATGGGCCAAGTCTGCACTCATATGAGCGGGATGGCGAGGTGGGGGGAAGTCGGTTTCTTCGTGTACTCTTATTCGTTTTCTAATTGTAGGGAAGCTCACTCAACTCTTCAAGACTCGCTTGAGCCTCCCATTAGCACCACTTCATCTCCCGTCATGGAGACTGCTATGACGACCCTGAAAAGTCACCTATGGTCCGCCAGTCTGGCGTGTCTGGTGGCCACCGTGAGCGCAACCCAGACACGGGAAAAAACCTACAACTATGTGCTCGTCTGTGATCCTCTTTCTCGCTTCTTTCCTGCATTCACAAGGTCTGCGCATACCCCCATGTTTACCTTTCCCAATCAGGTAAGTCTCTTCAACCGCGGTGGATCCCATTTCCCTGGCACTCTCTGATAAATAATGCGCATTGGTTTGCATATTCCACAAAGAGATTGGGAAAGTACAGGTCGGCCTTCCTCGAACTAAGAGAGGAGTTTTGGTCGCCGTCGGAAGGAGAGCTCTCTGTCCAGAACAAGACAACGGAAAGTTCTGGCGAAGGAAGAATGCTTACTAAAAGGGAAAATGCCGGTGGACTTCTGCTGGGGAGTAGTTTCACGGGAGAGGTTGCTCGCTTTACGAGACCCTCAGGAACCCAGGTAGCCTCAAACGTTCCCTTCTTTAAAGACCTTATTTCATCACACTTTCCTGAGCCTGGCATGCTATTACAACATTATTACATATCCGCGAAAGTGTGAAAAGCTGTACAAGGTGACAGGAATCTTTGCATAAGTGGTCTTTTTGTTCTTATTTAGATAGTCAGAGGAATAGATTCTCTGGTAGGCTTCAAGACGCCAACCGTCCCAGGGGGAGAGTTTGCATCCTCTCCACACTCCTCCGGCTCTGGAAGATTTGTTGTTGACGAAGGATCAGATTCATTGCTAGTGAAATTGGAGGTGGACTCTCTTAACACAATTCCTCTGATGGTGTGTTTCGTGGGACTGCTGAAACACATGTGGCGTCTGGGTCTGTTAAAGGCTAGTGACGACTTATCATGATTAACCCATCACTGCTTACATTTACTCACCATCGTTTATTATTCAGTGCGTAAAACCCAACGAAATGCCCGCTATCCTACGGTTTCTCTACGATCAGTTCAACTCCACTCCGTCCAATGACGACAACGTGCGGATATTTGTGGTTAAGCTGGTCATCAACTGTCCTGAGGTAATTAAACAAGAGGCGTCTTGTAGTGCTGTTCACTCGTTTCGGGGACACCCATGACTGATGCTGATGTTTGTTGAGCTTCATTTACAACCCTTAGAATAATGGGAAATTTTTATGCGACCAACTTTTCCTCTTCCCTTAATTCTCATCTTTCCTCCCTTTCAAGTTTTCTGTCCAAACGAAGCAGTCTGCTGAGGTGGATGGGGGTACCCAGCAGAGAGTAGATCATGCAGCAAGATGGCTTTCTGTTTGGGAGTGCGTGTCGACAGAGTTGGACGGGGCATTTACCATTAACAGGTTAAAGAGGGGTGAAGGTTACAATGAAGTGGAAGAAAGCAAAATGCTTGCTTGAACTAACGATGCTAGTCAAAGCGGGAAAATACGGTCCGAATGTCATTTCCTAATCTTTGTCTCACTCCTCCTCGCCTCCTGTAATTTGGATTTTCCATTCATACCGCTTTGTAGGTTTTCAAACCCTTCGCCAACGTCTGGCTTCCACTCCTTCTCACCTATGCCGCCTCGGAGGCCAAAGTTCTCGTGGATTCCCGCAAATTTTCTGCTCTCAGCATCGATCTCTGTCTCCTCCTCGGTGAATGGGCCACCTCCGGCGGCATCTTGCCTTCTACTGAGGTGGAGAAAGGTGGAGCTCGTTCCCTCCTTGCGCATTTGGTCAGGCATTCGTGTACCGCGTTTCGGGGAGATGATCAACTAGCTGAGGTCGCGCCTCTGCTAAAGCACTATCAGGAATTGTTCGGTTTATTTGTTAAAGCCTGGCTCCCTGCTGGCGTGCCAATTCCCTACAGGTGGGTGTTTTTTTGTCCAGTTTGCGCTGCCAAATGAGCATGCTACTACCTGTCTGGTCGAATACTTTGAGATAACTGCTGTTGTCATCTTGTATAGTCAACTTTTCTTCCATTTGTGGGTCGATTCGTGTACAAAGTTGAGGTAAATTTAGAACGGGAGTAACGCCGAAACTACTACATTTGACGACATTTAGGCGGTAAAAGTGACCCCTTACTCGTTGGAAGTCTGATGGACAGCGGTTTAGGCATGTGATGACGACAACAGGAGGTGATGTGCAAAAAACGTTTTTGCTTTTTCTTAAACCTAATGGCATCGTTGCTTCTTACACTTTTACAGAGAGTTGTCGGACGCACTTCACGCGAATGCAAGCGCTAAATTGAAAACCTATACCTTCCACCAACTCAGGAGCATTCTGTTATCGTGCAGGAACTTCGAGCCCGAGGAAGACAATGTTCCCCTCTTGCTGTAAATTAAATTTGACTCTTGCTGTTTTAACCACCGCCTATTTTAGGTTCATTAATGCCATTCTTCAGTGCCTGCATAGAAGTCCTAAGCCGCTTCTCACTGTGGTCTGGGAATGCGCAGGAATTTTAGTTTCCAAATTTGCTTCGTCGCCCCCTGACTATCGACTGGAAGGTGAAGAAGTCTTAGATAGCGATGGAATTGGTGTCTTCCCTCTTTCGGCCCTTCCAGTTGACCTTCATTCTCTTGCTACTGATCTTTGGTCTACCGTGAGCGGCTTGAACCCATTTAGTCGAAGTGAGCCACCGTCGAGCGCCTCCATGACGGATATGATTGAGGCCTCCTGTGGGGCTGCGTCTCACTGGCCTCTGCTGGGTGTCCATCTGACCAACTGCCTCATCGCGACTGGAATTCCAAACACCGTTGAACCAACTACTTTATCTCGATGTTTACAAGTATTCGCTAAGGTGTTTGAGGCCTTCACAAATAGCAATCTTCTATGTTCTCTCGAGCGGAGCGTCAAAATAGGTATACTGCGGAGGATGGGGACTTCGTCTGTCATCCAGATGGCCAAATGGGGGTGAGGTCGACTGTCGCATTGGTGAAGACACATTCGCTTGTCGAGTGTACAATCTTTTTCGCCTGTTTTTAGGACGCAAATTGTTCTCTTCCACGCAGCAGTGTTAATTCTTCGAATTGTTCAGTTTGCTCAAACCCTCTCAGAGACAGAGAGAGAAGGACAGGCTGAAATGTGGCAGCAGTTGATTCTACGGCTGTTAATACTTCTAGTGTCCACCCTCGGGACACCCAATTCTACGTCAAATTCGCGTCGTGTGGCCTACAGGGTGTTCGTGGAGGCAAGGAAGGTGGACACTTGGGCGAGAAATAGAAAAATTGAGGTAATTGTGCATTGACATGGAAGTATTTCTATTCTGGGTGGTGCTGGTTGACAGTTTAAAGGCAACACAACTATCCTCATCTGTGCAAGCCTGCATTCCTTATTAGTACCTGCCTCTACTTCGTCAAAGATTTCTTATTTGACATGTACCTCCGCCTACCGATGGTCGTTGCCTCATAATGGCCAAGCTTATTATCATGCCCGGCTTGCATCCGTGTGTAGAGCACCTCGTCTCACCACTCTGGCAGATTCCTATTTCTAACTCCGTGATGGTGTACTTGGGGTCCTATACACTGCTTTGTAAATATCATTTGTCCACTGAGAATCATTCCAAAAACGTACTTTTGAGATAATTTGGTGGAGTTTTGATCTCAGACTCTGAACTTATACAATAGCTGGGGAAGCATTCCATTTAAGTCGGAAGAGGGACCTTGCAATTTGTCTCCCCTGCGATTTCAGGAGGTCTGCAATCTGGGTCTGTCTTACGGACTCTGTGCGGAGGAGGACCTAAAACTTCGTCGACAAACACGGAAACACATTTCCCAGCGGTGTCTCGAAATTACTTCCTCGCGTCTGCCTCCATCTCTCTCCAGATGGCTTCTGGCTCTGCGACTTCTAAGCAGTGGCAGTTGTGACGAAGCCGTTGATGTAGTTCTCTGGGCCAAGATGGGACAGCGTCTCATGACTACGAGTCTGGAGATTCTGTTGGAACCGGCCATTAAGTCTGCTGAGTTTCGGCACCCATATAAACAGGGTCCCCTCGATCCACATTATCCTTTCACACAATCAAAGTAAGCCACAATTGTTTGCCTCAGGCTTGATTAGGTTTAATTAAGTTTGAGTAGGAAAGTAATGAGCTCCTCTTTTGTTTAATTGCCTCCACTCTATCGCGTCCTAAGAAGCGGTGTGTTGCCACAAATTCATGGGAAGAATTCATTGCACTACTTTAAGAAAGTGTGGGTTTGAGGCCCGAGATACTCTAAGGTTGTCATATAAGTTTTAGAAGTTTCTCTTGACTTTTATGCGTGGTGGATGGGGAAGAGCGCCTTGGACGTTCATCTGTTTATAGAAACCTGAAGAGAATAATGCACCTTATGTTCAGTTTTCTTTTTTCAATTCACCCGGATTTTGGGTATTAGAACAGTGGTTAAAGTGACACTTTTTTTAGTCGAATTCGACTCTTGTTTCGCTGAGGTTTCTTGCGACTTCCTTTGAGATGTTATCTTAACCTTTCCGCCTGCGATGTAACAGGCATGGCTGGAATAAGCATTAAGCAGAAGGGCTCGAAATCGTCAAAGAGATAAGCATCTGGCGCTCCGTAAAACACATTGGGACAAATTTTGACAAAATTTGTAGGAGTTTATTTCTTCAATACATAGTGTGCCCTTCTGTTGAGGTTTGATTGCAGCGCAGATGACTGACTGGTCTGGGGAGTACTGGGGTTTCATGTCTCTGCGAGTGTATGCGTCTTTACTAGTGCACGTTTGGGTGCGCACACCCTCGCCTGCTATTATAAACTACTCTTATCTACGCAGCTATTTTAGCACATCCATCTCCTCCTCGCTGTCGACGTGGGATCCAGTCGTGTTGAGTGGGACTCGCCAGCTAATACTGAGCCGAACACAGGCTTTGGATACTGGTTCTGCTACATTGGCTCTTCCCGAGGGGAGCGCCGCGCAGACTCGCTTGATGGAGACCGGTGAAACACCCTTCGCGTTTAACCTCAGTGCCACGGCGGAACATTCACCGGATGTGGGTGCTCTCCGCAGGTCAATCTTTCTTTCCTCAAACGCGGCCAAAGCCAATCAGAAAACCAAAACTTTGAATTTTAATGATGTAAGGACTTTACAATTAGTCATCAGCCCTGCAGAAAGCGACTAAAATGGTTTGTTCTTCTGATGGTGTGAGAGGGAGATTAAAATGTACATTTTTTAACTAGGTTAAATGGCACTGCCTAGGGAGCTATGGTAAGTCGCCGTGCGAATTTATCTCCGCTCCCAAGACGTTAAGGTAGGTTTAGTCGGTGTGAGAAAAGGCCTCTCTCAGAATTGTAAAACACCTCTCAATGAGGGTAAAAACACGAGTCCAGGGAGTTTCACGCTTTATGAGGCTGCATGCCATACTCGTCACAGATTCTGTCCATTTCACACAGGTGCTTTATTCCTCTATGCGACACTGATGGATTTGTTCGCGTAATGCCCAAGCACACCTTTTGGCCAGTCGTATTGTTTCTTGTCAACAATGAAGTGCCCATGATAATGGACTTAAGTTCAAATTTCTCCTTTGTTAGGTGGGGCATTTGTTTTCCGCACCCTAGCATTAGGTGAAAGGGCTACACTTCCAGATCTTCCCTTCGTCTCTTTCATTATACGTTTCCAAAGCCACCGCAAAGGAGCGACATACTACTAACAACTTGGATTAATGCCTCCATGTCCACCCGTGTGTTGAAAAAATAGTTTCCACTGTCACCGAGAGCATTAATTTTCCTTCACCGTGTAGCTTTCTCCCGTGGAGCAGTTGCGACGGAAATTTCTGTTCACTTCAACGACTTCCGCCGAGTCTGGCTTGGGTGAAAACGTGCGGCAGTTTTTCAAGCAACGAACTATTCAACACCAACATGCTGAGACAGTCCTCAACTCCGACACCACAGCCGACGATTATGCTCGCCTCTGTCGTAGACATCGCCTCGGCGCCCTCCCCGATATCGAAACTGTCACTGCGGAGAGTCTCCTGAAACCCCTCTTCCAGCTGGCGAACAGGGATCCATCAGGATGCGGTTCCGATCTTCATGGCCTGATTTTGAGTTCAGTGGTCGCTGCAACATCAAAGTCTACCGGCCGGGAGGAATTCATAAGGGAACTGGGCAGTGCTTTCAGTGATCTCTCAGTGCATGGAGAGAGCGGCTATCTCGCTCTGATCTGGGATCTGGGCGGATTAGAAAGAGAGGTTTTCGCCCTGCTTCCGCAACCGAGTCTTCTTGCCAATAGTGCAATCGCAGGGGGGAAGGTTGAACTTGGTGTTTTGGTGATGGAGGAGGCCTTCTGTGATGCTGCCATATGTAGGTAAATGAAACCTAAATTTCTCTGTGGCCTTCGAGCCTCGACATTTACTATCATATGCGCGGTACTCTTAGCTTTTTAACAGAGGTTCACTTTTTCTCAAATGTTCTGCTGCGTGTCCTGTCTCGAACGGCCCTCAAAATTTCCTACTACTTGACAGTGTAAGAAACAACCTGAATTTAGCCAAATGTTCATGAAAAGATTGAATTCTGCCCATCATGCACAGTTGTTGCATTCATTCAACCCACTGCTATGGTAACTGACTTCCGCGACCTGGTGATGTTATGAAGCCCGCCATCCCCGCTGTCCGATTCTGCCTTCCTAGGCACTGGTGTCCTTCCCGTTGCATTGATGAATAAATAGTAAGTTGCAGGTGAAGGCATGAATCCCCAGTCGTGGACAGGTTCGTTTACAATTTCCTGCGAGTCTTTGTCAACTGTCTTCCATCAGTCGAAGGTGTAGTCTCACACCTTCAATCGGTTTATTCTCGGTTTTGTTGAAATTTGTTTCTCCGATGCACATATAGGCTCCTGAAAGCCTCAACCATGCCTGGAAAGTGGAGGATGGAAGAACACTCGTCAAGTTTATTCCATAAAATGGCGCTCTTTAAGTACTTTCAAGATTTTCCGATGATCGCTCTCACGCTCTCTTCATGATGAGTTTCAGTAAACCCTGATCTATCAAGTAGAGATGCTGCAGATAATGCCACTAGCGGCTGCCGTTCGTTCAGGTAACAATGCGGAGCGACGAGTTAAGAAATGGTATGAAAGTCTTGCCTAAAGCAAAGGAATCCCGGTCCCTTGCGTCATCTGGCATTATTTGGAGTTGACTGGTATTCTTGGCCGATTCCTTCACTGAAGCCGCGAATCAAATCACGAGGGCCACCTTTAAGCTACAAAAATTAGCGTCTTTGTTAGGCGAGTGGGTGGCACACCGCATTCTACCGAGCAAATAGACGGGCTGGCGGACAAGTGACCGCCCCATGCAGTTCACCGCTCATTATGGCTGAATTCATTCTATATTCATTCCATCTCTGTAGTTCTAAACGTGTCTGCCAGTTGGCATCAACACCCTCTCCGTGGACGGCCACCAGTCGTCGACTCTACTTCTCCTTGCCTATCGTCATCGCTCCTGACGAGGAGATCGGAGGCTTCACAACGGGATGCTGTAAGGGTGGGCCTGGCACCACTGCTGCCGCTTTTTGGTGGCAATTGACGCGGCTGTACGCAGGCCTGGGACGCAGTGAGGAGCTGTTGGGCTGGCTCTGCGACCGGTGGATTTCAGAGTCAGGATCATCCCTCCTGCTCAACCGCCTTGGGAAAGCCATCGTGGCCAAGAGACTGGGGGACTATGAAAGCGCTTTCGTGCAACTCTCCGATGTAGGTGCTTTTGTGCACATCCAGCCCATTGGGTGGGGGATGCTTACCTGTCGCCAGCTCGGTCTTTTAGTCCGGAGTCACTAAGTCTTCCTCCTTTATTGTGCACTTTTGCTCTTCTGAGAGCATTGAACTTCCCTAGTAGCGGAGTGCGGGAAGTGGATTCAAAGCTAGTCATCCCCTAGCAGCCTTTGCGCATCTGCATCTCGCAGACGTGTTCGCAAGGTATGCTAGTGCAGTTGGAGATCGGAGTAAAGAGGTGCCCTTGGCACTGGACTCTTGCTTTAAGGTGATGAATTATTTTGACTGGACTATAACCAACTCACATTTTCGTCTTATTCCGACAACGCGGTCGAATTCTCTTTGACTAAACATTCAGAAATGCCCCCCCCTCTCCCCTCCCTTTCGGCGCTTTAACATGTGTTAATGCATTTTTTTGCTCTGAGATGTTGTCAGCTCGTCCTAACAATTAATTTGCGGCAATTATTCCTTGTCACAGGCAACTCATTTTTTTAATTATTGGATGATGCAGTGGCGAAGTATATTCGGTTGAAAGACGACTATCAATCAGATAATCAGCGTCCGAGCTGAAGTGTTCACCCATCGTGATCGCCAACCGAAAAATGGGAGGAGAAACGCAGTGTATTTGTGGGACACAGTGTTCCCATATGGGCAAGAATGGTCGCCAGCAGTGGGAAACCACCTCGGCTCGCTGTCGTGCTGCGGACCTAGTTGCTGCATGGCCACTCACGAACGCGCTGTTTTCAGAGAAGAGGGTGGATTAGCCCCACTGCGAGGGCACATCGGTAACGTGCCACCCATTCGCCCTTTTTGTTTGTTTGGAATGCCTTTGTAGTTGGTGACGACATACCCTGACCACGAGGGGATATATGAGCAAGACGGAGAACTCCACGACAAGGCGGATGAAGGAAAGACGTCCGACATTTGGTCCACTTGTCCGGAGGGCCTGAGTGAGGAACTGCGGATGGTTTGCAGGGAAGAGCTGCTCCAGTGCCTCGCTCGCCTGGGTTCCTGGGAGGACTTGGATGTGGCTGCAACACGTACTGCCAAGTCATTCCTTCCAGCAGCAGACGATTCTGCTACGACCGCTGCTAAAGAAGATGACGACGACGACGACGAAACAGTCTCCGCCTCCAATGCCGGAGTTTTCGACGAATTCGGTTAGTTGCCTTTTTATTTGGACTCTTATTAACACGTATTGGATAGTTTTACTTTTGACAAGGTGATAAGTCTGGCAGGTGTTGGGTGAATCCTTAACGGTTTAAAGTTAACTGAATCCTTCCCGCAACAGACGTGGAGTCGAGTGCCCTCTTCTGGTCGAATGTTACCTTTTTTATTCGATCATGGCATCAATCACGAAGAGTCAGCCATCAAGTCCGCTTCTTCAGCTTGAATGTCATGCCTAGATTTTCTGTGAACGACACTCTGGATGAAAGCAGGAAGAGTTTGGCTTTGCCACCCTTACAAGCAGAGTCGAGTGGACAATCGGTAGGCTTGTCAGTGTGGAACTTCAGGCTGCAGGCGTAGAGGGGGGTAGAGTTTATTGCTCTCCCCCCCCCCCCCTAATCCAACTTCGTAAGGAATTGGATCAGTTTTCTCATCGGAAGGTATCCAACACTGAAAAAAAAACGGGATCTACTGATAGTTGATGCTGCTTTTTAGCGAATACACTGGACTTCGGTAGATGACGATTTCTTCCTCGAAGATGATAACCCTCGCAAAAACCGGCTTGGCTATTCTTCTCCTTCTCCCCTTTCCTCTCTCATTCCTCCGTGTGTGTTCACTTGAGATGGTCCATTGAGGTTAATTAAGAAGACAGTTTTTCGTCTACCAAACTTTCCATTTTGTTTTTTTAAGGCCACTTGCCGGCGTGGTGAGTTTTCGTGTAATCTTGTTCCCGCCTCTCTCAAATGCTCGCAGCTATGCCCCTCCCTGCATGAAGTGATTCCGCTCTGAACCCACACCAACATTCTTTATAGCGTATTTGTGGAAGGAGCCTTATGTCGTGGAAAGTGTGATCCCACACGTTATCCATGCCCGTCTCCAACGGTGTTTGGGAGCAGAAGTCGACAAGGCCGCCATCCACGAATCTTTGGGCACCGAAGAGGAGAATGCATTTTACCGAGTAATAGAATCCGGACTTCGTTCCAATTGTCGGGACTTTGAGGTACTCATAATTCCTTTTTACCCTTTAACCGCGTTGTAGACCAAGTTCGCCTACGAGTTGGCCATCTATAGTGTGCTCCGAGGGAATTTAGTGAAGGCTCGACTCCACTGTACATTGGCTTTCAAGCGGCTTGCAAAGGTGCGTCTTTTTGCGCCTCCCCGCACTTCCTTGTAGGCATGGTCCACCGAGACGAATAAACACGACTGCCTGCAAAGAATGCAGCTGCTTACAGAACTCCGCGAATTTCTGCAGGCGTTTCCAATAGGTCCGTTTTTCTTCGTAAACGCTTATTCGCCTTTAGGGTTGGACGCGGATTCCGCGGTCAAATTATTACGTACTTGGCAGGAACGAAACACCGTTTCAACTGTTAGCGAAGAACTAACAACCTCTCGGTAAGGCGGGTGTCGACCTAATTTACTCGTCTCAGTCTCTTCTTCCTCTCCAAACTGGTAAACTCGGGTTGTCTATCACTCAATGCGCACATGCTTCCGGTGGTTGTTGACTTCCGTCTCGCCTGCGGCAACGCGTTTTCGCGGGAAGGCAACGTCCGCAGGGCAATCAATCAGCTCACGCCCCTCCATCACGCGGTCGACAGGCTCCGGCGCGCAGGCGACGACGGCGCATTCCGCCGCCTTGCTCTCTGCAGTGCACTCTCGCGCGCCTGGATGTCCGCGTATTCCCAGGACCTGGTTTTCTGTTCCAACACTGCAGACGGAGATCGGACTTCTTCGGATACTCTCGAACAGGGCATCATTCAGTGCCTCTCATCGAGCTGTAATTGTTTCTCGGTCCCCCCCTCTAGTTGGAATGTAAAAGCTGAAGTTGGCAAGGAGTTCAGACCTTCCCTTAGTGTTTGCTTGTTGCTTGACGCTGGTCCATGCTTACTGACAGACCATTGGAGGAAGCACCTCCCTTGCCTACCTACCATGGCTACTGCCTTGTATGCCCCCAACGCTCAACGAAGACGTTGGAGGTTTTCTCATTGTCGACTAGTCACTAGCCTCCAAGATTGACAGATTATGCATTTGTGCCTGGTTAAGTCATCGAGGATTTCTGGTCAGGCGCCCTTGTCTTCGAGGCAGCAGTGACATGACAGGATAGTTTTCATTTAATCAGCCTAATCGAGATACGCCCTGTGATTGCTCTTTCCAGCGCAATGCATCGAGTTATACGAGACTCTTCGACAGCCGCTCTCGGGCGACAATGACGATGCTGCTCTCGCCCAATTCTCACACGCCGTCTGCATGGGTCAATTGCTCTCCGCATTCCAGGATTTGCAAGAATCAGGCCGTCTAAGCGAGCCCGGCGCTAGACACTACGCGACCGCACTCCAACCCACACTGAAGTCGCGGCTCTCCCAAATCTCCGGGCTGGAAGAGATAAGGGACGCGGAATTGCTTGAGTCCTCCGCCTTCTTCTTTTTCAAACGATGCATAGAGTTGGCATTAGACGTGCAGTCTGGGACAAAACTTCCGTCGCTTTCGTCTGAGAAGGCGATTGCACGGCAAAATCTCCTTGTTCACGATGTCGATGAGGCTCTGCTGGAGGTGGCAAACTTTTGCAATGCGCGTATAGATGAAGGTGAGTTGATTTTGCCACCAGAAAATGCGCGGTTCAGGATATGATTTTGTATAGAAAACCTATGGTACAGTGCTGGGCTTTTGAAACTCCTCTAAAAAGAGAAAACAGATCTGAACTAGAAGAGGGAAACTCGAAATGGGAAGAAGCGTCGACATGCAAAATCACTGTCGGTGCAGTTGAATTCCAGTGCTAGTCGAAAGCCTCAAGCTCCCTTCTTGTCCGCCTGGCATTCAGGCGAATGTGACTGCCACCATTGGCGCAGAGCGTCCTTTTCCTTGCTCTCGATTATGACGACTCGCCTGTCTTTCTGTTCGGCACGAGGATTTCACCCATTAATCGTGAGCTACCCACTCCAGTCAAATCTCTTCTGGCTGGGTTGCCCAGCCTTCTGACGTCGTGCGGATGGATTTCCCGTCTGTCGTAGTTACTCATGCTTTAAATCTCGCTCTTTTTGTTGAGAATGTTTTGACTGGCGAAACTCCCTCCTACCCATAACTCTCAGCGTGGGACAAACTCGTCGCCTACCAGTGCGTGCAACAAAAAGGTCTTATCCTGTTTGACGTTTCATCTTAACGATGGAACCGTTGCAGGCGAGGTTGGAATCACGCGCACGCAGAGGAAGCCGAGTGCTGAACGAAATACTTGATGGAACTTGTAGGAGCCCACTGTTTCGTAATTGCTGCCTTAGTCACATAAACCTGTTCTTATCACAAAGTGGCATCATAAATCGTCTCTCGGCTAATTTCTTACATGCCCGATTTTGACGAGGTTCCTTCAAATTCTCGTCTTCTCTAGCCTATGATGAAATATGGATATCTCAACACGATCATCTGGTATGTTGTCGACGTGGAGAGCATGGCGGACTGATAACTATGGCAAAGTTTCCCGTTTAGGGGACGTGAAAGCAGTCTTCCGTGTGGACAGCACGCTTGACCGGCGATCGGCAGCTTGAAGGGCCCCACTTTAAGCTACATTGGCCTCGCATACACCGTCTTCTGTGAACGCGTTGGTATGATGAGTTGGATGCATGGGGCAGGAGACCGCGAGGGCGGCAACAGCGAGTAGATGACTTTGCGGGTACCGGGGAGGGGGTGGAGCTCTTCTTATGGGCTTGAGCGTTCACCAAATCCGTGGGAGAGGCGATGTTATCCGCAAGGAGCCGGGGTGAGAGACGGGCTGTACAGGGAGTGCAGTGATTCGCACCCGACGGCGGCGGAAGGGCTGAGGCCAAATCACTGAGAGGAGAAAGTGGCTCGCGGAATGTGGATTTAAGGCGTGTAATCTAACCTTGTTGTTCATCATGGAAGGCAGGGGAGCTGGAGACGCCTATGCGGACGCCTTCACACGTTCTGTGCTGACCGCGATGAGAATGGGCGCTGAGGACGGTCGCATCAGGTTCGGCCGAGTTTTGCAGATCGAAGTGGCTCGTTGCAAGTCCAACCCGCGCTACGATGCCCGCCTCTTCCGCGACTTGGTTCGTCACTCTCCTTTTCACCCCATTTACTTTCGCGCAGAATTTCTCTCTCTATACCTCCTACCCTTGTCCTCTGCGTTATAGACAAAAGACCTGCCACCGTCGTCATTCTCGCAGTGGTTTGACCGGGTGGTTAGTGCCCCACTGGAGGGGGCCACGCCTCTGGTCACGGACATTCTTCGGAAGGCTGCTCAACAGTTTCCCCAAGTCTTGGCCTTTCCCTTTCGGGTGATAGTGACGTCCGCATGCGACTGGCTGGAAGATGGACGTTCCATGATTGAAATGTTTGTCGGGAAATTACATGAGGACGGTAAAGGAGACGCAGCGCCGATTTTTATCGAGTACGCAATAGCGAGAGACTTGCGGCATTTTGCTATTTCACCTCAGTTGATTCGGAATTCACGGTCTGGACTTGGGCAGGATTGTTTCTCATAGGCAACACATCGAGTCAGCTGTCATAAATCTGTTGGACTTGCCTCAGTGCCTTGCGATGAAAGGATTTTGAACGCAACTGTTACAAAATGTTGATCATTTTAATTTTCCTCCAAGGTTATCGCGAATGCTCTCAAACTACCCCAGATTGGCTCGATTCATCGCAGAACTGGGCACTCTTGATGATCCGGACTTGGTCTTCAGGGTGAGACGAATTTGTCCAACTCCATAGCGCACGCTACTTCCTAATTCATCTTTGTACAGTGGGGGTTTGAGAATTTGTGCAGCCTTTTAAACACGTGGGTTCTGCGTCGGAACACTACCATAAGACGCCGGACCCTATGAGGACTCACTTGCGAGTTGAGCTCCATTTCCTTACCCAAATCGTCGGCAAAGGATCTGTCATTTGGCGTCCATGTCAGATATAATTAATGGTACTCCGTGTCCTTCTCCTCCACAGGATTGGGTGAACAATTACGTGAAAAAGGTCATTCGCTCCGCCAGCTCGGGTCGCGACAATCTCATGGCTTCCTGGAGCGCTCTCCTACGCCGCGGTTTTCGGCGTCCTCACTCTGATGTCCTCGTTGCAGGTGAATTCGGCTATGCATCTATCTATCGGCTAACCACTTCTTCCTCATGATGAATCGTCTCTCCTCATGTTAGGCGGTCTTCCAACATCCGGCGTGGGTGGCTCCGGTCGCCAACACGCGGTGCAGATCGTAAGTCCGCTTCCTAGCCACGCAACATCCACAGTGCTTCCCCTTTACAGCCGGATTCTAGGTGATGCCATGCGGTACATCTCTTCCTTTCAGCTCTCCGATGTGGTGCAAAAGGAATTCGGAAGAAATTGCGAAGGCCTTTTAACTATCACCAACAGCGATTTTGACTCAGCCATGCAGAGAATCGTAGCTGCATACAAACCAGTCAACCGGAAGCATGAAAAGATGCTCTACTTTTCTCACTGGCTCGAAAACTTTTCTTCGGACGAGCAGGATGCCGTCGAGATGCCAGGACAGCGTTGGAGTTCCTCTTCTCAGAGGACCGTCCCCGTAACCATAGAACGCGTTGACCCAAGCGTCAAGGTGTGTTTCGTGTTTGTCCCGAAAACCCGAAATCCCCATTCTTTGACGTTACATTGACAAGAGACATTAACTGGCCACCTCATTACCCGCTGGTGAAGTGATTTCATCAGCGACACCTAAAGGCGTCCGTAATTTTGCGTGTGGCAGGTACAACTGAACGGCAGTTGGAGAGCAGGGACACGCGTTTTGGGAATGCTAGGCCTTCGTCCGGAGGCAAAGTAGTCATGAACAGTCTGTTGTAGACGTCGAGTGTATCAACGACAAAATATTTCTCTTACGATGTTCGAATATTTTGTGCTTTTGGTCGTGTAATTTGAGTTTCAGCTTACATCAAAGGCGGGCAGAAGACTACTCCCCTTTGCAACACCTTTAACCATCTAATTTGCCTCCGAAGGTCCATTCTTAAGTGAAAAGTCCATCGAAAAGCAGTTTACCTTACTATATTCTCGTTGCCCAACCGCCAGCCTCATTTTGTTAAGAGTCTACGTGTATGAAATGTGCCTGAAGTAGGTTTTTATTGGCCCGCTTTTGACCCTGATAAGTAAACTCGTGTCCCAGATCATGATGAGCCTGCGTCGACCGAAGCTGTTGCGCCTGCTGGGCAGTGATGGACGCTGGCGGCAATGGCTGGTCAAAGGTGGTGAGGACCTACGCCAGGACGCGAACGTCCAGCGCCTCCTGGGCTTTGCGAATCACGCCATCGCCTCGGCTGCCAGCGTTACCCACACTCCCACCTGCAGCGCGAGGCATCTCCGCACCTACGCCGTTGTCCCGGTGAGCGTCAAGCAGGGCCTCATTCAGTGGCTCAACGGCACCGCCACCCTCCTCGCGTTCTGCACTGACGCCATGTGTAGTCAAGAAAAGGACCGCTTCATGTGAGTCGCATTGCTTAATCCTGGTGAAATTTGTGCGCCTCCCGCGCATCAGTTGGAAGACTAGAGGGGACGGAGACACGAGAGCCATCGGGAGTTTCGGCACACCCTCCCCCCTCCTCCCCCCTGGGAAAAGCTGAGACGGTCTATGCACCATTCTACATTGCGGTTCCCGGGTACGCAAAGGATAAAAGAGATGAATGCCCAAATAGTTGTGTGGCAGCCCACCTTGAATCTCTTACAGTCTACTGGGCCACACCCGAACCCCTCTAAAGACCAAAGTAAAGCTGAACACCTCTATTCCAGGAAGGATAAAGGTGCGCTGGACGCCAAGGTCGCTCGCAGTTGTGGTAACCTCTTGTGGGGTGCAGACGTTGAATCTGAAGCAGCGTCGGTCGTGTCGGATTTCACTGCCCTGGAAAATTTTGCCTTCTCCCTGCGTCTTTTGCGTCGCGGCCTGCGCACCACGGTGGCAATGTCGGCGGAGCACTTCTCCGCTCTGCGCTACGGCCTCATCACCAGTCACGCCGCCCTCTGCGCTGTCCACTTTATCCTCGGTGCGTCCTTGAGCTCCCGTACTCTGCCTTCTGTCGGCAGCCTTCCACCACACCGTTTAATTAGTAGGCTTTTTTAAAGAGATTCCTGAGGATTATCTAAACTGTCAACCTGTGAGTGCACAATCGGGTTCCCGGCCTGTCCGCATTGGTCCATGGGACAACTCGTAAAACCGGCCAGTTTCCCTCCCCTGAGGCAACAATCTGTCATCACACTTTTACATAATGACGGCAGATTCTCCTCTCTTGTGTGTTTTTTTTTGCTTTAATTGTTTACTCTGCGCCTGTGGCTTGAGCTGACATTTCTCGACTCCTTCGAGTATTTAGTCCTGGCACACAAACGATGTTTAGGCGTTCAGCTGTCATTGCCGAGGCAGGTGGTTGACAGATGAATGTATCTAAGTCTATTTCGATGTCTTTTGCGAGGCGTTTGATGTATTTTACTGGTTGCATGTAAGGATTTTCCTTCCACGCTCTCTGAGCGTCAAAACGCTACAACCGCGGCTTCGGCACGCGCATTAAAGCCTTCAATCGGAAAGGGTGGGCGGATAACCAGGAATATTTTCAATCAGAATGCGAAACAAATCCAATCCTCCTTGGTTTTCCCAATAGGCGTAGGTGACCGTCACTTAGGCAACTTCCTTCTGGACACTTCCACGGGAGGCCTCGTGGGCATCGACTTCGGCTACGTGTTTGGAGTTTCTTTGAGTTTTCCCACCCCTGAATACGCGCCTGTCAGACTGACCGCCAGCCTTCGGGAGCTTTCGGAGCCCTCTGGACCCGCGGGTCTCTTCGGAGTCACGCTGTACCACACCCTCGCCGCACTTCGTCACCATTCCAGTCTCTTTTTCTCCACCCTTCAGGTAGCTCGTAGTTCTTAACTCTGTCCTTCCGCTATTGATGTTTAATACAAAGTGGTGCTTTTTATGACCCCATCTGCGCCTTGTTTAATCGGTTTTCCCATTTCTCGTGGATTTGGACTTGTATTGGATCTGATCTTGAGGAAGAGTGAGTGAACGAGGCTTTCATCACGCTCGGATATCTGAAAATAGGGTTGATGTGTAGTTTAGACAACTTTCAATGTATTTAGTAAGGCGTGAATAAACCTTTTCTGTCTCGTCTTTCTCACTTTCCCTTAAATCTTCTCTGATAATACCTCAATATGTCCACTTTCCGCCAAGGCTTACAGAAACGATTTCTAAAAGCCTCTTCCAGACCCCATCCCTACTCTTAGCGAGCTACGTGCCATCTTCATTCTTTTCCTAACCCCCAATTGATTCATTTCTCCCCACTACACTCCAGCGCGAGCACTGGATAACTTGCGTCCGCGCGGAGCTAAGGTGCACTTGGCTCAACAGCCTTATGCTTGTGGTCGGCGGGTTTCTTGTCTTCTCTCCTCAAGAATTTACTCTTCCCTTCGTACCTGAGTTAGGCTCGGCGTTTCTCGTAGACAGCTCCCCTCAAGTGTGCCCCCCCTCCCACCTCGTTGAAGTCCCGTCGGTGCATTCCTACGTTCAACTCTATTACTCCAAATCTCCCTTCTAACCCATTTGTTGCAATTGATCTATCCAGACCCGGCAGGTTGTTTGCTCGAAAAAATACCTTTATTCTGCTGCGTTTCATCCGCTTGTAGACTTGCATAAAGGAAAAGTCCGCCACTGATTGGTCAGTCTACAGCGAGCGCTACAACCAATCAGAGGAGGAGTATCAAAATTCCCGACTCTCCCTAATGCAATGCAAACTGAATGGCCACTGTCCGGCTCAGCTGTTGATCGACGATTTGAGGGGCCGCTTCGGCACGTGCAATTGGTTTGGTCGTTTTGAGAGCATTGTGAGAACGACGGTGGACAGTGCTGGCAGCTCCATTGTTCTTCCTCCTGTCGAACAGGCTCGCCGACTGGTCTGTCTCAGCACCTGTCCGCAGATGCTCGCAAGAATGTACCCAGGTTGGAATGCCGCCTTGTAGTTGTGTCATTTTTCTCTGATACGGTCTTTCTTCGATCACTTCTCTCCTTGTGTTACTCTTCTCGACCTGTCTTCTCATTTCGTGACGTTTTTGTTAATTATTCACTTAATTTCTTGTAAGTTTATTCATATCTCTAATTTTCTCATTTAAAAACTATCTTTTAATCTCCTGTGAAAGTTATTTGAGGAGATCAAATGAACATTCACCCATTGCGGCCTCATAGGATTTCAGAAATTTGAGTATCATTTTCTAACTAGCCAGATGAGGCACCACTTTTCGCCGCAAAGCAGTGGCATTTCGGCTGTAAAAGTCTTAAGAAACTCTGGCCTAAGAGGAGATTTCATTACGATGGTTGGCCGTCAGTCGATTAATCACTGGGTTTAATGTATTCCCATTAGGATTTGAAGCTCTCAAAAGGTCCTTAAACTTAGGTTTATGGACCTCAACAAATTTCTGGAGTTGATTAGGAAGCAGGCGACTTGACTCCCCTACTTCCCAGATCGTCTATAATGGCGGGGCTCGAAGTAATAGTAGGAGTAAAACCGACGCACGCGGAAGACGTGTTCAATTTGAGCCTTTGCGCCACCAGATGAGCGATTCACTCATTCCTAACTGGACTGCTCCTTATTTCTGCCGCCACACGTCCCTCTCGCGTTCCGCCGGTTCCGTAACAAAGCTGCCTGCGCGGTCAGAGTCTCCGCTTGGCTCCACGGGCGTGACAGTAACAAGTTTGATGTGCTAAGTGTCTACGTGGTTGGGGGGGAGGGGGGGAAGGCGGAGGGGGCACAGGCGGAGAGAGGAGTGGTAGACAGAGTGAAATGAGACTTCACGAAACTTATACCAGCAGGCGTTGTCGAGCCTCCCGTCTCTCGTCCGCCATTTCATTGTCTCGAAGAGAATCGTGAGCGGACGCTCAAGGCGTGATTGGCGTTCCTCCGTCCATTGTTGGAACACGGCAATGGTGCGAGTAAATTCCTTCCCATTGACTACTCCTCGGTCTTATGCGTCTGCAGTATTATTCGGGAATTTAACTTAGACGCTGTCGACGGGTGCGTTCGGGGTTCAGGTGGAGAGGGGCTGAGTGGCGATGGCATGCACGCATTCCAATACCCTGTTGATCGCTGATTAGAATCGACGAGGAGGGAGAACTCACTCGGTCCTGTCATCCCATAGGCATGGAGGCCAGGCAAAGTGACACTCGTCTTCCAAGCTCTTATCGGCGTCTCGTTCAAACACTCGAGGAGTGACAAGCTAGGGCGACGCGAAAGCACGGCAGAGGCATTTAAATGCGTGAGGTATCCGTGGCAGATCCACTGTTGTGGTGCCTGCAACGGTTAAGGCATCGAAATGCCTTCCTCTCGATTGACCCGCAGCCCTGAGATGCGTCCCAGCACGCGTGCAAAAGGCGCACACACAAGCATTCTATCATGCTTCGATAGGAGGTGCCTCGGCCGTTATGAAGCCCCCACGAAGCGCTGCAGTGTGACGTTTTGCGCCGCGTCCATCGGTCTCGCCTCCTCCACCGCTCTCGTACCCTGACACGCCCTGCACAGACCGACCACGGGGAGTTGCGCGTTGGTTGGGCGCCCTGGAGCAGGAAGCAGCCGATTTGCTGCACTGCGAACCATCAGAGTGGAGAGTGCCTCCGTCAGATTTATGGCAGTTTATAAACCCTTGGCACCGTGCACATCGTCTGGGAACTCCAGCACTCACGGACATGTGTCTTTAACGCCAGGAACCTGTTCTCTCCAACAATTGTTGGTTCGAGCACAGACCCACCGGACAATCGGTTCGGGGGGGACAAACGGCACTCGCGCTCCCCCTTCAACTGCTCGAAAGCATGGCGCCTTTTCAATAGTATCTCTTTTGTGTCGGTAGAAGCGTATGTTTTTATTTGGCCCAAAAACGCCACCCATCGGCAGGGCGTGTTTGTCAGACGAAGCTTTGTGGCCTGTAGGGTTGAAACTGCAACCCGGTGTGCCCCCCAGCTCCCGACCCGCCCGACCCAGCGGCAGTTGGTGGCTAAGAAGCAAGAGGGAAGTGCTACGATAGTTGGAATCTCTGATCGGATGCGCGCGAGCAGGCGAGGACAGGCATTGGACGTGGATGGGGAGGAGGGCAAGCCTTTGTGAGAGGTGACGAGGAGCATTCAGTCGTCCAACTGGCAGAGTGCAGCCACCCCACGATTTATCCAGTGTTCTTCTGGCTCCTCGGTGGGCAGGAGAAGGTTGAGGACGTAGTTGGTAGAGTGGCCGGTGGTGGAGAGGACACCGCGACGCACCGATGTCTTGTACACCGGACAGGCGTACCTCGACGTCGTCACCACCTGGTCCAGTCGTTTCGGGATCAACCAGATCTGTGGGACATCGGGACACTGCATTACCTCAGGGGCATCGATGCCAGTCGACTGCCGCAGTAGTTTCCACTTCCTCAAGACGGCGCGATTACGTCAGAGCATGTGCTTAACTCCTTGGGCAAACACAAAGGAGTCCAAACTTTCCCCTACTGGTTCAAGTGTTTACTACACAATCGTGTTGTGTGCCACGTCAATTTGTGCAGACCCTATACGAATTTTGGCGTGCTATGCTTCATCGCCACCATCACCGCGGCAAACCAAAGCGATTTGGCCGTTATGCCCAGTGGAGGGTGACCGATACCCAAGCGAGGCGCGATATTCTAGTGAAGAGTTGACTGGTGAATTGTGTGCCAGCCGCAGAGGGCAAAGCGAGATTCTTGGCCGTTTTCAAAAGATCATCAACTAACCACGGGCATAGCATCGAAGAGGACCCTCGGCGCGGACTCCGCGACCACCCCGGCCTGGGGGTCCCACCTCGCACCGTCCATGTAGAGACCGGTGATGAGCGCCCCACTGTCGGGCCTCATGAGCCCGGCGAAAGTGTTGCTGCGCTCCGGTGCCACCGTGGGGGCGGAGTTGGCGGGTTCCTCCTCCACAGCGGGGGCAGTCGCGTTCGTGTCGGTGTTGGCGTCTCTAGACTCACTTCGTGCGCTCGCACTGCCAGAACTTGCTTGCGCTTGCTCCGCCGCCTCCGC
This sequence comes from Dipylidium caninum, assembly GCA_017562135.1. NCBI lineage: Eukaryota > Metazoa > Platyhelminthes > Cestoda > Cyclophyllidea > Dipylidiidae > Dipylidium > Dipylidium caninum. The sequence continues at coordinate 386,332 of QEYB01000533.1, forward strand.
CTCCGCCTCGACGGGTGCAGAAGGTGCGCCGGCAGTGGGGGAAGGAGGCTCCAGAACACTGGCAAGGTAGACCCGCTTGACCTCGAAGTCGAGCGCCACCATGTCGATGGGGATGGTGTGTTTGCGGGCGAAGTTTTGCAACACACCGGTGAGGAAGGACTGGGTGAAGTAGAAGCCGGAGATCCAAAACACCGGCGGTGAGTCAAAAGTGATCCACTCGTTGAAAAAGGTGAGCCTGTCGCAACCGAAGTGGACAGCAGTCAAGTTGATTTAGCAAACCAAGGAGACCAGCTAATTGTCCAGACAGCACAACTGGACATTCGTCACCAGCGTCAAGAGTTCCAAGCATAACCGAAATGAAATGCAACACAGTGAACCGACGTCCGGAAAGGGCGACGTAGACACACCTCGTTGTCCAAAGGTGGAAAATTGGTGTTGGTGCACGGAATTTAGTGAAGTGGGGTGGTGAAGTGGGGTGAAATGATGTGCCACCGCATCTGAGACACAATGAAAATGTCTGATGGTTCAGCTGCGAAGTAGAGGTGATCTCTGACTGAACGCAGCCTCGGGAGGTGGAACACCCTCTCAACGGAAGACGGAATCAAGTTGACGAGAAAAAGGTGTGGAAAGACAAGGGAGTTCGTGGGCTGCTTCGACTCACCTGGCCAACAGATCAACGACATAACTTCCGAGAGGTTTCAGGGAGGGGTAGGAGCGGGCGGCCCACACGGCGGGCACCTTGCCCACGAGCATGGAGGCGTAGACCTCCTCCAGCTCCGCCGACATTACGACCAGACCCTCGATGGCGCGCAGGAGGCTCTGCAGGCTACTTCGCACCACCGCGGTGAGTGAATTGAAGCGGGTCAACTCCTGCCGCAGCACCGTGTTCATGGACTCCGCATAGACGACGGGGTAGCGCTTGCTCACGGCGTGCACATCGAAGTCCTCCGCGGGCAGTTTGGCCAGGATGTCCACCGCCAGCTCGCTGACCGCCGTCTCCGCCGCCCTCTGGCCACGCCCCGACTCACGCGGCAGGGTCAGGAGGATCGCCTCGAAGAGCTAGGCGAATGCACACAGGAAAAGGGATATCCATTTCCCATGTTGCAATTAGAAGGTGTTTTCTACCCTATGTGCTTCGGGTCGCGGGAAGTCTGGCCAACAGGGCAAAGTGAATTGTGGCCCTCAGCTACCAGGGTCGGATGCGGGGTGTGTGTTGAGGTATCATACTCCCTCCGTGGTGCGCAGAGCAGGCCCTCGAGCAGGCCTCCTCGTCGGTAGTCGACAAAAGAAGTGATGGCAGTTTCCACCCACCGCGAATGTGAAAGGCTATACAAACAATGCGGCTCTTGAAAGCGAACGCGCCCCCGTTGCTAACGCTGGCGGTAGACGAGAAGACCACTTAAGCAGAGCTGGCGCGATTCTCTTCTCGCCAACACTGTCGCTCCACCGGTGGCTGTGACGCCAAATGCCATGCCTAAGTGAGGCAGAAAGTCCTTGTCCTGCCTTTTTCGTGGATTTTACGCGGATCGTAAAATGCTATGCTGTGCACACGCGGCGTCCTCGCCCACTGAGCACATCCGCGTGCAAATCCGCCCGTCGGCCCCGGGGCACAAAGCGCAGCGCCCCGAAGGGGCTGACGACTTCCGACGGCGTCGCCTCCGAGGTCGTTCCACCGCCCGCTCACCTGTGTCGTCTCCTGGTTGTCCTTCGTGATGTCCGCGTTCCGGTGGAGGCCGTACACCTCGGGGCTCGGCTGGTTGGGGAGAGTGCGGATGAAGTCCAAGTAGCTCTCGTAGCTCCCCTCAGGCGGAACCGTGAACAACCCCGACGGCGGCAAACTGAAAGGCAGCGTTCGACGTCAGTCATTACTTAGCCTCTTCCACTAGCCGTATTAAAACTGCCACGGATTTTGCGCATTCCGCGATTTCACTCAAGGAAAAGTTGTCTGGGAGGTGGTCGCGCTCGACGGGGAGGGTTTTCGGGGGTGTGTTTACGCTAGCAAGGTCGAGGCGCCAACGGCGGCCACCGAGGGGACAATGACAGTCCGAGGCCGCCAGCTCATGCCGGCTTATTCGGACGGCATTCGAACAGAGGCAGATGCTCCATTTGTGGTCGCGGGGCGGTTCCGGGGGTGGTCAAGAAAGACACAGTGCGTTCACTGACCTGTAGTTCTCCTGGCTCACGAGGTCGTAGTTGTAGAAGAGGTTCAGAAGGGAGACCAGGCACCTGCGATCGTTGCCGTCCGTCACTCGGCCGCCGTAATTGCACTCCCCCGTGAGGTACCGCAACGCGTCCAGCGGCAAGTCGTCGTAGTCGTTGAGGAACATCTGTGTGGACCAACGTATACAGAGTGAATGTGGCCAGAGGACACAAAAGAATCCCATCTTCCTATTCGCCCACATTAGAGGGAAGTTTCTGTCCACAAATGCCCCAATACATTCATCCATTCATTCCACAGCCACGGTGGAGCACCCAATCGGCCATCGCTCCGTCCTTCAACGCCCACTCCTCCGCCCGTCATTCTGTCACCGAATCGATCCTGAATTCGCCCTCAACAGGACACTCTCTTCGCTCATTTCTCGAAGCCCTCAACGATCGGAGGTGGAGGATAATCCCACTTCTCCACTGCTGCTCGCCCACTGGAAGAGGACTAAGTCTCCTCTCACCCTCCACTCTCCGTTGCCATCGCAACCCACTCGGTGGAGTGAAATGCGAGGAGGAAATTCACTTGAGCGGAAAGGCGCCGCGAAACAGGGGAGCGGGGGGTTGATATTAAAGGTGTGAGAAGGAATTAACGCTAAGGCCGCCGTCGGAGCGCTGTCCGCCGGGTCGAGCAGCGCGGCGCCACGGGGCGACCAAACGCACCTGCAGTTGGCGAACGCTGATGCGCAGGTCGGAGTCGTTGAACTGGTAGGGAATGTTCCATCCCAGGGCGCCGTACTTGATGCGCTCTTGGACGAGGGCATGGAAGAAACAGAGGCCGTAGATCATCTTATGCCAGGTGTACGGCTGCAGAGGTGGAAGACATGAAATAAGTCACCGTGAAGAGCAGCTCCACCCCGAATTAGTGCTTGTCAAATGCAAATGGTGTGGCGTGCACAAGCTGGTGGAGTGTCCTTCGTCGAGATGGCAGAATGCGTTAGCTGGACGGTTATTTGTGCGCCCTTCCACCCGCCTCAGAGCTCAGAGCCTCGCGGTGGGCCGGAAATGCAGAATTCCACTGCCTTCAAGGCTGCACACCCAGATTGTAGTTAAAGCGTTACGTCTGAAAAGCGCGACTAGCAGAAACGCAGTTATGTGTGATGAAAGTGCTCTCAGAGTCCACTCCGAGGAAGGCGTTTGCGTGGCCGGGGAGGTGGCGGGGCTCACCTTGTTGCAGCCGTTCCAGAAAGACGTGTTGGAGATGGGGTCCGTGGAGTAGGAGCGGAGGAGGTTCGCCCGCAGGCCCTTCGGCGGCTCGTTCGTCATTTTAATGCCTGGAAGGGGAGAAGCTATTTCAAGCACTTCATCCTCTCCTCATCGAGCATGAATAAAAACCAAAGTGATGTGAACACGAGATTTGGTCAACCCTCCACATTATTCCTTAGAGGAGGGGCAGAGTGTTAGAAAGCTTAGAGAAGAGAGTGGGTAGACACTGCTGAGGAAGCTGGAGACCGCCGCAAATGGCTTTCGTGGGGCTTCTGGCCTCTGGAAGCAACCCGACAGATCCAGGCCAAAAATGTGTGGCGTCGAGAGACGCATCGTCTGTCGCAACGCCAGGAAGGCCAGGACGACGACTTAAAAGGCATGGTAAATTCCACCAGCAGCACGCCTCGACAGGCCGAGGAGAAGAGGGCGGAAGCTGAGGCACAGTGGCATGACGCAAGGTGGCGGGCGTTCCAGTCGGAAGTCGAGGGACGACACGGGCATCAAACGAGTTCATGATGGAAAACGCGGCACCAACAGGCACTATGGACTGCCGCCGGCCAGAAAGGACCCACCCACCGCCCTTGCGACAAGCGCATGCGATGCGGGAAGCCCACCGTTTTGGAGGATGGAGACGGGAAAGTCCTCGGAAGGGTAGGAGGTGAGCCAGAGCCGAAAGTCGGCGTGTGTCTTCTCTGGCACAATGACCTCGTTGCAGATCTTCTCCAGCATGGGCATCCAACTGGCCGCCAGGTGGCAGTTCTGCAGCACCACCCAGGCGCCCTCGGCGATGCCCAGGGTGATGAGGCGCTCGGCCAGCGGGCCCTGGCCCTGGCCCAGGGAGATCGTCTGGATGTCCGTCGGCCGGATGCCGCGGTCGGCGCCGAAACGCATTAGGGCGTTCAGGGGGTCCGCGCCAGGCGAGAGGACGAATATCAGCGGAGAGCAACAGTTTGAGTCCTCGTATATACCCGCCAGATCAAAAGTGGGCGGCTCCAGGAATTGTCGGCCCATTCGTTGCTCTATGAAGTTCTGCGGTGGAAAAAGGCGTCAAAGCTGAGGAGCAGAAGAAGCCCAAGTTATGTGTTCGCGAGAATCTCAGTGGAGGGGAGCTCCTCGACGGCCGCCACCAGGCCCTAATCTCACATTGGGTCAAACTGGCACTTCGGCACGTGGGAGGAGGGGGAGGGGGGCAGAGGTCTGCGGGTAGGCTGCTACTCCCCCGCGTCAAAGCAGGTGGCATCAAATTAACCGCCGTTTTGATGGGCGACCGCGCGCCACACGTCGAGCGACACCCAGCGAATCCGGGAACATGTGCCACTCAACAGGCGGCCCATTCAACGAAAGACCCCGTACACCCCCCCCCCCACCAAAGTCGACGCACACAGCCGAAATTCCAGCAATTCCTCATCTCTTTCGGAGGCGAATAGGCTAAATTAGCACGCTTCGCCGTGCCACGCGGCGGGTCTGTCGGAGGAGACGCGTCCTCGGGGCGCCACAAGGGCGCCGCAGTACCGCAAGCCGCCACGCCGACGGGCCCCCTGAGGCTCCGCGGCTCAAGGCATGAATTCCTCACCTGCACGGCGGGGATGACCTTGTCGGAGCGGAGACAGCGCACGAGGATGAGGCGAGTCAGGCCAGTGGCCGCCCCGAACGGGGCAGGGAAGGTGGCCTCCTGTGGCGCCGCGGCGTCGTACACTTCCTTCCACATGGCTGGCGCCTTTTTCACGCCTTCGGGAAGGGGAGAAGAGTAAAGAAATGCATGCTCAGAAATGAGACCATTCAAATCACCCGGTTCCCTAACAGTTGCTCGCAGCCTCGAGAACTGGGAAAGGTTGATTAAATCCCCGATTCACTGTGGCAGTTGAAACCCAAAAGCTTGACTCAGGCCGCCCTTAAGGTTATGCCAATGGAATTAGTCACCATGGAGAAAAGGACGTCAAGCGGGGACCTACTTCGCACGAGGCCTGTGAAGCCTGGTAACTCCTCGGCCCTCACCATCTCGGACCAGTTTTTCTCACTGAGCCACTGGGGCGCCGGATTAGGGTGGGGATTCTCGAGGGCCACGCCGCCCGTGAGGAAGAATCGCCAGAGAGCATCCTCCACCTCGCCCCTGCCAATGGAAGCGTGGAGGGGTGAGAGCGAGGCTTAGCAGTCCCGATGGGGCTGGATGCTACCACGCAAAGCAATTTAGCCTAGCGCCACTTTTAGCCAAAAGGGGCGCCTCCAGAGAAATAGTGGCCGGGGGTTTCGCTGCCTCAGGCCGACTGGCAATCGGAGAGGTTTGTTGAGCCCGTGGCGGTGGGGCGAAACGGCTGTCTGCCACACCGAAACGCATGGGGGTGCCAAGAAGGCGTCAAGTGTCAGCGGGGTCGGGGAAGGGGCAGTTGTGCAGCCAGCAATGTCACGCCCGAAGTGTTAAAGCTCACTTCTGCCCGACACTGAGCATCTTGTGTGAACTGCCCTTGGCCTCGCGAAAATGCGGAGGCGGACAAAATGCGGCCCAGTGGGAAGAGACCGCAGCTTGCGGTTTTCTCGGCTACGCCTCACACGGAGGCGAAGACTTCGCCGGACGTTCAAACTCACCTCGCCTTCATGATGGCCACGCACATCATGAGGGAGAAGAGGAGTTTCGTCCTCTCGAACAGTGAACGGCAGACATTGCGGTAGATGAAGCTGGTGAAATTGGCGTTCATATTCTTCACTCTGGTCTCCAAATCGTCCGACGGTTCGCTCGACTTGATGGACTATGGGGACAAAGAAAAGGGGATGGTCACTAAGTGGTCGTGGTGCCGCGGTTTTCCCCACCCTCTGCCGCGTGACGAAGGAAGTCTCAAGCCCTGCGAGGCTACTAGCCTCGAAGCCAGGTCCACTGGCGTCCGGTTGACCCGCTTGCCGGTGACCCCTTCCAGTCGTGCCTTCTTCTCGGCACGCGCTCAGATTTAATGAGCTCCTGTCCGGTCCCCCTCGGCCCCTTTTGGACAGACTCTGAGGCTGCCGAAAGTGTGGCGGGTGCAGCCTCGACCCGTCGAGTTTCGAAATAATAGGCCGATTAAGTGCAACTGCCGTCTTCATCGGCTTTTCCCTCCCCACCCTTTGCGTCGTGGTCGTTGACATCCCGTCGGCGGAAGGAATGGCGTCAGGGAGCAGAGTTGTTCAGCACACATGCCCACAGACAGGCAGAGCTTTTCCTACTGGCAAAAGAGGCGGGTGGACGTGGTGTGCGAGAGCTGCGACTTTGACACAAACACAGCCACAGCGCTACACACGCGTCCGGCGGCCTGTCAAAAAGTCACCTCTGACCGACAGACGGTGCGTTACAACAATCACAAAGGAGTGCTGGCGGACGGCGGGGAGAACATCGTCTGCCCGTCTGCCTCGCGGCCGCTCACCAGGACGAAGAGGTTGACAAACCAGGCGAGCGAGTACTGGTACATCGGGTCGATGTTGCCGAGGTCGGCGATGCAGAAGAAGAGAATCGCGCCGTGGCTGGCCACCGGAAGGTAGCCGTCCCGGGTGGCGTCGATTTCCACCTGCGTCTGCTCGGCCACCTCCTGCTTCTCTTGAATCTCCTGCGAGAGGGTCTTAGAGGACGAGAGAATGTTGATTGCCGTCTCATCCTCCAAAATGTTGCCTTCAGAGGTGCTCAACACCTCGAGGATCTTGTCCTCCAACTCCTTCAAGGTCCGCTTGTTCTCCGCTGACTCGAGTATCACCCGGTTCTTCGTCGCCTCCAGCTCGGGCTTCTCCATTGCGGCGACAATGCTCAACAGCTGGTCGGTCAGGCCGATCGGCGTGATCATGAAGTTGATGAGGCACACCTTGACGGAGACCTCTGGCACGTAGTGCGGGTTGCGCATGCGTGTGGTGAGGTAGAACTTGAAGTCGCTGTTGTACTCCAACACGTCCTCGCCCAGCCGGATGTAGTCGCTGCCGCTTTGCCGGTAGACCGAGCTTCTGCCAGGATCGGCTCGAGGACACGGGGTCCGAGGGTTTCGCCGACGATTTCTCGAGGAAGAAACGGGCCAGCCGAACTGGATGGCGTTTTCCAGCGTCCCTCATGTAATTGCTGTCTGTCATGGGCGGATCACCCGGAGGCTCCTGTCCTTCTCCATATTCCGGATCCACTTATTCGCCTGGCCATACAATTAGGCACAAATTCATCCCTAATTCTGCGGCAATGGCCACACCCACAATCCCGACTCGTGGAGGAAACGGCCTCCCCCGGGCAGCACGGTTCTATGGGCTACCGGCTGCTCTTCGGCTAACTTGACACTCGGCGCCTCAGACGCGTACGAAAGAGTGTGCAGACCGTGTCCCGCACCCTCGTAATGCTCAACTTCCCTCTTATTCCGGTGCGGGGTACGTCCCATCGCGTTATGTAAGTGATTGATTGGGGTCTCGGAAATGACAACTGGGAATTGTTTTGCGCATTTGAGATTCCTCGGAGCTGAATCTGCGTCGGCATCGCGGCCTTCAAAACTGCCTCAAACCCGACGGGCCGAAGAACAATCACTGCCAAGGGCGCCTTGAGGCAGGCCGCGGGGCGGATTCTGCGCCTCCGAGGATGTGCGCCATTTAAGTCAAACAAACGGGAAACCAGGCGTAAGGTGCACCTGGGTCATGCACAGCGGACCTAGCGGTTGAATTGAGAGAGCGGATGATTTCTCTGTGTGATCGTGGAAAAAGCTGTCCACCGAGGCCGGCGATGTTCCACTCGCGAAAGCCGTCACCGGGGATCGCTCGTTCCAGGGTCTCTTGCGACTTTTTGAAAAGTCTCCGCAACAGGGAATTTGCCAAATTGTTTTCGCACCATCTTGTAGCCACTCGGCGGTCACCTCCGACCGGTAGTCACACCAGTGAAGGCGCCCAAGTAGCGGCCCACGACGCCCGACGCAATCCACGTCGCCAGTGATGTTGTGAGTAGCGTGCTAGATAGGCAAGCAAAAGCAGAACATTTCGGGCCCGAAAAAAGGCTAAATTGTGAAACGAGTAATCAACACACACTTGGAAAGAACTCAAAAGCGCCCGCCGCCTTCCTCGGTTGGCCGCGATCATGCCCCGCATAAGCGCAGCCTTAGGGGCGTATTCGGTTGGCGTCGCTGTTGCCACCCCAGTCAACACCGTAGCAGAGAAAGAAGGTTGGAGGAGGGGAAGAAGGAGTTTACCGCCTTCATGAGCCACGGCGGATAAAAGGTTAATATTCCTGCGATATCCAAAACTAACTTGGTGACCTGGCAGTGTTTAAGCGTGGGGAGGCATCAAAAGCGGCCGCCGGACCCATCCTTCGGAGCGTTTCAAACAGTTTACGAGCGGCAACCGTCTGGTAATTTGGTTTTTTTCACTGGCGGTCTCCCGAGAGTGTACGAGGCTCGGCTCCGAGTGCGGGGCGGACGGTTTTGGAGGAAGAATGCGCTGCCGGTGGCCAGAAACGCAGAGGCGCCCCCAGCACCAGTCCACAGGGTGGCAGAACTCTGCGGCACAACGTCATCCGGCATGAAAGTGTCATCAATGCAAAAGGTGGATTCTGAGTGGAATACAGGCCAAGTAATCAGACCGTCGAAACAATGCACATTCGTGTTCTGAAAACGCAACAAGGTGCTTTGGCACACACTGCGCACTACGGCGGCGATGTTGCCGAGCAGCATTTGCAAGAGACACAATGGGGAAGCGGCGGGCTCCTCGAGACGCTGGAACTGCCTAATTCAAACGAGAGGATAGTGGGGGGCGGCGGATGGGACTGGTTGCGTTTGCCCTCACACCAAGTGCGACATCCTGCCCTCATCCCCTCGCTTCCGGTGGAGGCGAGTATCCCCGTGTATCACCGCGTCGTCCGTCAAATTCTCCCTTGGCAACAAAAAAAACGGAGAAGTACGAGTTTGAGACAGGCCTTGAAAGTGGGAACGCGTCGGGTCCCACGCATTTTAGGAATGGAAAAAGTGCGCTAACTTAACACGGGCACGCACACGTCGGGTCTGCCTGAAGGCGCAACGGGCCGAATCGCACGGGCGCAGCCAGTTTAGGGGAAAGTGGCTGCGGAAAGTGGCGGAGAGAGGCGCGAGGAGAAAGCAGACATGCCTTGAGTTGCTTGGCCGCCCTCCGTCCACCGCGAATTTTTCGCCGCCCAGTCCGCTGATGAGTTGCGTGGCGCGTTCTAACTTCTTTCCCGCACAACTCCATGGCGTCCCAGAGATCCTGCTGTCTTCTTCTGTCGTAGCTCCAACTCGCCTGCACGCCGCCATCCTCGCCTCCACTCGCGCCTCCAGAATGGTCCTTCTCTGGCCAACATCTTGTTACTAATAACAGGCGCAAGAACAACCGGGTTGTCAGGGCAGGCGGGCGTCGCACGATGGCTTGGCAAATGTAGAAGGTGTGCTTGCCCCAGGAATATGAGAGGAAATCACAAGTAAGTAGCTTCTGTAGAGCATGTGGAGGTCGGAGAGCATATAGAGGAAGTGCAAATATTGTGGGTGATGTCAGTGGAAACAACAAGGCGTGCAATAAGGCGACCACCTGCAGGGACATCGGTTGGAGGTCCCACGCGGGATTGAAGGTGTGGGTGGAAGAAGGAGTTTTCTAAGAGAAAGTGGATAGCCTCCGGGAGGTACGTCGGAGAGCAGAGATAGCTTGATTTTAAGCCACAGGAGGGTGGAAGGAGGGGATGCGCTCGCCGGCCACAGCCACAGGTGAGACGGGATCGTCGACGTGGGACTGCTGCCCCCCTGACTGCCTTCACAAGCTCTTGGGCTGGACGCTGAAAGGTGGGGGTTTGTGCTTCCTCTCGCCCGCTAGTAGCCGTCAGGAAGGGAGTGGTTCGTTCGGAGGGGGAGTTTATTGCTCACGCGGGCACGAAGGGCGTGAAGCAAGCCGTCCACGTGCCCAACGTGTCGCCAGGCATGGAACTAGCTGGAAGGAGCCTCCCTTCACCCACAGTTTAAGAGCCGAACACGCTCGCTAAGTTCAGTTGAAAGGTCAGATATTCGGCTAGTCGGAGAGCGAACACCTCGAGGGCGCGGAATTATTAAAACTTTTTGTGCACTAACTGACAAACCGCACTCTAGGCGCGAATTTTCTTTGTTGCTCAAGGCGTCCTCTAACAGATCGGACGGCAAACATCGAGGACGCCATCGTGTCCCTCCGCTCACGGAGAGCCAAAAGTGAGGCTGCAGGTGTTTGCGACAACAGGTCCTTTCCCGCGGTGAGGCGCGAATGTGATGGGGGAAGGAGGGAGCCTGTCGGATGCTAAACGCCCCCTCCCTGCCCGGAAACACTCTCGACGGCTACTACTGGATTCTCCATTGTCCTAGTGGCATGGAGATCTTTGGAGGAATGAACTGAGCCCACCGTTATCTGAGTCTCCAGCGTCGCTCTCAGAGGCCAGTCTGGGCCTTGCTTGGGCGCCAACCTACCTCGCGAGAGCGCGGACAGAACGTCGTATTTGTCCAACGCGCGATGACACACTTGCCAGAGACCCTCGCACGCAGTTGCTGGCATTTGGCCGCACGATCTTACGGGGTTGAAGTCCGTTGTTGGGGTGTATCACCTTCGCGATGCGCTTATGATCAACCGGCCTATGGCGAGTTCTTCGCCCCCTTTTCCAGCTTTTCCTTCGAAACCACCTTATGAAATTGCCAAAACATTTTCTGCATTGAATGATAAACGTCACATGTCGCTTAATGTCTCTAGCCGGGCAACCTTGGAATCCCGCAGCTAGAAGGTCACATCTTATTTGCGTCTTCCTGCAACACACAATTGCGAGAGTCAGTCTTGTCAGTCGTCGGCGAACTTCTACCTCCTCGGTAATCGTGGATTGGCGGACGAAGGTCGACGTAATGTGCAGCTGCGACGCATCGCGCCAGACGTCTCGGCCACGGACTAAGTATGGCGGTTTTGAGCGCCCTCGCCCGAGCCCCCCAGCCCGGACCACGACTTGTTCAAACCAGCAAAATCCTACAGTTCCGAGGCAGGGTCTGAGCAATTTTAGCGTGAGCATTTCTTTCGGAGTACTTTAGCCATTTGACAGCCGCCGAGCGCCGAGGCAGATGGTGGGAAAATGAGTCGCTGCTCCCCTGGAGACCAAGGCAAATGCGAGCTTCCTTAGGGCCCGGCCTTATTGTCGGGGATATTTTAGCCTGGAGGAAGTTCCTCCTTTTAAAGCAGGCACACTGTGCGAACGAGTTGAATTGGCCAGTAAGAGGCCGCATGGCGAAGGCGGAGGAATGCCTGAGCACGGTGGGGAATGGCGGAAAGAGAGTTGCTTGCAGTACTCGAGAATAACACTTTCAATCAATCGGAAATCGCCGTATTCCAGAGCCAAAGCGTTTAGAGGGGGATCCTACGGACTTCAAATCTTGACAGTTCGCCTTCTTACTGGAACCGAGTAAAGGTACGAAACCGCCTGGGACGACGGAACCAAGTGCCATTCTCTAAGGGCGTGTCAGCAAGCCAGGAAACTAGGCAGTAGGAAAAAGTTTATGTGCACCTCACCCACAATGGCCCGTCCCCTATATGGAGCGGTCGGTCAAGTTCACATGGCTCGTTCCCGCTCACTCCGAGACTGGGGGGTAGCCTAACTCAACGGGTAGGACCGCAATTCGAGTTGGGCGAGGGGGAAATGCAGACGCTGCATATATATATGCCTTTATTTAAAATGGCACGTCGGCGAAGGAATACGCAGATAGTCTGAAATGGCTTGTCATACACACAAGAAAGAAAGGACAAGAAGTAAGTGAGTGTATTCGTTTGCAACCTGTCAACCGGACCAGGGATCACTTGGAACCCGTTGACGCGAATAGACTTGAGGCGGTCACCGGGAGACAAAGCCTCTATAGCTTTCAAAGCCTCTTTGAAGATTCAGGGCGAATCAGGTCGAGAGAAGTGGATTCAGGTGTCCTGCAGCCTGAGAGAGATTTTTAGGGAAAAAACCCGAAATGTCGCTCATCTCAGCTCCCTCCTCCTCTCCTTTCCTCATACCTCCTTTCGGCGTTTTCCACAACAACGCAGTAAGTTGGGGAACGAAGGGGAATTATATGCGGGGTGAGATCGGCCAGTGGCTTGCTGGCTTGGGAAACGGGCTTGGCGTGCGGCGCCGCCAGCAGGACAACTTTCCGGCGACATTGGCAGAGCACCAGGTATTTAGGGACTTCCGCCTAGACAATATTCTCAAGCTGCTCGGTTAAGAGTTGTTGAGCACCGGCGGGTGAATGTCGATGAAGAGAATCGAATTAGAAGGTGAAGCGGGCAAGAGATCGGAAGCATCTGGCGGAGTAGAGCAAGAAGAGCCGGCATGATCTATGGGCGGTGGTGCTTTTCAAAATAGCGAAAGCGTTGTACGAATTGGGTAAGTTGTCAGTGGCACTCTCACTTCGCTTCACCGAGGAGCCAAGAGGCGGTCAACAGGCGTCGGCTGTACAGCGAGGAAAGACAGCGGAAGGAAAACGCTGGAAGGGGAGCTTCCGGGCGATCAGAGTATCAAGGGGATTTACTTCACTCGGAGGGGTAAGGGCGCGGCTACGAGTGGACGGGCAAGATTAGATGGGTCGTCCATGCGGCTAGCCCGGGGGGATGGATCTTCGTATCCCGATTCAATATGCCGAGGGAATCGGCCTTGCAGTGGTAAGCACCTAACTCAAAGTTTTCCAATTGCAGTGTCTCCACCAATGATTCACGAGGTACTGTACATTAGGTGCACAATTATACACCAGCTTTTCGCACTGATGGCAGTCGCGTT